>CM064488.1:1605321-1697821 GCA_032716605.1 Paralithodes platypus
GGAAGCCTTTATATTTTCATATAACTGAGCCTTAGTAAGAGGTACTATTTTGGCTATACTGGACGTATTTAGGGGAGAGAGACTGGATCTACTTTGCGAGGAGGATGGGGACAGCTGTGATAGGAGCGTCTCTCTTAGATTGTTCAATCTTCATTCTATGGTATAGCTGAGGTGCTAATTTAGTGATCAGAGCATGCAAGAAAGGTAAATGGTTTATTGTGAGGTTAATAGAGGTTAGTAAAGGTGTTAGTCATGCATGGTTAGTTCATTGATAGGAAAAATTCCTGTGCTACCTGGCAATGACTCGGAAGTCAAAACAGGGGCCAGGTATACCTCCGCGGGGGTGGGGGTCTCCCTCCTCGGGTGGGCAAAAAGGGGGAGCTGGGCGCCCTCTCTCTGATATAGTCGTCCGGCGGCTGTGGCTAGGGGCTTGCCATATCACCAGTGTTCGTAATAACCCTCTGTGTATGAGACAGATGTGAGTGTCCTTAATACCAAAACCGAAGGTGCCTTAGCTAGCTGGTTTTACTCGGCTGGTTGTTAATTGTAGGGTTTGCTGGATGTGGTGGAGACTGGGTTGCTAACTCTGCCACATTTATCTGGAAGTATGGCAATAGAAGTTAGTTACTGGCGAGGCGGCTAGCCTCGCACCGACGACCATTGGGTGCAGGGTTGTGAATGTGTTGTAAGAGAATAGATGGCATGCAAGGGGCTAGTAAAGTTCTAATGTTGTTCTGGCCTACTAAGTGAAGGTAGGCTGGATAGGAGTATATATATAAAAAGGTTGGAGAGCGTTAGTAACGGACAATTCAAGGATCTTCAAGAGGTATGAGAGAGAGGCTAGGTCGGACAAGAGTCGAGAAGTGCGGGTGTCTTGATGAGAGGGGGGGGGGAGTTCAGGGGGGCTACAGGGGAATTTTGACCCTAAGGTCCCTGGGCGTGGGGGTGGCATTAGGCTACAATTGATATGGAAGTTTGAAAAGGCAGTAGAATACGTTAGCCAAATGCTACCGGGGAATGCAACTATGGGGTGGTATATGAGTCTGGAAAAGATAGAGTTATGTGATCAGTCAGAGGGTTATGGATACTATTAGTTGGCCCTGGGAACTGCGTTTTCTATGAAATATAAAATACCAACCACAGTGGCAGTTCGTAGGGGTACTTAGTTATTGTTTCGGGGTACTTATGACAGATACTGGTAACAAGGTTATCTTATACAATCTCTGGTTGGGGTAAGAGGTGTATGACACGAAGTAAATTGGCGTAGTGTGGACTGTGGATACGAAGGAGGCAAGGGGAAGACGTATGACAATTGTGGAAAGTAAATGGAAAAAGGTGAACACAATGGCGGATAAAAATACTTAACCTAAGGATTGCATACATAGATTTATGGGGCGATGGGTCTTCAGAAGCTTAGTCTGGCAAGACAAGATGTTAGGGAATGTTAATATTAATACTTAGTTACTAGAGGAGCAATGCAAGGGGCGACTGAGCACGGGTTACATATATCTATACTCGTCATGGAAAATGATATACGAGGTCTAGGGACAGCGTGGGTGCTTTAACTTCTAAGATATATAACATCTACTTCTCGGATGCAAGAACATACATAGATATAATTATGGCTGTCTGATGTGTTGGCATTGGCTCAACGTCGGGACAGGCATGGGTGTTTTTAATATGAATGTATATTCCTGTTCATCATCTTTGTAGTTAATAAGTGTAGGACACGAGGGGTTAGTGTACGTGAGGTGTGGAAAATGGTCGGTTTTAGAAAAGGTAAATGGGTGTGTCCTGGAGCTGTTTAGCCCTGCGGGCTTGGGCCTGCCTGGAATGGCGGGCTCGGTCAGCTGGTCCTTTCGTTCTGTGGACCTTTCTTCCGGGTGTTTCTGTGTGGTGTTCGCTCGTGGCTTCTGTGGTGGGCTTCTTGTTCTGGGGCATTTTAACCACCCTTACATGAATTTGACCCGGATATAGGTACACAAATATCGATAACACAACCCTTTCTTAACACAACATATCTTTTCTGAAACGAAATTTATCTAATTTGAAACCATTGGTACGAGTTCTTTCGCTATCACTGAGCTTTAGTACATTTGTCATGTCCCCTTTGTTAATCCCACTAACCCACTTGAACACCTCTATCATATCCCCTCTAACTCTGCGTCTCTCTAACGAATGTAAACCTAATTTCTTCAACCTTTCTTCATACGGAAGATTTCTAATATTATGGATAATTTTTGTCATTCTACGCTGTACTCTCTCCAATGAATCTATGTCCATTCTGTAATAAGGACACCAAAATTGGACAGCATAATCCATATGGGGTCTCACTAATGACAAGTAAAGTTTTAAGATAAACATCAGCAGTTCTGTTACTCACACTCCTAGAGATGAACCCGAGAATCCTGTTTGCCTTATTACGAACGCTTATACACTGTTTTCTAGGCTTCAAATCATTGCTAACAAACAAACCTAGATCTTTCTCACAGTCTGAATTTTCTAATTCTAAATTAGCTAGTTTATATTTAACATTTGTACGCATCTTCCCTATCTTTAATACCTTGCATTTGTCAATGTTAAACTTCATCTGCCAATTTACTGACCATTCATGTAAGGTATCTAGATCCCTTTGGAGGCACTCTATATCGCTATTCTGAATCAATTGATCTCCCCATTTTAGTATCGTCTGGCGAATTTACTTATCCTACTAGTTATACCTAAATCTAGGTCATTTATGTATATAAGAAACAACAGGGGACCTAATACCGATCCCTGGGGGACACCACTTTTGACTGCTCCCCACTCTGACTTGGTACCATTTATGCTGACTCTCTGTTTCCTACCAATTAGCCATGACCTAAAATCCATCCCAACAACGATCCTCCTATTCCATGTGCCTCAACCTTTCTCATCAATCTCTCATGAGGGACTCTGTCGAAAGCTTTACTGAAATCTAAATAAATAATATCATATGACTTGTCACTATCTACTGCTTCATATACCTCTGAGAAAAAGCTAAGCAAATTAGTAAGGCAAGAACGTCCCTGAGTGAATCCATGCTGAGAAGAATTTATTAAGTTAAATTTTACTAAGTGGCTTCTAATTTTCCTAGCAATAATAGACTCTAGCAACTTTCCTATGATTGATGTGAGACTAATGGGACGGTAATTGGATGTTATCGATTTATCACCTTTTTTGAAGATCGGAACTACATTTGCAAGCTTCCAAGCTTCTGGAACTAAACCTGTTTCTAAAGACTTGTTAAATAAAAATGCTAATGGGCTACTTAACTCATCTCTGCATTCTTTTAATACTCTAGCATATACCTCGTCAGGACCTATACCTCGTCAGGACCTATACCTCGTCAGGACCGTGTATGTGTATGTGTATGTGTTTCCAATGTTCACCGTAACATAATGATGGTGAAATAATACATATTAAATTAAATTCAAGGTAACATACACAGAGCTATAGTATACTTTTAATTATGTTTGGACGATAATTTAAACAAATCTGTGCAGTACATTAAATAGTCAATTTCTTTCCGTTTTCACTAATGAAAATTTGGCACAGTTTCCAGAAGTCCGTAAGGTATATAGCGATAGTATAGAAAATAGGTTAAGTACGGTTACTATAAGTAGAAATGATGTGCTTAAGGAAATTGACAGACTGAAACCTCATAAATCGCCTGGTCCTGATGAGGTATATGCTAGAGTATTAAAAGAATGTAGGGATGAGTTAAGTTACCCATTAACATTTTTATTTAACAAGTCATTGGAGACAGGTATAGTTCCGAAGCTTGGAAGCTTGCAAACGTAGTTCCGATCTTCAAAAAGGTGACAAATCAATAGCATCCAATTACCGTCCCATTAGTCTTACATCAATCATAGGAAAGCTACTAGAGTCAATTATTGCTAGTAAAATTAGAAACCACTTAGATACATTTAATTTAATAAAATTCTTCTCAGCATGGATTCACTCAGGGACGTTCTTGCCTTACTAATTTGCTTAGTTTTGTCTCAGAGGTATATGAAGCAGTAGATAATGACAAGTCATATGATATAATATATTTAGATTTCAGTAAAGCTTTCGACAGAGTCCCCCATGAGAGATTGATGAGAAAGGTTTGAGGCGCATGGAATAGGTGGGGCGTTGTTGGGATGGATTAGGTCATGGCTAATTGGTAGGAAGCAGAGAGTCAGCATAAATGGTACGAAGTCAGAATGGGGAGCAGTCAGAAGTGGTGTCCCCCAGGGATCTGTATTAGGTCCTCTGTTGTTTGTTATATACATAAATGACCTTGATTTAGGTATAACTAGTAGGATAAGTAAATTTGCAGACGATACCAAAATGGGGAGAACAATTGATTCAGATAGAGATATAGAGTGCCTCCAAAGGGATCTAGATACCTTACACGAATGGTCAGTAAATTGGAAGATGAAGTTTAACATTGACAAATGCAAGGTATTAAAGATAGGGAAGATGCATACAAATGTTAAATATAAACTAGCTAATATGGAATTAGAAAACTCGACTTGTGAGAAAGATCTAGGTGTGTTTGTTAGCAATGATTTGAAGCCTAGACAACAGTGTATAAGCGTTCGAAACAAGGCAAACAGGATTCTCGGGTTCATCTCAAGGAGTGTGAGTAACAGAACTGCTGATGTTATCTTAAAACTTTACTTGTCATTAGTGAGACCCCATATGGATTATGCTGTTCAATTTTGGTGTCCTTATTACAGAATGGACATAGATTCATTGGAGAGAGTACAACGTAGAATGACAAAAATGATCCATAATATTAGAAATCTTCCGTATAAAGAAAGGTTGAAGAAATTAGGCTTACATTCGTTAGAGAGACGCAGAGTTAGAGGGGATATGATAGAGGTGTTCAAGTGGGTTAGTGGGATTAACAAAGGGGACATGACAAATGTACTAAAGCTCAGTGATAGCGAAAGAACTCGTACCAATGGTTTCAAATTAGATAAATTTCGTTTCAGAAAAGATATAGGCAAATATTGGTTTGGTAACAGAGTTGTAGATGGGTGGAATGGACTACCAAGTGCTATAGTGGGATTGAAAACGATAGGGAGCTTTAAGATAAAATTGGATAAGCATATGGACGAGAAGGGTTGGGTGTGAAGGGGGATCAGCAGGGTTGGGCCAATCAGCGCTCTGCAGACCCCCGTAATCCTGCGTTAATCTCTAACCGTTTTGGTAAGATGATCCTCAGGGTATTAGAGTGTTGAGCCTATAATTGGGCTTTGTAATTGGGGTTGTGTGGGACAGGGATCTGCCTTGCTTAGGCCAATCGGCTTTCTGCAGACTCCCATTTTCTTATGTTCTTATGTTAATACGAAGTAAAAATATAAAAGCCTAAACAATTTACAGTATATCAACTTTAAAACAACATAACAAGATTGCTTGGATTATCGTTAATTGTTCAATTTGATGACTTACTTTATAGTAAATCATTACAATGGGTAACGCCGAACTGTTTACTGATAATGAGAAGCCACAGTAATTAAGCTAGTAATTAAGAATCCACTGAGAAAAGTATAATGCAATAATCATAGCGTGTCATATTACATGTTAAGGTAATTAAAATGCCCCAGAACGAGAAGCCCACCACAGAAGCCATGAACGAACACCACACAGAAACACCAAAGGAAAGGTCCACAGAACGAAAGGACCAGCTGACCGAGCCAGCCATTTCAGACAGCCCAAGCCCGCAGGGCTAAACAGCTCCAGGACACACCCATTTACCTTTTCTAAAACTGACCATTTTCCACACCTCACGTACACTAACCCCCTCGTGTCCTACACTCCTAACTACAAAGATGATGAACAGGAATATACATTCATATTAAAAACACCCATGCCTGTCCCGACGTTGAGCCAATGCCAACACATCAGACAGCCATAAATATATCTATGTATGTTCTTACATCCGAGAAGTAGATGTTATATATCTTAGAAGTTCAAACACCCACGCTTGTCCCTAGACCTCGTATAACATTTTCCATGACGAGTATAGATATATGTAACCCGTGCTCAGTCGCCCCTTGCATTGCTCCTCTAGTAACTAAGTATTAATATTAACATTCCCTAACATCTTGTCTTGCCAGACTAAGCTTCTGAAGACCCATCGCCCCATAAATCTATGTATGCAATCCTTAGGTTAAGTATTTTTATCCGCCATTGTGTTCACCTTTTTCCATTTACTTTCCACAATTGTCATACGTCTTCCCCTTGCCTCCTTCGTATCCACAGTCCACACTACGCCAATTTACTTCGTGTCTTACACCTCTTACCCCAACCAGAGATTGTATAAGATAACCTGGTTACCAGTATCTGTCATAAGTACCCCGAAACAATAACTAAGTACCCCTACGAACTGCCGCTGTGGGTGGTATTTATATTTAATAGAAAACGCAGTTCCCAGGGCCAACTAATAGTATCCATAACCCTCTGACTGATCACATAACTCTATCTTTTCCAGACTCATATACCACCCCATAGTTGCATTCCCCGGTAGCATTTGGCTAACGTATTCTACTGCCTTTTCAAACTTCCATATCAATTGTAGCCTAATGCCACCCCCACGCCCAGGGACCTTAGGGGCAAAATTTCCCTGTAGCCCTTGAACTCCCCCCCCCCCTCTCATTAAGACACCCGCGCTTCTCGACTCTTGTCCGACCTAGCCTCTCTCTCATACCTCTTGAAGATCCTTGAATTGTCCGTTACTAACGCTCTCCAACCTTTTATATATATACTCCTATCCAGCCTACCTTCACTTAGTAGGCCAGAACAACATTAGAACTTTACTAGCCCCTTGCATGCCATCTATTCTCTTACAACACATTCACAACCCTGCACCCAATGGTCGTCGGTGCGAGGCTAGCCGCCCCGCCAGTAACTAACTTCTATTGCCATACTTCCAGATAAATGTGGCAGAGTTAGCAACCCAGTCTCCACCATATCCAGCAAACCCTACAATTAACAACCAGCCGAGTAAAACCAGCTAGCTAAGGCACCTTCGGTTTTGGTATTAAAGACACTCCCATCTGTCTCATACACAGAGGGTTATTACAAACACTGGTGATATGGCAAGCCCCTAGCCACAGCCGCCGGACGACTATATCAGAGAGGGGGCGCCCAGCTCCCCTTTTTGCCCACCCGAGGAGGGAGACCCCCACCCCCGCGGAGGTATACCTGGCCCCTGTTTTGACTTTCGAGTCATTGCCAGGTAGCACAGGAATTCTTCCTATCGATGAACTAACCATGAATGACTAACACCTTTACTAACCTCTATTAACTCACAATAAACCATTTACCTTTCTTGCATGCTCTGATCACTAAATTAGCACCTCAGCTATACCATAGAATGAAGATTGAACAATCTAGAGAGACGCTCCTATCACAGCTGTCCCCATCCTCCTCGCAAAGTAGATCCAGTCTCTCTCCCCTAAATACGTCCAGTATAGCCAAAATAGTACCTCTTACTAAGGCTCAGTTATATGAAAATATAAAGGCTTCCTATCGCCCTGTTCCACAACAGTAAATACCATCTTACCTAGTCCCCATATCTATTGAGAGCTCAATTAAGTCCATAAGACTCGAGATCCCTACTGTCTACAGGGTCCAGAACCGAGCCTATAAATCTAACTCCCGCCCCCAGTCAAATCAGTTGAAAGCTAGACACCAACCAGGGGTCACTACCTTGCAGTTAATTTCTAGCTCTGCCCTTGTGTTGTTCCGGAGTGAGATCCCAGAACCGGCAGACTCCGTGGCAGATTTGGATAGAAGGACCTGCCCACGTATTGAAGAACTTCACACATATGGCCCCCCTGGACGGCCGCGGAACCAGTCGTTAGCCCCCAACATCATGGACGCAAGATAACCAGGACCAGACCCATCAGATACTACCCAAGATTCCCTTTAGCAGTACTACATATTACTGTGCTGTTTTAGATTCACTAATTAATATTTCTACGAAGTGGCTAAGACCTTGCCCAGTGTAATTCATACTTAACCATTCCATTTGGGACGTACTAAGCGATCAGTGCTCTTTAATTAACAGGCGACCTTGACTCTCGTAATTACTTTATTCAGATATTAAAACTCTAGTGATATCTAACGTTCGCCCACTGATTTGCGTTCTATGTATTTCTGAGACAAGGATATAAAACTTAGATCAGTACCCCCTGAGGTTACTAGAATTCCCGTGCTCTAAAAATACGTGTGTCTAATCTAGTCTGTGAACTACTACTTGTGCGCCAGAGCTACCAGTAATAAATCTAACAGTGAATATGAATCTATAAGTAACATTGATGGTCTTCGGTATATAAACCTGTGAAATCAAAGCCAGTGATCAGAAGATTAATACCTGAACGTTGGAAGTGGGAGACTAGGCTCCATCCAGATCCACTTATGCTAGTGTTGTTCAATTCTATTATATTGTCTTACACAAGTATTCTGCAGTGGTATATCAATAAACGTGATCATGTAACTTGCTACCATGTGTTTCTTTGTGTTTTCTATTCCTCATATCTTGTATTGTGCATGCAGCCTTATATACCCAGTCAATTTAGAACTCACATTACCCAAGTTAAACCTGTAGAAAAACAGGGCATAACAGTAATATGTAATATGACATGTTAAGGTAGGCGGATGCCCAACCCCGAAAGGGATTGAAATAGGGGAGCTATCCCCCCCGCCAAAGGCGGCTTTCTAGGGCCTTTCCTAGCTGATGCTGAGAGGATTGGGTTCTAGTCATGTGGTGATGGGCTGGTCTATCAGAGTGAGAACTGAGCGATCTCTGCCATACCCATAGCTTACTCTGACTGTTCCTTTTACTTATATATTTTCTAGATCTCAAGTGACGGGGCCTCTTCCGTGGATTGACCTCCCAATCTACCAAGATTAGAAGCCAAAGCGTCACATTTTTCCTTTGCCCCTCAACTTTCTCTTCATAATTGCTGAGGGGCACAGGGCCCTGGGTGGATCTTTGGTTTCCCGGGCGTTTCCGCACCCTCCTTAGCTCCCCGCCATAGAGTGGCTTCGGTCACCCAGGCTTTATTGTGGTCGGCAGGGAGGGTTCTGTGGGGGCGCTCGGTTATGGCCTTGGCCTTGGGGCTGTTCGGCCAGGCAGCTTGGGGAACAACAACAACAACAACATGTTAAGGTAGATTATGAATTGGTCAACCACAGTGCTGTGAATAGTGGTATGGAAGAAAATTGTTTTTACTCTAATATGAAAATTTGTTTTTATTACAAAAAAAAACGCGTTTCGGCTCATCTAAAGTGTTTTCTCTAACTGGGCCGATATTATCTTGTCTTTATGATATATCTATTTGGTTATAATTTGGTCAAAGCTAGATTACAATGTGATCCAACTTGTCTTGATGCGTGGATTGTAACATCCCGTTTCAATTACTTATATATTTATACGATTGTTTACACTAACCAGGACGCCAAGGTTGGCAACTTTGAGTGTTTTGCAACGGAGCATATCTATTTATTTTCTATAACACATTGTATAAGGTAAATAATAGAATACGAGTTAATAATTGAGAATCAGTAAAGGTAAAAAGAACAGTATTATTAAAACACCAAAGATTTTTTTATGGACAGCTTTGAACACGACGATGAGGAAAATTATATATTTGGTTAGGAGAGAGAAGGGGGAGAGAAAAAGAGAGAAGGGGGGGGGGGAGATAGGGGAAGGCAGCAGAGAGAAGGGGAGGAGGGGGGAATGGGAAGTTCGAAGGATAGAAACTTGATTGTCTGTATATTAAATTCCATAAATAACGCAACACCTGATGTGTGTTACTTATTTGTGATCCGGCATGGGCTAGTCTAATAATATAGCCTGTGTGTTATGTTAAAATAAAGTTATTCTCAGTGCTGTTCTAGAACACACACACACACACACACACGTTTGACTCCTCCTCCTTCCAACCTCTATACTAACCCCGCCCCCTTTTATTAGAAGCGATTAAAGGGCCATCTATTAAAAGATAAGTGAACTAACACATTGCCTCAGGCCATGACAACAAGTTCTGTCGTAGACTGTACATGCTTAGATTGATATGCAGGATTCGAAGTTGCATAATAAATCGTAGGCAGTGTCCACCAACCTTTAACTGTCTTCGTGGTGCGATGTATAAGGTGTTGATTTTCGGTGTGAGCATCCTGGGTTCGAGTCCACGGACTGCCACATGTGTTTGTAAATTTCATTAATCGATTTTAGGAGTATGGTTGGTTGTTGGAAGGAACATAATAATATGATGGAGATATTATACCTTTAAAGTTATCGATAGATAGAAAAGAAAAAATCTAAGGAGTGAGAATGAAAATGTCGTTGCTAACTGGCAGGGTAGCGTAACCATGACTTGGTATCAAAATAGCTGCATACTGTAGCTGGATGCAGTTCGTTTCGCAATTTACAAAGGTACATTACTACTGTATTTGTATTATCATCATCATTATTATTAATAATCATTGTATTAGTAGTAGTGAGGAAGTACATGAACGAAGGCGGTGCTGGTTGGGGGGAGGGGCGTCGACTGACTGGGGACAGAGGTGCATGGGGGCGGTTCGTTCGTGGCCACCCCTTCGGGGATCACGGCGTCAGGCAATAGATAGATAGATAGATTAGTAGTAGTAGTAGCAAGGGGAGAAGCAGGCGGCGGAGGATAAGTAAGAGGAAGAGGAGGAAGAATAAGTGGTGGAAGAGGGGTAAGTGGAGGAGGAGGGATCTGACTGCCGACTTTGAGCTTTGATACTCCGTTCGTCTTAATGAATCTTGAATCAATCTGTACATGAATCTAAAGATTGTTTCTTTGGTTACACGTGGTATCTTTAGATTCATGTACAGATTGATTCAAGATTCATTAAGACGAACGGAGTATCAAAGCTCAAAGTCGGCAGTCAGATCCCTCCTCCTCCACTTACCCCTCTTCCACCACTTACTCCTCCTCCTCTTCCTCTTTCTTATCCTCCGCCGCCTGCTTCTCCCCTTGCTACTACTACTGCTAATACAATGATTATTAATAATAATGATGATGATAATACAAATACAGTAGTATTAGCTGCCGACTGGGAGGCTCTTCGGCAGTACTTCTTTGATTTCCCATGGAATGATTTCTGCTTCCATGGCCGGGGACCCTCGGAGAGTGCTGAACGCATTACCGAGGTAATACTATCGGGCATGGAAGCATACATTCCATTCTCTTTCTCTCAGACTAATGCTAAAAAATCTTGGTTTACTCACGCCTGTTCTACTGCTGTCCGCAATAAGGAGGAAGCATTCAAACGGTACCGACGCCTTAAAACTCAAGACTCTCATTCTTCATATGTTTCTGCCCGGAATCAAGCCAAATCTGTTCTTCGACTTGCCAAACACTCTTTCATCAATAATAAATGCACTGAACTATCCAACTCTAGCTCTTCCCAAGCTTTCTGGCATCTAGCCAAAAACCTCTCCAACAATTTCTCTTCCTCGTCTTTCCCTCCCCTTTCCCACTCTGATGGCACAACCATCACTTCTTCCTCTGACAAAGCTAAACTCTTCGCTCAAACTTTTGCTAGAAACTCCACCTTGGATGATTCCGGTGCTATTCCTCCCTCTCCGCCCTCCTCTCTACTTATGCCTAATATCCTAATCTCTTCTAAAGATGTACTTTCTACCCTCTCTGGGCTTAACACTAATAAGGCGTACGGTCCGGACAGTGTTCCTCCTGTTGTTCTCAAAAACTGTGCTTCCGTGCTGACTCCCTGCCTAGGCAAACTCTTTCGTCTCTGTCTATCCTCTAACGTCTTCCCTTCATGCTGGAAGTTTGCTCACATTCAACCTGTCCCAAAGAAGGGTGACCGCTCTCAACCCTCCAACTATCGTCCAATTGCTCTTATCTCTTGTCTTTCTAAAGTTTTTGAAACTATTCTTGCTTCCAAATTTCTTAAGCATTTCTCTTCTCATAATCTGCTCTCAGATCGCCAGTATGGCTTCCTTAAGGGTTGCTCTACTGGTGATATTCTTTCATATCTTACTAACTCTTGGTCATCCTCCTTTCGGGACTTCGGTGAGACTTTTTCTATTGCACTAGACATATCGAAAGCCTTCGATAGAGTCTGGCATAAATCTTTAATTTCTAAACTACCCTCCTTCGGTTTCTATCCCTCCATCTGTGCCTTTGTCTCTAATTTCCTTTCTGGCCGTTCCATAGCTGCGGTTGTGGACGGCCATTGTTCACTTCCTCACCCTATAAACTCCGGTGTTCCTCAGGGCTCTGTCCTATCTCCTATTCTCTTTCTAATTTTTATAAATGATCTCCTTAACTGTACCTTAATTCCCATCCATTCATACGCAGACGACTCAACCTTACACTACTCCATTAGTTTTTCAGAACGCCCCAGCCAGCAATCCCTCAACGACAAACGTAATGAAGCCATAGAACTCTTAAATTCTGATCTAAATACTATTTCCAATTGGGGCAGAGAAAACCTTGTTAACTTTAATGCTTCCAAAACCCAATTTCTCCATCTATCTACCCGTCAGGATCTCCCAGCGGACTATCCCTTATTCTTCAACAATACAAAAATCAACCCTTCATCTTCTCTCAATATTCTTGGTGTCTCTTTTTCTTCTGCTCTCATTTGGAAGGACCATATTACCAGTCTTGCTAAGGCAGCCTCCCAGAAGCTGGGTGTGCTCAACCGCCTTAGGGGGTTCTTTCCCCTGCACAGCTTCTTGCTCTGTACAGGGGCATAGTGCGCCCTTGTATTGAGTACTGTTCACATGTGTGGGAAGGTTCCTCTCACACCGCTCTCCTAGACAAAGTTGAAAGGAAGGCCTTTCGTATCATTAACTCCCGTCCACTCACCAACTCTCTGCAATCTCTCTCTCTCCGCCGCAATGTTGCATCTCTCTCGCTATTCTATCGCTACTATAATAATCAGTGTTCCTCAGAGCTATCCCAGTGCATACCACCTCCTTTACGTAGGGCACGTGGTACCCGTCTTGCAACTCAATCCCACCCCTACTCTGTGCAACTCTCCAACCCAAGAGTGAAACGTTACTCTCAAACTTTCTTCTACTCAACATCTGAGCTCTGGAACTCTCTCCCAGAATCAGTCTTTCCCTCTTCCTATGACTTAAATTGCTTCAAACTCCGTGTGTCCAGGCATTTTGGCTCGAACGTCCCTTGATTTTGGCCCTGTCACTCTTTCAACTATGGGGGAGGCACTCGCTATAGGCAGTTATGCCTTTTGCCTCCCTCAATCACATAGACAAAAAAAAAAAAAAAAAAAATGTACCTTTGTAAATTGCGAAACGAACTGCATCCAGCTACCGTATGCAGCTATTTTGATACCAAGTCTTGGTTACGCTACCCTGCCAGTTAGCAACGACATTTTCATTCTCACTCCTTAGATTTGTTTCTTTTCTATCTATCGATAACTTTAAAGGTGTAATATCTCCATCATATCAAAGACTCACCCTAAGGGTCATAGAGTAAATTAGTCTTATGTTTGTCTCCCGAATTTGCCATTAAATTTATGAAAAGGGTTACTGAATCACCCTGTATATACTGTATTAGTTATCTCCCAAGACCTCCATCAAGCTTATAAAATACCCCACAACCCCCTTTCGAGATAAATTTGTGGATTTTTCGGTACAAAAATCTGGGCACACGGAGTTTGAAGCAGTTCAAGTCATAGGATGAGGGAAGGATAGAATGAGGGAGAGCGTTCCCGAGTGTACCTAACCCCTTCAGTACCGGCGACGTCAATTTCATAATATTCTGGCAACTACTAGACGATTTTATTAAGCTTAGGAACTACGTCTACCCCTTATAAAGGCTGCAGACTATCTCAACCAATCCCCTTACCTACCATACATCCTTCCTAAGCTTCTTAAAATCGTCTAAATGTAGCTGAAATCGACTAATAAGAGGCCACAGGTACAGAAAGGGTTAAGGGTCAGTTGTTGACAGCCTAGTAAGGGTCGCAAGGTCTGTGCAGTGTGTGTATCTATGTGACTCTACGTAATTATCTCTCTCTCTCTCACACGGTCAGTCTCTCTCTCTCTATTATTTACAACCTGTCAATTAATAATTCAGTTACTACAAGCTTGCTTGTTTTTTTTTTCTTTTTTTTTTTTTTTTTTAATGAGATACGTATATACAGACCATGTGACAATTAAATGAGGAAACTATAATAACACATCTGAATAATGCCAACCTGACTTATAAACACAAATATGAATGTAACCAGACGACGATGCTGTTGTTTCAGTGGAATAATGGCTCTTTGAGTAGTATGTATCGCCTTACTAGTGGTTGTCCCCTCACAGGATGGGGGGCGCTGCTCAATAAACTCGCCCCTCGGGGCAAAATCAAATCTCTCTCTCTCTCTCTCACACACTCATACTCTCTCGCTCTCACTCACACACACATACTCTTTCCCTCCCACTCTCTCTCACACACACACACACACACGCTCTCTCTCTCCCCCCCCCCACCCCTATATCTCTCTCCCTCTCTCACACACACACACACTCTTTCCCTCCCTCTCTCTCTCTCACTCACTCACTCACTCTCTCTCTCTGGACCGCCCCCCTTCAGAAGCTCTCAGCCAGTTGTCAATTTCAGTTCGTCAGTTTAGCACTCTCTCTCTCTCTCTCTCTCACACACATACTCGTACACACACTCTCTCTCTCTCTCACACTCACCCACACACACATACATACTCACTCTTTCTCTCTCTCGCACACACAGTCTCACACTCACTCTCTCTCTGGACCGCCCCCCTCCCAAAACTCTCTCAGTCAGTTGTCACCACTATAGTTCGTCAGTGTAGCACCTCCTCCTCCTCCCTCTCTCACACACACATACATGCTCTCTTTCACACCCACATACTCTCTCTCTCTCTCTCTCACACAAACACACCCTCTCTCTCTCTCTCTCTCTCACCCACACACAACACACACACACACACACACACACACACACACACACACAGTCTCTGGATTGCCCCTCTCCCGAAACTCAGTCAGTTGTCGTCACTAGTTCGCCAGTGTAGCACCTCCTCTTCCTCCTCGCACGATCTCACCTGCGTAGATCCTTCGTTATAAACCATGAAGGATATAGAGAGGGTATATCAATTGACCGTATTAGGTGCAGGGCGGGTCAATTTGGTTCCTCCCTGTTTTACTCCATTAGCTTGGAGGTTTTAAGACGTTTCACCTCATTAGTTTGGCGATTATAAGATGCTTCAACCCAATAAGGTGTCGATTTTTCCCTGGGCGAGCGATAGCGAGCCTGCACTTTGGGAGAAATCGGCCTTTGTCCGGTACATTTTTCTACCGAAAAATGTACATATTTAGCTTGAAGGGTTCCTGGGGGACGTTTTTTTAAGTCTGAAGGGGGTCTGGAGAGGCGTTTTTTTAAGTCTGAAGGGGGTCTGGAGAGGCGTTTTTTTAAGTCTAGGTGTAAGCTAAAAACACATTGTTCGAAAATTACTAAAATAATTAAAACCCTCCATAATAATTTAACAAAATACTATAATAATCCCTAAGACGATGCACCAGATAGTGTTAACATAGAAGATATTATTCGGTGCCACTTTAGCGTGCGGTCTACTGGGACATTCACACTTTAGCCTGCAGGGGGAGGTACTCGCTTTTGCTGGACCCCCTTCTCCCTCATGTTTAGACCCATTAGTTTTGCGATTGTAAGACGTTCGTTCATTAGTTTGGCGATTTTGAGACCTTTTGCCCCATTAATTTGTCAATATTAAGACCTTTCGTGCCTATTAGGTGTCGATTTTTTCCTGGCGAGCGATAGCAAGCCTGTATTTTATTTAAAGACCATCCTTCGGCCAGTACAAATATGTCTTGAAAGGGGGTATAGAGGGTGTTTTTTTGTTTTTTTTTAAAGCTTGATGGAGGTCTAACGAGGAAACTCAAAATTAAATAAACAAATGAACAAGTACCCCCCAAAAGTGTGCTAAGCATTTTATTAAGGGGGGTCACCGTTTTCTTTTTTTTTACATTTCTCTCCATTTCTCTCTTTTCCTGGCTTGTATCCATTCGGCCCCATTCAGCCAACTGTTTTAAGAAGTATAATATGTTAAGTATATAGGGGATTATAGGTAATAACACAACATATTAATTATTGGATAAGTGATAATAAGTATAAAGTACAGGTATATAAGTACAGATATATGATAAGGCTTGTAATAAAAGCCTGAGGAGCAAGGTGATATATGACTTGTGTGGTCTAATATATCTAGGGGATATAGGAGCTTGGCTATAGAGGGTGAGTCTCAGTATAGAGTCTAGAGGGAGTAAAGAGCTCTGTCTCTCTCTGGCTGAGGTCTGTTGAAGTGTGACTTGAAGATTCCTGAGTAAGAAGGCATCGACTGGGTTCAAGGATGCTGAAGCAACACAGCATCAACTCAGCATTCTGGTATGACGTATGACCGGATAAATACATTATACAGTTTACATTTACAGAGGAAATGGGTGTTGATTTAAGTGGAAGTATTAACAAATATATTATATGTTAATGAGATAGATAAAGTTATAGGGAGTTCAATGAATCAAGATTGTTTAATATGAATGTTAAGAGTTTAGAAGTTGCAGGGATAAAGGCATATAAGCAGTGAGATATATGTATAGCAATATATATGCAGGGCTTATAATGTCATACTACAGACGTTTATCCCCATCCAGGTGTCGATTTCTTCCTGGCGAGCGATAGCGAGCCAGCATTGCATGGAGAAATCAAGCTTATCTGGTTCCCAAGCAAACCAGAATACAAATAAATAGAAAAGAATACAAAATCTTACAAAGGAATACAAAAGAATACAAAGGAATACAAAAACATACAAAATCTTACAAAGGAATACCAAATCTTAGAGGAATACAGAATAATACACCAGAATACAAAATCTTACAAAGGAATACAAAAGAATACACCAGAATACAAAGGAATACAAAATCTTACAAAGGAATACAAAAGAATACACCAGAATACAAAAGAATACCAAGGAATACAAAAGAATACAAAATCTTACAAAGGAATACAAAAAAATACAAAATCTTACAAAGGAATACAAAATCTTACAAAGGAATACAAAATCTTACAAAGGAATACAAAAGAATACACCAGAATACAAAGGAATACAAAATAATACAAATAAATATGAAGGAATACAAAAGAACGCAACATAACACACAAATAATACAAGATAGTGCACCAGAATTCAAAAGTATACAAACGAATACAAACAAATTGAAAAGAATTCAAAGGAATCCAAAAAGGAATCTTGAAGACTACAATCAGGACCTAATAATTATCGAGTCCACGCCAAAAGTCAGGTTTTTTCCCGAGGTGATCTGATCGTTCCTGGTGTTCTACAAGTATGCTGGTTACACCGACACGTCAAGGGGGGTCAGCTAGTTTTTTGTATCTTTCTCTCTTTCTCTGGCTTGTATCCATTCGGCCCCATTCAGCCAACTGTTTTAAGATGTATATCCCCATCCAGGTGTCAATTTCTTCCTGGCGAGCGATAGCGAGCCAGCATTGTATGGAGAAATCCGGCTTCGCCGGATAAATTTTTCGATAGAAAAATGTACAAATTTAGCTTGCTGTCAAAACAAAAAATATATATATGCTGGCTCGCTACCGCTCGCCAGGAAAATATTGACACCTGGATGGGGGGTAAACGTCTTAAAACAGTAGGCCGAATGGGGCCGAATGGATACAAGCCACAGAGAAACGAAAGAAAGAGACGTTAAAGCCGAGGTGGGCTCCCTGAATTACAATAATAGCCTACACACTAACTGACTACCGAGCAGTCTTTTAAGGGGAGAATTTCCACTTGAGGGATTATTTTCTGGACCCCTTTCTCCCTCATGTTTAGCCCCATTGCTTTTGAGATTTTAAGACCTTCGCCCTAGTAGTTTGGATATTTTAAGACATTTTGTCCCATTTCTGTCAATTTTAAGACCTTTTGTGCCATTAAGGTGTCGATTTTTTCCTGGCGAGCGATAGCGAGCCTGTAATTTAAGAGCAACCGGCCTCCGGCCGGGACATTTTTCTACCGAAAAATTTACAAATTTATCTTGAAAGGGGGTCTAGTGGGTGTAATTTAAAGCTTGATGAAAAAGTAGGGAACAAACTAAATACCTCCCTATAACTAACATGCAGTAAAAAAAAATATATAGATATGTATATATATATATATATATATATATTAAACAAACTAATACCTGTATAACCATTTCTCTACCGAAAAATTTACAAATTTATCTTCAAGGGGGTTTTAGGGTTGAAGTACGGTAGGGGGTATTTTTTTAAGGCTTGATGGAGGTCTAGCGAACTAAACTATAAACACATATATAAATTAATGGACCCAAAATCAAGGAGGGGAAGAGGGGGGGGGGGTCCAAAAAGCCCCCCCCCCCCCATACGCACCCCCACTCCATACGCCCTCTCCTCCATACGCCCCCCCCCCCCCCTCCATACGCCTTCTCCCCCTCCATACGCCTCCTCCCCCCTCCTTACGACCCCCTCCATAAGCCACCCTCCCTCCATATGAGTCTCCCCCTCTATACGCTCCCCCCTTCATACCCCCCCCCCCCCCCCGAATTCACTGCTTTTTATTACACGACTAAAATATAATATTGTCATTTTGGTTTCACCAACCCACCAAATAAATTATAAATAACTTATAAATAAACCTAACTAATGAAATCAATGACAGTAATGAATACATGTGGTACTCCAAGGACTCGAACCTAGGATACTCACACCCAAATTCCGCACACTAAGCATTAGGCTATCAAGACAGTTTTAAATTCGTAATATCACCAACCCGCAAATTAACTTACAAATAAACCTAATTATTGAAATCAATTAAATTAATGAACACATGTGGTACTCCAAGGACTCGAACCTAGGATACTCACACCCAAATCCATCGTACTATATATTATAAATTCTCGAATACTGCACATTAATCCAAGCATGTACAATCGGCCTAATAAGTGATGTCTCGGCACCAATTCTGTTTTGATCAGTAATTGGTATCAGCAATATTTACACATGATTTCTATTTGAGTGAGATATACAAACAGGTTCCTACATTTACCCACCCTATTCAACATCTGAGAGACATTAATACAGCACAAAGCGACCCAAATGTAATGACAGCTGAGGCATGACTTATTAGCGCCACCGTACATACTCCCATCTGCTCTATGGTAACTTAATGTTTAGACGAATGGAAGGAGTAATTAATGGGGCACTTAAAGGCAGCCCACCTCGCTTTTTTCTCTTTCTCTCCCTCTCTCTTTGGCTTGTATCCATTCGGCCCCATTCAGCCTACTATTTTAAGACGTTTAGCCCCATCAAGGTGTCAATATTTTCCTGGCGAGTGGTAGCGAGCCAGCATATATATATTTTTGTCTTGACAGCAAGCTAAATTTGTACATTTTTTATAGAAAAATTTCTCCGGCGAAGCCGGATTTCTCCATACAATGCTGGCTCGCTATCACTCGCTAGGAAGAAATCGATACCTAGATGGGGATAAACGTCTTAAAACAGTTGGCTGAATAGGGCCGAATGGATACAAGCCAGGGAAAGAGAGAAAAAAAAACGGTGACCCCCTTAACCTCGTTATAAATTACTCCTGAACCTGGATAAATTATGTGTGTGTGTGTGTGATGGTGTGTGTGTGTGTGTGTGTGATGGTGTGTGTGTGTGTGTGATGGTGTGTGTGTGATCCTGTAAATCGAGAAACATTGTGGAATATTCTCCGTATCTTTGGCTGTCCACCAAAATTTGTGGCACTTGTAAGGCAGTTTCATGATGGTATGACGGCGAGAGTCACTGCAGGAGGCCATGCATCAGAACCATTTGCTGTTAATGCCGGAGTCAGACAAGGGTGTGTACTGGCACCAGTCCTTTTCAAAAACAAATTAATATGCGTTATAATACTTCTTCATAGGACTATAGCAAACAGAAGTGGAATCAACATAGACTATAGACTAGATGGCAACCTCTTCAACATTCGTAGATTTCAAGCAAGAACAAAAGTTTCTATGGAAAATATCCTGGAACTTGAGTATGCAGATGATTGTGCTCTTGTAGCTCACTCGCCAGAGGAACTAGAAGTCGCGCTTGAAGCTGCAGCAAGTGCTTACTCCAGAATGGGCCTCTCAGTTAACATCCAGAAAACACAAATAATTTCTCAGTGGTCAGCTCAGATACCACCTGTGCAGCCAGTGTTCAGATTAGCAGGAGAGGAGATAGCACAAGTTCCTTCCTTCAAGTATCTGGGAAGCTTCCTGTCTGAAACGGCCAGTATTGACGATGAGGTACAACACCGACTGAGACAAGCTTCAGCATCTTTTGGCCGCCTACAAGAGAGAGTTTTCCAAAATAATCACCCGACTCTCTGTACCAAAGTGGCTGTATATAATGCTGTGTGTTTAACCACTTTGCTCTATGGTTGTGAGACATGGACGACATATAGACGCCATATACGACCCCTGGAGGCTTTCCACATCAGATGCCTCCGAAAGATTATGGGTATAACCTGGCAGGACCGTGTTCCTCATATAACAATACTTGAAAGAGCCAACAACACCAGTATAGAGACCCTTATCATCAAACAACAACTCAGATGGGTTGGGCATGTCATCCGTATGCCAGAGGAGAGACTACCTCATAAAATACTATATGGACAGCTGCATGAAGGCCGCAGAGCAGCTGGAGGACCAAAATTAAGATAATAAGACAGTAAAAAGAAAATACTAAAAAGGTGCAATATACAACCAACTGCACTTGAAAACTTAGCATCAGATAGATCACTATGGCGCTCACACTGCCAGCAAGGAGCGAAGGAACTGGAACATCAGAGGAAACACCACCAGCAGGAGAAGAGGGCCCGGAGACATGCACGCCGGGAACAACCAGCACCTCCTAACCCGGACTACCAGTGCCCAGACTGTGGCAGGATATGTGCATCACGGATAGGACTCTACAGTCATCGTAGAACTATCAACAGATGAATGCAGGAAGGGAACGTCATCATCGGACTACGATGGACTACCATACCATACCATACCGTGTGTGTGTGTGTTTGTGTGATGGTGTGTGTATGTGTGATGTGTGTGTGTGTGTGTGTGATGGGTGATGTGTGTGTGTGTGTGTGATGGGTGATGTGTGTGTGTGTGTGATGTGTGTGTGTGTGTGTGTGTGTGTTTGATGAAACCCAAACAACTGGCCCTGGCATTAGTGATAATATATAATTAGTTGTGCAAGATAAGGGTTAATAAGTATGGGAAGTCATTATTTTTTAAGGGTATAAATTATGTACATTAAAAAAAAAAAAAAAAATAAATTATAGACTTGAACACGTGTCTCTCTCTCTCTCTATATATATATATATATATATATATATATATATATATATATATATAATCAAATGTGTAGGTAAATATTGGTTAACTGTACAAACTCTTACACATAATTACACATAATTACACATAATTACACATAATTACACATAATTACATATAATTCCTTGAGTCAGTTGTGTTCAAGTATAATTATGTTTAAATAGACTTACAAAATCTTCAAGTGTTCCAATTGACCTCTTGCGAGTTTCAGGCTATATTTTCAGATTTTAAGACGTTCGGTCCATTAGTTTGGCGATTGTAAGACCTTTCGCCCCATTTCTTTAAGACCTTTCATCCTATTTAAGTGTCGATTTTTTCCTGGCGAACGATAGTGAGCCTGTAATTTTGGATGAGCATACCGAAAAATGTACAAATTAATCTAGAAGGTGGATCTAATGGATGTTTTGTTTTAAGTTTGATGGAGGTCTAGAGAGAAAATTAAAAAAAAAAATATATATAGGAAAAAAACGACCAAAAAAAACGACCCATCTCCCCCCCCCCCCCCAATTGACCTCTTGCGAGTTTCGGTCTATAAGCAAGTTGGAGCCGTGAACATCGATATTAAACAGAAATGCAGTACTAATGTAGGTTTCCACTGGCTAAAGAGTGTGTTGAATTGGGTTTTATGTGTTTAGATAAGCACTACAACCGCAATTTAGGTGATAAGTCTGTTAATTATCGACGTCTACAACTCCAACTTCCTTATAACCTGAAACTCGTAAGTGGCCAATTGGGGGGAGATAGGTCGTTTTTTGGTCGATTTTTTCATATATATATTATTTTTTAAATTCCGGCCGGTACATTTTTCTACCAAAAAATGTACAAATTTATCTTGAAAGGGGGTAAAAGGGGTGTAATGTTAAGCTTGATGGATGTCAAGGGAACAAACTAAAAAACCTCCTCTTAACCCTTTCATTATTATTATTAAGGGCTCATTATTATTATTATTAAGGGCTCATCATTATTATTAAGGGCTCATTATTATTATTAAGGGCTCATTATTATTATTAAGGGCTCATCATTATTATTAAGGGCTCATTATTATTAAGGGCTCATTATTATTATTAAGGGCTCATTATTATTATTAAGGGCTCATTATTATTATTAAGGGCTCATTATTATTATTAAGGGCTCATTATTATTATTAAGGGCTCATCATTATTATTATTAAGGGCTCATTATTATTATTAAGGGCTCATCATTATTATTATTAAGGGCTCATTATTATTATTAAGGGCTCATCATTATTATTAAGGGCTCATTATTATTAAGGGCTCATTATTATTATTAAGGGCTCATTATTATTAAGGGCTCATCATTTTATTATTAAGGGCTCTATTATTATTAAGGGCTCATCATTATTATTATTAAGGGATCATTATTATATTAAGGGCTCATATTATTATTATTAAGATCATCATTATTATTAAGGGCTCATCATTATTATTATTAAGGGCTCATTATTATTATTAAGGGATCATTATTATTATTATTAAGGGATCATTATTATTATTAAGGGCTCATTATTATTATTAAGGGATCATTATTATTATTATTAAGGGCTCATTATTATTATTAAGGGCTCATAATTATTATTATTAAGGGCTCATCATTATTATTATTAAGGGCTCATTATTATTATTATTAAGGGCTCATCATTATTATTAAGGGCTCATTATTATTAAGGGCTCATTATTATTATTAAGGGCTCATCATTATTATTATTAAGGGCTCATCATTATTATTATTAAGGGCTCATTATTATTATTAAGGGCTCATTATTATTATTAAGGGCTCATTATTATTATTAAGGGCTCATCATTATTATTATTAAGGGCTCATCATTATTAAGGGCTCATTATTATTATTAAGGGCTCATCATTATTATTATTAAGGGCTCATTATTATTATTAAGGGCTCATCATTATTATTATTAAGGGCTCATTATTATTATTAAGGGCTCATTATTATTATTAAGGGCTCATCATTATTATTAAGGGCTCATCATTATTATTATTAAGGGCTCATCATTATTATTATTAAGGGCTCATTATTATTATTAAGGGCTCATCATTATTATTATTAAGGGCTCATTATTATTATTAAGGGCTCATTATTATTATTAAGGGCTCATTATTATTATTAAGGGCTCATTATTATTATTAAGGGATCATTATTATTATTAAGGGCTCATTATTATTATTAAGGGCTCATCATTATTATTATTAAGGGCTCATCATTATTATTATTAAGGGCTCATCATTATTATTATTAAGGGCTCATTATTATTAAGGGCTCATCATTATTATTATTAAGGGCTCATTATTATTATTATTAAGGGCTCATTATTATTATTATTAAGGGCTCATTATTATTGTTTTTATTTTATTTATATAATTATCAACTATTTATTTTATTTAATTATTTAGACCTTGATTAAGTTTAACTAATTAATCAACAATTAATATGCAGGCTCGTTATCGCTCGCCAGAAAATAATCGACACCTAAAGAGCACGAAATGTCTTATATAATTATGCTGTCTTGATGGCGTAATGGTTAGTGCGCGGAATTTCAAGGTGAGTGTCCTAGGTTCGAATCCTTGGAGTACCACATGTATTCATTAATTTCATGAGTTCAGTAATTAGGTTTATTTGTAAGTTAATGGGTGGGTTGGTGATAATAATGAATAAGACAAGGAAATGGGGCGAACGTCTTAAAATCTCAATACTAATGGGGCTAAACATGAGGGAGAAGGTGGTCCAGAAGCCGCCAGTACCTCCCCTTCGTATTAAGGGGACACGGGTCTTTTTCTGGTCCCCCTTCTTCCTCATGTTTAGCCCCATTAATTTTTCAGATTTTCAGATTTTCGGCCCATTACGTTAGCGATTTTAAGATCTTTCGCCACATTTCTTTGCCAATATTAAGAGTTTTCGTGTTATTTAGGTGTCGACTTTTTCCTGGCAGAAATCGACACCTAAAGGGCACGAAAGATTCAAATATTGACAAAAACATGAGGCGAAAGGTCTCAAAATCGCCAAACTAACGAAACGAACGTCTAAAAACCTCAAATCTAATATGCTAAACATGAGGGAGAAGGGGGTCCAGGAAAAAGAGAGTACTACCCCCTTAACCCTTTTCACTACCACCACAGATCCTTCTTAAACTGCACAACATCCTCAAACAATAGGTAGAATAGACGCCGCCGGCACAGAAGGGGTTAAGGGGGGATGGTTCACTTTTTGGGCGATTTTGGCATGTATTCATCATTTTAGCATGTATTCATCATTTTTGCATGTATTCATCATTTTTGCATGTATTCATCATTTTTGCATGTATTCATAATTTGTGCATGTATTCATCATTTTTGCATGTATTCATCATTTTTGCATGTATTCATCATTTTTGCATGTATTCATCATTTGTGCATGTATTCATCATTTTTGCATGTATTCATAATTTGTGCATGTATTCATCATTTTTGCATGTATTCATTATTTGTGCATGTATTCATCATTTTTGCATGTATTCATCATTTGTGCATGTATTCATCATTTGTGCATGTATTCATCATTTGTGCATGTATTCATAATTTTTGCATGTATTCATAATTTTTGCATGTATTCATCATTTTTGCATGTATTCATCATTTGTGCATGTATTCATCATTTTTGCATGTATTCATCATTTGTACATGTATTCATCATTTGTGCATGTATTCATAATTTTTGCATGTATTCATAATTTATGCATGTATTCATCATTTTTGCATGTATTCATCATTTTTGCATGTATTCATCATTTGTGCATGTATTCATAATTTTTGCATGTATTCATAATTTATGCATGTATTCATCATTTTTGCATGTATTCATCATTTGTGCATGTATTCATCATTTTTGCATGTATTCATCATTTGTGCATGTATTCATCATTTTTGCATGTATTCATTATTTTTGCATGTATTCATCATTTTTGCATGTATTCATCATTTTTGCATGTGTTCATCATTTTTGCATGTATTCATCATTTGTGCATGTATTCATAATTTTTGCATGTATTCATCATTTTTACATGTATTCATTATTTGTGCATGTATTCATCATTTTTGCATGTATTCATCATTTTTGCATGTATTCATAATTTTTCTAGTTTCCTCCCTAGACCTCCATCAAATTAAAAAAAAATCATCCCATTAGATCCCCCTTCTAGATTAATTTGTACATTTTTCGGTAGAAAAACGTCCCGGCCTAAGGCCGGTTCTTCTAGCATTACAGGCTCACTATCGTTCGCCAGGGAAAAAATCGACACCTAAATAGCACGAAAGGTCTAAATATTGACGAAGAAATGGGGCGAAAGGTCTTATAAACGACTAACTAATGGGGGAACCATCTTAACATCTGAAAACTAATGGGGCTAAACACGAGGGAGAAAGTGGTCCAGAAAACCGGCCCATCCCCCCTTAAGGAGGGTTTTCTGGACTCCCTACTCCCTCATGTTTTGAGATTTAAAGACATTCGCCCCTTTAGTTTTGACATTTTAAGACCTTTCGTGCCATTTAGGTGTCGATTTTGTTTCCTGGCGAGAGAAAGCGAGCTTGCAATTTAGAAGGATTTTTCTACCGAAAAATGCACAAATTTATCTTGAAGGGGTGGTCTAGGGGGTGTTTTTCAAAGCTTGATGGAGGTCTAGCGAGGAAAATAAGAAATAAATGAATACATGACTTACTAGACCAAAAAGGACCCATCTCCCCTCAAGGGGAGGTTTTTAGTGTGTTTCCTAGACTTCCATCAAGCTTGAAATTACACCCCCATGACCCCCTTTCAAGATAAATTTGTACATTTTTCGGTAGAAAAATTTTCCGGCCGAAGGCCGGTTCCTCTTAAATTACAGGCTCGCTATCGCTCGCCAGAAAAAAATCGACACCTAAATGGGACGAAAGGTCTTAAAAGTGACATAAATGGGGTGAGTTCTTAAAATCGCCAAACTAATGGGGCGAACGTCTTAAAATCTCAAAAGCAATGGGGCTAAACATGAGGGAGAAAGGGGTAAAGAAAAAAAATCCCTCAAGTGGAAATCTCCCCTTAACCCCTTCTGTACCGGTGACGTCCTTTGCATTATATTCTGGCAACTATTAGAGGGTATTATTCAGCTTAGCAAGGATGTCTAGTGTCTACCCATTAAAAGGCTATGCAGACTATCTCAATCATTCACATATGCATAGCCTACGTGAGTTGCAGTTGGGATGTGTGTACATGCTTAGATTGATATGCAGGATTCGAAGTTGCATAATAAATCGTAGGCAGTGTCCACCATTCTTTAACTGTCCTCGTGGTGCGATGCATAAGGTGTTGATTTTCGGTGTGAGCATCCTGGATTCGAATCCACGGACTGCCACATGTGTTTGTAAATTTCATTAATCGATTTTAGGAGTATAGTTGGTTGTTGGAAGGAACATAATAATTGATATTGGTTCAGGGGTAATTTATCGAGAGGACTTCCCTAGTGGTTAAGGCCCCATTAATTGCTCTTTCCATTCACATATGCATAGCCTACGTGAGTTGCAGTTGGGATGTGTGTACATGCTTAGATTGATATGCAGGATTCGAAGTTGCATAATAAATCGTAGGCAGTGTCCACCATTCTTTAACTGTCCTCGTGGTGCGATGCATAAGGTGTTGATTTTCGGTGTGAGCATCCTGGATTCGAATCCACGGACTGCCACATGTGTTTGTAAATTTCATTAATCGATTTTAGGAGTATAGTTGGTTGTTGGAAGGAACATAATAATTGATATTGGTTCAGGGGTAATTTATCGAGAGGACTTCCCTAGTGGTTAAGGCCCCATTAATTGCTCTTTCCATTCACATATGCATAGCCTACGTGAGTTGCAGTTGGGATGTGTGTACATGCTTAGATTGATATGCAGGATTCGAAGTTGCATAATAAATCGTAGGCAGTGTCCACCATTCTTTAACTGTCCTCGTGGTGCGATGCATAAGGTGTTGATTTTCGGTGTGAGCATCCTGGATTCGAATCCACGGACTGCCACATGTGTTTGTAAATTTCATTAATCGATTTTAGGAGTATAGTTGGTTGTTGGAAGGAACATAATAATTAATCCATTTAGCGACCACATATCCTTCCTAAGCTTCATAACATCGTCTAAATTTAACTAGAATATAGTTTAAAAAAGACGTCGCCGGTACAAAGGGCAGGTTTGGACTCTCTCTCTCTCTTTCTGTATATGTCTCTATCTCTCTCTCTCTCTCTCTCTCTCAATAATTATCCCCCCCTTTCTCTGGTTGCACATAATTACCTCCTCTCTCTCTCTATCTCCCCCCCCCCTCTCTCTCTCTCTCTCTATCCCCTCCCTCTCTCTCTCTCTCTCTATCCCCTCCCTCTCTCTCTCTCTCTCTATCCCCTCCCTCTCTCTCTCTCTCTCTTCCAACGTTTATAGTGTCTGCATAACAAATAAAACGTTTTTTTCCCTTCCAAGATAAATGTGTACATTTTTTGATAGAAACATTTCTCAGCCGAAGAACGATTCCTCCTAAATTACAGGCTCGCTATCGCTTGCCAGGAATACATCGACACCTAAATGATAAATGATACGAAGTCTTAATATTGACAAAGAAATGGGGCGAAAGGTCTGAAAATCGCCAAACTAATGGGCCAAACGTCATCAAATATGAAAACTAACGGGGCTAAGCATGAAGAGAAGGGGAACCAGAAAAACGACCCATGTTCCCTTAATAATTTACTACTAAAACTAAGACAGCGTAAACAAATCTATAGGCAATATTTTAGAACAAATTTTAGTTCTATTTTTAAAGTTCGGTTTAGCTTTGTTGCATTATGAACATTTATATAGAAAGTTCTCTTATCCATGTTATATATATAATATATATATATATATATATATATATATATATACTGTATATAATTATATATATACAGTATATATATATATATATTTTTTTTTTTTTTTTTTTTTTTTGCGTGTTTTCACGGTCAGATTAATGTATTGCAAAAGGTATTGCGAAATGCTAGTAGTTGATTTTCATAATTCATTGGTTGCAAGGATTGGAAAGTGTTGCATCACTTGCATGTGGGGGCGAGGCTTGCAAATATCATATCATCGTACTTCTGGCAGTCACGAGCCGGTACGATAAATATAGCCAGCCTACCAGGACATTAATTTATGATAGCTATGATAGTTCTACCAAGCCCGTATAGTTCAAAATATTTCTCCATTATTATTCCATTGCCTAATATTTGCATGTATGTGCCTGAAGAGTATTATATATTAATACAAAAATAAATTAATCAAGGGTACGATATGTTTGGCGGCTAGACACAAACGTCAGACCTCCCTAACCTTTGGCAGCCTCACTCTCCGCGCAGCCGTCGTACGAGTAACATTACATCCTCCCCCAACCGTCGCTAACTTTAACACACCCCTCCCTCCCCCCCCCCCTAATATGCACCCGCGACCATGAAGACTAACATTGTATTGATTCAGGACCTTGTTTTTCTTCAGACCAAGGTCACCAACACCTAGCAGCACCCAAATTCACTTTATAAATGGAATTCAGATATTGAAATCTTGTGCATCAATCCGTCTTGCTTTTGCAACACGAGCACGTTTGTCTTGCAACTCACCTTCATCATCGCTGTCTACCATCCGCTTGTCAGTCATTTATTCAGTTTTGCGTCACTATTAAATGCATACGCAGCATAACTGATCATTGCAATATCACCAATCTTGCAGGCCATTGCAAAGAGAGATTTGTTGATAGGAGGAGGCAAGGAGAGGTGCTGAAGATAACATCAAGGAAATACTAACCTAAACCTTCACAAATAGATCAATAATAAGATAAAACAAGACAAAACAACTGTAATAATAATAATCTAGAAATATAAACTCACAAATATACCACATTCAAAAAGTAAGGAATCGACGTCTTGTGAGTTAACCCTAGCAGTCACAATCCCAAGACTGGCCTTTATATCGGCGCACATCTAGAATATTCAAAATCGTATCGGCACTTAACTGAACTTGCAAATCATAGCAAAACTTGACATTCAGCACAGCAAATCTTGAAAATTGCATAGCAAAACTTGAATATCAGCGCTAAGAAACTTGAAAAACGCAGCATATCGTAACCGAACTTCAAAATCTTGGCGTAAAGTAGCGGAATCCTCAAGATGGCGGACTCAGCGGGCGGTTTGAACGGCGATCGCGTGGTGTTGCGACGGAAGGTGACGCTGATGAACGGCGTGTGTATCATCGTGGGCTCCATCATCGGGTCTGGGGTGTTCGTGTCCCCCGGGGGTCTACTGAAGGAGGCCGGATCCCCCGGGGCGGCTATCATCATATGGGGCTTCTGCGGCCTCTTCTGTCTTGTTGGAGCACTCTGCTTTGGGTGAGTTATATATTGTTATTATGTCTATTATTTCTGTTTTCTAGCACCCTGTTATCATATCTGTCTGTCTTTCACCCTGTCTGTACATTTAGTGTTTAGTTCTAGTTTAGTGATATATATATATATATATATATATATATATATATATATTTTTTTTTTTAAAGGTAGGGGGTGAAAAGAGGCACCACAGAGTGGGTGGCGGGAAGAGAAAGTAGGAAAGATGAAATACAGTGGAAGAGGAGTTAGTGGGCCGTCCACCTTGCTGTTGTTAAAGGGATGTTTATTTATTTATTTATTATTTGTTTGTTTATTTATTAATTTGTTTATATATATATATATATATATATATATATATATATATATATATATATATATATATATATATATATATATATATATGGTGTCCCAGGAGGAAAGGGCATAACTTTGGGAAATGATAAAACACAATATTCTAAGCCTAAAATTGTTCTATAAGAAATATTCCAAATCTCAACCAGTAGAGATATTGCATGTTGAAAATGGCACTTTCTTAACCCTCTCACATCCTTATGACGCAGAGGTTGCCAGATTAGCAATAAGAAATAGATTACTCTCACTCTTATAATTACCTCTCCAAAATTAGTTTTCTGCCCACAGCTAACTCAAAGACAACTGCAGAGGTTGAAGTAAATAAACTAAATGTTTATAAATACCCCTGACGGTAACAAAGGCTTTAAAGTATCCCTAATAGGCTCAAAAATTGCGTCAGGACGTGAGAGGGTTAAGTATTTCTCCATAAGGGTGGCCTAGCTGTCTTAGTACCTACCACACCTCCATCTAACTGCAATTATTTGACCATGTTATTGTAAAGATATTATAATTCTGTAAGTTGCAAAATGATTATAGATATAATAGCTCAATTTGGACCAGTTGGAATCTATCTGACATGGAAGAGTCCATTACAGTGAGGCGGGGGAGGACACTACATAAAACCTTCAATATCTTTTTAACGATTGAGAATTGGACTTTTTGTTATAGAGCATTTTAGGCTTAGAATACCTTGTTTTATCATTTCCCAAAGTTATGCCCTTTCCTCCTGGGACACCCTGTGTATACAGTATATATATATATATATATATATATATATATATATATATATATATATGGAGGTAAAATCACAAATACGTGTGATCAAATTATGTAGTAAAACTCGCTAGGAAAATTGAAACAATGGAACACCAAGCTTTCGTCTATTCTCTCAAGACATCTTCAGGGTAATACAAGAAAACAGGGGGAGAGTGAGGCTTAAATACCCGTTCTAAATCATCTGTGAGTTGTTAACTAGCATATAAATACAAAAAGTGTTGCCAGCCTACTGCCTGTTGCCATATTTTTAGGAACATACTTATTTTATATACAAAATATATGTACGTACATACTGTATATACATTGAAATATGCCTAACAATACAATCTAATCATATAGGCCTATACAATTTGATACACATCAATGAACTGGCAGATCCCTTTCAAACTGTTATCGTAACTAATGTAAATATGAAGAAATACATATACCTGTAGAAATACATATAATTACATATACATACACATATACATGCATACTGTATACACACATACATTACATACATACAAATAAAAAATACATATATAAGAAAAGAAAAAATGGGAGTCTGCAGAAAGCCGATTGGTCACACAAGGCAGATCCTTCCCTCACCCAATCCTAATTATAAGGCCGAATTATAGGCCCAACTCACTCTTCCCTCATCGCGACCAACGACCTCGTATTGTCCATCCTTTATTCTAAACCCGGAATGACACTTAATGGGGACGTAACAGCAGCGATTAACACCTGGAAGGGAAGTACAGGAGTAGAGGAGGAGCCTCAGGGTACCTCCAGGAGCAAGCAGAAAGCGTGGGATACCATCTCGGCGAAGAAAACTCAAGAAAATCTCCTAACCAATGCAGACCAGGTTGCAAAAGCACGCCTCCAGGCAGCCGCCCGTTCGGAGAGTGGCTTGTGGTTACACGCCATCCCCATCCCACCTCTTGGAACTCACTTGGATGCTGAAGCGCTCCGGGTCGCCATCGCGCTCAGAGTGGGTGCGGCAGTTTGTCACCCACACACTTGCAAGTGTGATGGGAGGATGGATGCTCAAGGTCACCATGCCTTGTCATGTAATTACAACGCAGGCCGCCTGCCAAGACACTCTGCACTAAATGATGTCATAAAACGGGCCCTGCAGAGTGCTAACTGTGCATCAATCCTCGAACCACATGGACTTCACAGAGAAGACGGCAAACGGCCAGATGGGATGACCACTTGCTCTTACAAGAATGGCCGGTGCCTCATGTGGGATGCCACATGTGTTGACACTTTCTCCACAACCAACGCCGCCAGAAACGCCGACGAAGCAGGTGAAGCCGCCCGGATAGCAGAAAATAAAAAGCGAGAAAAATATCAAGCCATCGCCAGAATTCATCAGTTCGAGCCCCTGGCATTCGAAACTTCAGGAGTCTTCGGCCCCACCACCCTTAAGATGGTGAATGAAATAGGCCGTAAAATCAGAGAAGTTTCAGGAGAACCCCGGGAAACCCTCTGGCTCAAGCAAAGACTAGGGATGGCTATCCTCCGGGGCAATGCCACCAGCGTCATGAGCTCAGTTCGACAGGACTGGGTCATGCCACTGCGTGAGGCCCCGGCAGGAGTGGTGTATCCGTAGTCTTTCCACAGTAGGGTAAAACAAAACATAAACCTTATTTGTATGTAACATGTGTGATGCACATTAATAAAAGGGGATGTGTTGGATGGTTGAAAGCCACAGTTGCTCGCGCGTTTGGGGCTAGCAACACGTATTATGAAAAACATGCATCCTCCTTCATTCACTGTCCCCCCCCCTTCACTCACTCAACCCCACAATTTGCCGGAGGATAACAGGTTTTTCACAATACGTAGACGGAGGTCTTTTAAAAAAAAAAAAACTCACTAAGGGTCCATAGTATCTATTGTTACTATACCGTGATAGTGATAGTGGTGGTGATAGTGATAGTAGTGATGGTACAAAGGAGTACAAATGAGTACAAAGGAAATCAAGCAACAACAGATCTAGTGACCCTTCTCGGCTGCTTGTCCTCCAAAACACTGAGGATCAAGTGTCCAAACAGTGGTTTAGAGTGGGTAAGGGAACATTGGAAAGGGAACTACTGCCCTGCCACTAACGTGGCAGGACTAGGAAGTTAGTAGGGGACATATGGGTTAGTAACTGAGGGGAGGATAAAATAAAGTTATTCATTTACAAACGCAGTCAGTCGCGGGTTTGATTCGAGATATTTGTCTAGGCGGAATTTAAATGAATCAACGGTGCTGCAGTCTATAACGTCTCGGGGAAGCCCATTCCACAAGTTGACAACTCGATTGAAGAAGAAATTCTTAGATTCGTGTGAGTTAAAAGATTTACCAATAATTTTGCAACCGTTTCCCCGCGTGTAATTAGATTGGTCGATAGTGAAGTACTTACTACAGTTAATATTGTCGATGCCTTTGATGATTTTGAACACTTGAATTAAGTCACCTCTTAATCTGCGCTGGGTTAAAGGAAATAGATTTAATTCTCTAAGACGCTCTTCGTATGGTTTGTTCTTTAGGCTAGGTATCATTTTGGTAACTCTACGTTGAACTCGTTCTAGCTTGTTTATGTCTTTTTGGTAATAAGGGCACCAGCATTGAACGCAGTATTCCAGAAGAGGGCGGACTAAGGAATTGTAAAGGGTTAGGATTACGTCTTTGGATTTATGCTCAAATTATCTGCCTATAAAGCCAATTATTTTGTTTGCCTTCTTAACAACTTCTGAACATTGTTGACTCGGTTTTAGGTTACTCGATATTGTTACTCCCAGATCGGTTTCTCTGTTTACATTCTTAAGCTGAGTGCCATTCATCGAATAGTTTGCTTTCTCATTTAGGTATCCGATATGTAGTACTTTACATTTATCCGCATTGAAACTCATTTGCCAAATTTGGGCCCAATGTGACAATTTATCTAGATTGTGTTGCATATCGTCAACTTGATCTTTTGAGAGTACGCTATTTGCAATTTTTGTATCGTCAGCAAATTTTGAGATTGTACAGGTGAGACCCTCATCTATGTCGTTGATGTAAATTAGAAAGAGAATTGGTCCTAGTACCGATCCCTGGGGTACCCCGCTACTTACATTGGTCCATTTAGATGCCTTACCGTTTATGACTACTCTTTGCTTTCTGTCGCTGAGCCAATTTTCTATCCATTTCAACACACCGTCTTGTATTCCATGCGCTTTTAGTTTTAGCAGTAAACGTTTGTGGGGAACTTTGTCAAAGGCCTTTTGAAAATCAAGGTATATAATATCTACAGCTTTACTCTCATCGTAGAGGTTGAGGATATCGTGGAAGAAGTCTAAGAGGTTTGTTAAACAGGAACGTTTTTTACGAAAGCCGTGTTGAGTATCTTTAAGTATGTTATTTTCCTCTAAGTGATTTACGAGTCTGTCTCTTATGACCGTTTCTAGCATTTTACATACAACTGAGGTTAAGCTAATTGGACGATAGTTACTGGGTAGGGATTTGCTGCCTTTTTTGAATATCGGTGTTACGTTGGCTATCTTCCACTGATCAGGCATAGTTCCAGACTGCAAGGATTTATTGAATAGTAATGTCAGTGGTTTGGAGAGCTCATCCTTAGCTTCCTTTAGAACTCTAGGCGAGATTGTATCAGGTCCAGGCGTTTTATTTACCTTGAGTTTATCTAAACAATTCAATACTTCTCTCTCTGTAACGGTGATATTGCTTAGAACATCTGAATTATCAATCTGAATCAGCGATGGTGTAGGGATATCACTGAGGTCTTCTGTTGTAAAAACTGATGCAAAGAAGGTATTGACGGCATTACTCATTTGTACTTCGTCTTTGGTGTATTCTCCATTTTCATCGACTAACGGTCCAACAGTTGAAGTAACTACTTTTTTCTTTCTGATATAACTATAGAATTCTTTCGGGTTTGTTTTACTTTGATTCGCAATATGTAACTCTAGGGTCTTTTTACTTTGCTTAATTAACTTTTTGGCTTTGCGTCGTAGCTCTACAAATTTCACCCGTTCTTCGTCATTTTGTGAGGATTTTAATCTATCATTAGCAAATTTTTTAGCAAGCAGGCAGTTTGAAATATCTTTATTCCACCATTTGGGCTTATTATTATGGCCTGGACGCCGTATTTTTGATGGTATGCAGTCTTGCACTGCTTTTAGGTAAGTGGTTTCGAATAACTTCCAAGATGTATTTATGTCGTTATTGTTAATTAAAAAGCTCCAGTCAGTTTCTTTAAACATAGCTCTAAGTTTATGAAAGTTTGCTTTCTTGAAATTAGGGACTTTTTCGATGCTACTATTTGGTTCGTTACTAGTAAAGTTTAAAGTGAAAGTTATCGTACGATGGTCGCTGTTACTGAATTCATCACCAACATTCAAATTCTCTATTAATTCTTCTTTTGTTGCAAGTACAATGTCAAGAACGTTATTACCACGGGTCGGTGTTCGAACAAATTGATAAAGCGAACTCTCTTGCAAGTTCGTATACAAGTCATGTCCGGAGTGTGAAGTAAGAGTATCGCCCCACTTGGTCACAGGTAAATTAAAGTCGCCAAAAAATACGGTATCTTGTGAGTTACTTACATCTGCAATTTGTTCATAAATTTCTCGGTCAGTTTGCACTGATTGAGCTGGAGGTCTGTATATTAATGCAAGTATTATTTTTGTACCTTTATTATTCTTTATTAGCACAAAAGATGTGTCGACGTTCACAATTTGAGGTTTTGACAAGAGGGTCGGGTTAAGACTTTCTTTGATATAAAATAAAACGCCACCTCCATTTTTATTTATTCGGCTTTTCTCAAACATTACATAACCGGGAAGTGAATACTCTGCTAAAAAGTCTCTATCTACTGTATTGAGCCAAGATTCTGTTATACCAATCACATCATAATTTTCAGTAAACACTAGTTCCTCTAAATCTGAAAATTTATTGCGTATGCTACGAGCGTTTGCATAGAAAACCTTTAAAGTTGCGGTTTTAGAACTCACAGAACGTTCTTTAATCAAATTTTTGGTTCTGATCGGATCTACATTTACATTCATGGCTGACATCGGTCCTCGGTCGTTATCCCTGGCGGTTTTGAATTTGGGTCGTGTTGGTGGAGCTTTATCCAAATTCGCGGTTCTTGACAGATTAGCATTTAATTCCTTCGCAGGTTGCCGCCCTCGCTGTCTTCGGTCCTCCTTCCTGGTTGTCCTGTGCTGAGTCGATTTAATAATAATAATAATAATAATAATTCTTAAAGCTAGCGCATGCTAAGCTAGCGAAGGATAGCTCAATAAGGCCGATTAGGCGTATTTCCATTGGGGTCCTGTACTACTACCCCATCCCTTTGCTCATGAGGGATGGTAACGACTCAGTGCTTGTGAAAAATCTTTAATGCGCCGAGCGTGGGCGCGAACCCGGGCCTTCTGGGTGGAAGTCCGAGACGCTAGTCACTACACCAAGCGAGCCGCTTCTTCTCCGAAAATCCTTCACCGCATCGTTGAGAAGACGCCCAAAACGTGCTGCTCCCACCTGGTTCAGATGAACTCCATCGTCTGAAAACAAATAGTCATCGTAGTAGAAATTGTCCCAGGTGTCGACGAATCCCACATTTTCCTTCCTGCAGAGGTTTGCTAGACAACGATTTGTGCTGGTGGCTATGTTGTAAAATCGGCTCTCTACACCAAGCCGGGGGACGATTCCTGAGACGATGATCCTTGATGACTTCTCCTTAAACGACTTGATCAGCTGCTGGTACTTTAAAAGCAAATCTTCCGACCGGGTTCGCTGTACATCGTTGGATCCAACGTGGATGACGTACATTGTATTAGCAGGGGCCAGCTTAGATACTTCGTCAACTGCAGCAACTACGTCGTCCACACCACCACCAGGGATACAAAAACGCTTCCTGGTCTTAGGTGCTCTGGCGAAAAACTCTGTGAGCTGACCACGTATCATCGAGTCTCCCACGAGCCGGACTTCTTCTATTTCCGCTTCGTCATCTGAGTCTGCGAGTATCTGGAAGCGGTTTTGACACTCGGTAATCGGTATGGGTTTCCTGGTCTTGGGGCAAACGTTGTTCCTCACAACACAGAAGTTGTCTTGAGGGGGAAGAGAGTTACTATTTGTTTCTTGAGTATCGGAACCATCAGATGAAATGGCTACTGCAGGCGTTGAATTGTTGGCAGTTGACGTTGGGGCGTTGGTGGCTGCTGCAGTTGCGGTGACAATTGAAGTTTGTGGTACTCCAACGTTGAGTGTTACAAACTCTTGGAGTGATTCCAGCTTCATGGTGAGGACGTTGATCTTGTTGTAGGCTTCATCTAATTTCACTGTCAAATTCTCTTGTTGCTGGCAGAGACGGCAGACTTGAAGATCGACAGTAACAAACATGGACTCACCAAACCTACTGGCGCAGTTCGTACAAGTGCGAGGCATGGTAACAGTCAGTTTCTTCAGATCACTTCACTCACTTTAAAACACTTAACTCACTTTAAAACACTTCACTCACTTTAGAAACACTTCAATCACTTCAACCGAAAACAATGTTGAAATACACAACAATAGGTTATCAGGGGTGATAGCGTAACCGAAAACAAAAAAATTGAGATACGCAGAATTAGGCTTCCAGGGGCGATAGCCTAACCAAAAGTTTTATTTTTTTTTTAAATACGCACCAATAGGCTACCAGCGTTGAATAGCCTAACCGAAAATAATAAAATTGAAATATGCAGAAATAGGCTATGGTGATGGTGATAGTAGTGGTGATAGTGATAGTGGTGGTGATAGTGATAGTAGTGATGGTGGTGGTGATAGTGATGATGGTGGTGATAGTGATAGTAGTGATGGTGGTGGTGATAGTAGTGGTGATGGTGGTGGTGATAGTGATAGTAGTGATGGTGGTGGTGATAGTAGTGGTGGTGGTGGTGGTGCTAGTGATGGTGGTGATAGTGATAGTAGTGATGGTGGTGGTGATAGTGATGATGGTGGTGATAGTGATGATGGTGATAGTGATAGTAGTGATGGTGGTGGTGGTGATAGTGATGGTGGTGGTGATAGTGATGATGGTGATAGTAGTGGTGATAGTGATGATGATGGTTGTGATAGTGATAGTAGTGGTCAGCCTTATACCCCTTCAACCACACCTAGACTTATTATTGCTGTGTGTGTGTGTGCGTCTGTATATGTGTGTGTGTGTGTGTTTGGTATTGGTGATAAAGCATTATTAGACAATGACCAAGTTAGATAGCTATAGAAAACCACAAAACAAGAGAGAGAGAGAGAGAGAGAGAGAGAGAGAGAGAGAGTGAGACAATTGGTAGGCAGCATTAAACATTATCTTATTGAGCGGCCATTGTCATCGAATAAAATAGTTAGACATTTTTTGAAGACTCAGACACGGACGTATTTATTCTATAGCCTCACTGCAGACACAGACATAGAGACTACTTACACACACGGACTACACATACACACACACGCACATAGGCTACTTAAACAGACACACACGCACACCAACTACTTATACAGAGACCCCCACACACACAGACAAATATTATATATATATATTAATGCAGATACATAATTCAGTAAGTTAACATCTCAAAGAGAGGACTTCCCTAAGTGGTTAAGGCCCCATTAATTGCTCTTTCCATTCACATATGCATAGCCTACGTGAGTTGCAGTTGGGATGTGTGTACATGCTTAGATTGATATGCAGGATTCGAAGTTGCATAATAAATCGTAGGCAGTGTCCACCAACCTTTTAACTGTCTTCGTGGTGCGATGTATAAGGTGTTGATTTTCGGTGTGAGCATCCTGGGTTCGAATCCACGGACTGCCACATGTGTTTGTAAATTTCATTAATCGATTTTGGGAGTATGGTTGGTTGTTGGAAGGAACATAATAATATATGCGCTTACACACACACACACACACTGTATACTCTTATATAATTGTCAGAGAGAGAGAGAGAGACGCAGTGAACCACGAGGAAAGGTAGGGAATTCCCATTACCCTATAGCTCACTTCCTGTAACTCTCTACTGTCCCTCCCGGAGGACCACTTGCACCTTCCCTCCGAATATTATTTTATGGAAATAAAATAATTTGAATATGAATCTGAATCTGTGTGGCTGTGTGTTTTGGGTGCTGGGGCAATGCCTTCTCTATACATAATTATGTATAGAGAAGGCATTGGCTGGGGTCTGGTGACTGGGTCACGACGGGTAGGGTCCCTCTAGGATGTTTAAGAAGGGACATACACACTCACACACCTCCCCTCTCACACTTTCCTCCTCCCTGGAGTACCTTACCTCCTCCTCCTCCCCCCCCCCCCCCCCTACTCTCCCACCCATTCCTCTACCTCCTACAACCCCCCTCCCTCTCTCTCATAACCACACACCCTACTAAATATTATATTACTATCGGCATGTAAACTTCTCCAATGGTCATATTGCGCTAACTATCCCCTCAATAACCATTATTGTAATAAGAATTTGAACCATGTAACTCATCTTTGTAAAATATTTGTATTACTATAATTCCATTATAACTTCGGTAGTTGGTAATATTAGTCACATTATGTATGTGACTCTTGTATTCAGCTAACTATGACCTCAATAACCGTTGATGTAATGAAGAATGTGAAGTGTCCCTCATATGATTGTAATATATTTGTGGTACTATTATTGCATAATAATTAATGTAGTTCGAAATATTAGTCACATCTTGTATGTAATAATTGTATTCAGCTACCTATGATCTCAATAACCATTGATGTAAGAAAACATGAATAGCCTCCTCATATGATTGCACTAGTTTTGTAGTGCTATTATTTACCTGTCAATTAATAATTCAGTCATTTTTTTTTTTTTTTTTTTTTTTTTTTTTCATGAGCACGTATATACAGCATATGTGGCAATCAAATGAGGAAACTATAATAACACCAGACGACGATACTGTTGCTACAGTAGAATAATGCTCTTTGAGCAGTATGTATTGCCTTACCAGTGGTTGTCCCCTTATTATTATTATTATTTTATTATTATTATTGAAATACCACAGGAACGAAAATTCCTGGGAGCGAAACTTCCACCCCCAACGAGATCCCTCTCTTTCTACCACCTCCCTCCACATGTTACACGTCTCGTTAATCACAGTCTTCTAATATACAAATCACATTTCCTTACCCCCTGACATTCTTGAAATACCCACTAAGTATATTCAATTAGATACCAACCATGCAGACTATAATACGTTCGTTGTGTGTGGGTACGAGGCGATCTCAAGACACCTTAGCTCCCAGTGCACAACGAACCCGATCATGATTATGTCCGCCTGTATTAAATTATGTATTATGTTGATTTATACCATTGCCTATTTTTGTAATAATTGTATTCAGCTAACTATGATCTCAATAATCATTGATGTAATGAAAATATGAATAGTCTCCTCATACGATTGCACTAGTTCTGTAGTGCTATTATTTACAACCTGTCAATTAATAATTCAGTCACTACAAGCTTGCTTGCTTTTTTTTTTTTTTTTTTTTTTTTTTTTTTTTTTTTAATGAAATACGTATATACAGACCATGTGACAATTAAATGAGGAAACTATAATAACGCATCTGAATAATGCCAACCTGACTTATAAACACAAATATGAATGTAACCAGACGACGATGCTGTTGTTTCAGTGGAATAATGGCTCTTTGAGCAGTATGTATCGCCTTACTAGTGGTTGTCCCCTCACAGGATGGGGGGCGCTGCTCAATAAACTCGCCCCTCGGGGCAAAATCAAAATCAATCTCTCTCTCTCTCTCCCTCTATTCTACTCACACACACACACACACACACTATCTATCTCTTTCTCTCTCACTCTCGCTCTTTCTCTCTTTCTCTCACACACTCTCTCTCTCTCTCTCCCTCTATTCTACTCACACACACACACACACTATCTATCTCTCTCTCTCACTCTCGCTCTTTCTCTCTCTCTCTCTCTCACACACTCTCTCTCCCTCTCACCTTGAATACGGTGTGTAGTTCTGGTCACCTTATCTGAACAAGGACATTGTAAGACTCGAGGCAGTGCAGCGTAGAGCGACGAAGATGATACCCTCATTAAGAAATAAACCATATGAAGAAAGACTTAAATGATTGAACCTGTTCTCATGAAGGGGGGTCACCTGTTTTTTTTTTTTCTCTTTCTCTTTTTCTCTTTCTTGTATCCGACTTTGATTAAAGCGTCGGCTATCGTCCTGATGGTCGACGGTTCGATCCCCACTGAGAGATTAGAAACATTTAGTGGCTCACGTGTATTTGCGATATATTCTCAATATAATATTATGTATGTGTGTGTAAGCGCATATATTTGAGATGTTAACTTACTGAATTATGTATCTGCATTAATATTACCATATATAATTAACAGTATATACTTATAACTACCACTCTCACACACACACACACACAGCCCGTACCCTAGTAGGTAGAGCTCTCGTCTCACACACGAGGGGTCGGGGGTTCAATCCCCGGCTGGGCGGAGACAAATTGGGCTTGTCTCCTTTCATGTGTTATCCTCAGTTCACCTAGCTGTAAATAGGTACCTGGAATAAGTAGACGACGTTGTGACGTCCCATCTGGGGTTGGCAAAAATGGTACAAGGCGAGATGGGTATCATATGGTTCACCTAAGCTGATGGCTACCTAAGCCTTCGGCCGAGACGGTACCGTCTATAGTGAGAATGGTACCATACAGATCCACCCTAAGCCTTCGTTTCCGATGTCGCCAATTGGCTAAAATACAGACTACACACACATCCACAGCCATTCCAACAGTACATAAAACACTTAACATGCATTTCACGCAATACATTCCCAGTTAAGGAGGCGCGATAATAATGAGCTTAGCTCGCATTGCGTGGATTCCCCTTGACGAATAAGTAACTGAGTAACACACACACACACTCTCTCACTCATACACACACACACTCTCTTACACATACACACACAGTCACACACACACTCTCTTACACATACACACACACACACTCTCACTTACTCTCTTACACCATAGCCAACGTAACACCGATATTCAAAAAAGGCAGCAAATCCCTACCCAGTAACTATCGTCCAATTAGCTTAACCTCAGTTGTATGTAAAATGCTAGAAACGGTCATAAGAGACAGACTCGTAAATCACTTAGAGGAAAATAACATACTTAAAGATACTCAACACGGCTTTCGTAAAAAACGTTCCTGTTTAACAAACCTCTTGGACTTCTTCCACGATATCCTCAACCTCTACGATGAGAGTAAAGCTGTAGATATTATATACCTTGATTTTCAAAAGGCCTTTGACAAAGTTCCCCACAAACGTTTACTGCTAAAACTAAAAGCGCATGGAATACAAGACGGTGTGTTGAAATGGATAGAAAATTGGCTCAGCGACAGAAAGCAAAGAGTAGTCATAAACGGTAAGGCATCTAAATGGACCAATGTAAGTAGCGGGGTACCCCAGGGATCGGTACTAGGACCAATTATCTTTCTAATTTATATCAACGACATAGATGAGGGTCTCACCTGTACAATCTCAAAATTTGCTGACGATACAAAAATTGCAAATAGCGTACTCTCAAAAAATCAAGTTGACGATATGCAACACAATCTAGATAAATTGTCACATTGGGCCCAAATTTGGCAAATGAGTTTCAATGCGGATAAATGTAAAGTACTACATATCGGATACCTAAATGAGAAAGCAAACTATTCGATGAATGGCACTCAGCTTAAGAATGTAAACAGAGAAACCGATCTGGGAGTAACAATATCGAGTAACCTAAAACCGAGTCAACAATGTTCAGAAGTTGTTAAGAAGGCAAACAAAATAATTGGCTTTATAGGCAGATAATTTGAGCATAAATCCAAAGACGTAATCCTAACCCTTTACAATTCCTTAGTCCGCCCTCTTCTGGAATACTGCGTTCAATGCTGGTGCCCTTATTACCAAAAAGACATAAACAAGCTAGAACGAGTTCAACGTAGAGTTACCAAAATGATACCTAGCCTAAAGAACAAACCATACGAAGAGCGTCTTAGAGAATTAAATCTATTTCCTTTAACCCAGCGCAGATTAAGAGGTGACTTAATTCAAGTGTTCAAAATCATCAAAGGCATCGACAATATGAACTGTAGTAAGTACTTCACTATCGACCAATCTAATTACACGCGGGGAAACGGTTGCAAAATTATTGGTAAATCTTTTAACTCACACGAATCTAAGAATTTCTTCTTCAATCGAGTTGTCAACTTGTGGAATGGGCTTCCCCGAGACGTTATAGACTGCAGCACCGTTGATTCATTTAAATTCCGCCTAGACAAATATCTCGCATCAAACCCGCGTCTAACTGCGTTTGTAAATGAATAACTTTATTTTATCCTCCCCTCAGTTACTAACCCATATGTCCCCTACTAACTTCCTAGTCCTGCCACGTTAGTGGCAGGGCAGTAGTTCCCTTTCCAATGTTCCCTTACCCACTCTAAACCACTGTTTGGACACTTGATCCTCAGTGTTTTGGAGGACAAGCAGCCTAGAAGGGTCACTAGACCTGTTGTTGCTTGATTTCCTTTGTACTCCTTTGTACTTCCTTTGTACACATACACACACACTCTCTCTCTCTCACACACACACACACACACACACTCTCACACATACACACTCTTACACATACACACACACACTCTCTTACACATACACACACACACTCTCACTTACTCTCTTACACATACACACACACACACACACTCTCTCACACACACACTCACTTACTCTCTTACACATACACACACACTCACACACACTCTCACTTACTCTCTCTCACACACACACACGCACACACTCACTTACACATACATACACACACTCACGCTCACTCTGGTATTTCCGGTAAAGTTAAGGGGGGTCACCGTTTTTTTATTTTTTATCTTTCTCTCCTTTTCTCTCTATCTCTGGCTTGTATCCGTTCGGCCCCATTCAGCCTACTGTTTTAAGACGTTTATCCCCATCCAGGTATCGATATCTTCCTGGCGAGCGATAGCGAGCCAGCATTGTATGGAGAAATCCGGCTTCGCCGGAGACATTTTTCTATCGAAAAATGTACAAATTTAGCTTGCTGTCAAAACAAAAATATATATATGCTGGCTCGCTACCGCTCGCCAGGAAAATATTGACGTCTTAAAACAGTAGGCTGAATGGGGCCGAATGGATACAAGCCAAAGAGAGAGGGAGAGAATGAAACAAAAGCGAGGTGGGCTCCCTTAACTCATGTGGACGTATCTCTTCACTGATAGATGATAAGTCAACATGCAACGGTTAAGGGGGTAGTACTCGCTTTTTCTGGACCCCCTTCTCCCTCATGTTTAGCATATTAGTTTTGAAGTTTAAAGACGTTCGTTCCGCTAGTTTGGCGATTTTGAGACCTTTCGCCTCATTTTTTTATCAATATTAAGACCTTTCGTGCCCTTTAGGTGTCGATTTTGTCCTGACGAGCGATAGCAAGCCTCTAATTTTGGAAGCCTCTCATTTATCTACCGAAAAATGTACAAATTTATCTTGAAAGGGGGTCTAGGGGGTGTTTTTCTAAGCTTGATGAAGGTCTAGCGAGGAAACTCAACATTTGAGGTGTTTGGTGTTGTGGTGAAATTAATGAAAATATAGATGATATTAATACATAAATATAGATGATATTAATACATAAATATAGATGATATTAATACATAAATATAGATGATATTAATACATAAATATAGATGATATTAATACATAAATATAGATGATATTAATACATAAATAGATGATATTAATACATAAATATAGATGATATTAATACATAAATATAGATGATATTAATACATAAATATAGATGATATTAATACATAAATATAGATGATATTAATACATAAATATAGATGATATTAATACATAAATAAGATGATATTAATACATAAATATAGATGATATTAATACATAAATATAGATGATATTAATACATAAATATAGATGATATTAATACATAAATATAGATGATATTAATACATAAATATAGATGATATTAATACATAAATATAGATGATATTAATACATAAATATATAGACCGAAAACCAAGCAGTACCCTGGGGGAGGTTTTTAGTTTGTTCCCTAGATATCCTTCAAGCTTAAGATTACACCCCCTTGAGCCCCTTTCAAGATAAATTTGTACATTTTTCGGTAGAAAAATGTCCCGGCTGAAAGCCGGTTCCTCTTAAATTACAGGCTCGCTATCGCTCGCCAGGATAAAATCGACACCTAAATGGCACGAAAGGTCTTAAAATTGACAGAAATGGGGCGAAAGTTCTTAAAATCGTCAAAATAATGGGGCGAACGTCTTAAAATTAGAAAAGCAATGGGGCTAAACATGAGGGAGGAAGGAGTCAAGAAAAAAATCTCTCAAGTGGAAATCTCCCCTTAAGATACGGTATAGGCTAGTAATTATTTGTTTAGTTTCATCGCTAGACCTCCATCAAACATAAAAAAAACCCACCCCCTAGATAAATTTGTACATTTTTCGGTAGAAACATTTTCCTGGACGAAGGCCGGTTCCTCTTATAATTGCAGGCTCGCTATCGCTCGCCAGGAAGAAATCGACACCTAGATGGCACGAAAAATCCTAATATTGGCAAAGGAATGGGGCGAAAGGTCTTTAAATCGTCAAACTAATGGGCCGAACATCTTATAATCTGAAAACTAATGGGGCTAAACATGAGGAAGAAGGGAGAGCATAAAAACGCCCCCTCTCTCCTTAAGGGGGGTGACCTGCTTTTTGTTATTTCTGTCCTTTTCTCTCTTCCTCTGGCTTGTATCCATTCGGCCCCATTCAGCCAACTCTTTTAAGACGTTTATCCCCATCTAGGTGTCGATTTCTTCTTGGCGAGCGATAGCGAGCCAGCATTATATGAAGAAATCTGGCTTCGCCGGAGACATTTTTCTATCGAAAAATGTACAAATTTAGCCTGCTGTCAAACAAAAATAAAAAATATGCTGGCTCGCTACCGCTCACCAGTAAAATATTGACACCTGGATGGGGATAAACGTCTTAAAACAGTAGGCTGAATGGGGCCAAATGGATACAAGCCAGAGAAAGATAGAAAAGGACAGAACCAAAACAGGTCACCCCCCCTTAATGACTTATAGGGAAGGTGTAATTGGCTGTGATACTACTTAATAACTATAATGATATGTGGTATTTATAATATTACTCTCTCTCTCTCTCTCTCTCACACACACTCATACTATCTCCCTCTCTCTTACACACACACACACACACACACACTACGCACTGACCAGTTTCCCACACTTGCTTGCTTGCTTAAAGGCCGCGTCTCACACAGTACGTTAGCCGCCGACCACAGCCGATCTTTTCAAAATATTTGAATTTTTCCGGGATTGTCTGACATCGTCTGTGATCGTGTAAAAAGATCGCCTCGTATCGTGGTAGGCGAGGGGTGGTCGAGTGGCGCGGAAATGATCGGCGGTGATCGGCCAAAAAATAGTGGCTGCACTAAATTCTGGCCGTTAATCGGCAGAAAAAAAGGTTAAATTTGATCGTGTGACGCCCGTGTATATGTTGTGCAACGAGCGTATGTGAATCCTGGGATATCTTCATTGTCATCCTCTGATCGATGGTTGATTGTGTATGATTTTAGTCTATATTATAATTATGTGTGTGAGTAGTTTGTGTGTGTGTGTGTGTGTGTGCGTTTCCGTGTTTGGTTGTGTATTATTTAGTTTATATATATATATTGTGTGTGTGTGTGTATATTTTAGTCTATATACTGTATTGTATGTCTGCGAGTAGTTCTCTCTCACTCACTCACTCTCACTCTCTCTGTGTGCGTGTGTGTGTGTGTGTGTGTGAAGCCTATAGTTAACATAAACATCTACAAGTTTACTAAAATACATCCACTTGTAAACTAATGATATACTGCATCAAAGTCAGTGTAATGATCGTGTAATGATATAGGTATACATTCACCTATCGACTACTTAACTACAGCGTATTATTATTATAGTTTTATTAAAGTATATTGGGGTTTGTAATTGATGATTAATGTTAAGAACGGGGTGTTATTTATTTATATATATATATATATATATATATATATATATATATATATATATACATACACACACATATATATATAGGGCGGTTCCTTTGCCGTGTCAATATCGTGTACGGCCTACAACGGTCGTATTTATCGTTCAACGTATGTGCGTCTGTTGTGCTGTAAACGTATGGTTGTCAACCAAAGGCGGCATTATCGTGCTTTTAACGTACTTTAAATGTATGACGAACGTGTGATAGCCGAGTGAGTAGCGTCGCCGGTCAGCGATTTATTCTACAACGGTCGTGTTGCCGGCGTGTATGACGTGTGTGTGATGTGTGTGTGTTGAGTGACTGTCGAGGGTTTGTTGTACATCAATCGTGTGCCTGCGAGGATCGTGCAGTGATCCAGTGATTCGATTACAATCGGCGAAAAAGTGCAAGTCGTCCTCTGTCGGCAGCTGTCGAGCGGTGGCCGTAATGTGTGAGACACGGCCTTTATGGTAGTCCATCCTAGTCCGATGATGACGTTCCCTGCCTGCAAAGCAGGAAGAGAAAACCTGTGCATAGAAGAGTTTAGAGTGCCGAGGGAGGTGCGCAGTTCCAACTTCACTATCTTGGTACTGAACAGGGGTTGCTGATGGCAAGGGGGTGACCCTAGACGACCAGCTCCTGCTCAATACTGCAGGGGACTGCCGGGATTCCAGTTTGTCGGAAACCGCCAGGACGTGACCCCAACGTCTGCTGTTCTCTCAGGGTGTGCTCCCCTATCCTTTGTCTTACTATAGTCAAACAGATCCTAACAGGCGGTCCTACCCGCGGTTACTCCCTTTACATTGGTGCCATATGTATAATTATTTACAACAAAAATATATTATTTTCGGTATTAAGTACCTTCAGTCGGTTTGAAATGCTCTGGCAATTTCTACATGTACAAAAAAGCTTTGTTTTTATAATTAATTCGCTTGTTATTAGTAAATACAACGGACATTGTACACAAATTGGCACCGTAGCTACTGCGACGTTGTCAGGTTTCTGGGCAAAGAACTCTCTCACAGATTATCCCTTTAAACTATAACAAAACATGACGTGATGGCGCGCTGCCAGGCGCACGAAATTAGTACTGTCACGTCTAAACTAAATCAGTTCATTCCTGACTTTGCCACCATCCACAATGGAAGCCTCTCCAAATCGCCCCACACACTTGCATAGTCAGGTAAAAGAGATGGCCTATAACGTTCACCAATACTTCCAGAAAGAGAAGGAGCTTGGATGCCCTCTTATTGCCGTAACAAAAGCTACTTCCCGGACACCTGCAGCCACAAAACTGGGTGAAAGAACAATTTCAAGAATAACGAAAGAAGCAAGAATTAATGAAGAAAATAATAAATCGCCCAAATTTATGTCACCCAAGAAACGACAACGCACAACACCCATTACAGATTTTTTTGATTGATTCAATGAAGGTGTTCTAAGAAGAACAGTGCTCAATTTCTACGAAAGAAAAGAGATTCCCACACTGGAAAAAATCCATGAAGAAATTAAAGAGAACCTTTCTTACCCCGGCAGCCGAGAAACGTTAAGACAGGTTCTCAAGAAAATTGGGTTCCAGTATGCAAAGGTTGACGGAAGAAGATTTCTGATGGAACGTAGTGATGTTGTATATGCCCGCTGCAGGTTTTTTTATATATATATATATATTGTTACGTATCTTGATCCTCAAGTGGTTAACTCGATGAATCTAGATAGCACAGAGATATAATTTAAGGTATCAGTCAGCTGAAGGCAAAACAAAAGTAAAATCTAATAAAATAATTTCCTGTTGTTGCTTCCTTTCCTTTTGGATCTTAGGACTTGGTATCCTTTATTGACTGATACTCTTTACTTATGAAAAATACTGAAACTAATTAAAGTCATGTAGTATTTATAAAGAATTATTATTTAACCGAAGCTTAGTAGGCTATGGTTATGAACCGAATAAGTTATAGCTAAAGAAGGACTATTTATAAAAAGTCTTGAAAGATAAATATTAAAGTAAGAATATTTCTGTCTCTTACCCTTTTTGAAATGAATAGATAGTTTTCTTATATGTCCTTTTATTTATATTTAATGTAATTATTCTTGGTTCTTGTCTTACGTTAATAGTATTATATTATTATTATCATCAGGAGTAATATCAAAGTCACATAAAAAGTTAGATATATATTTAATAATTAGTTAAATTTATTTCTTAACCACGTAACATTGAGGTTTGATTATGAGTAAATAAAGTTACAGGATCGTTTCATAGATTCGATTCAGGTCTCACTCAAATAATATGAAAAGCAAAATATAATATTTTGAAGCAAAAGAATTTTCTTCAGCTTAGGAAATCACTAGAAGTAATATTATCACAGCCATGTTATTCTAAGGCGATATTACTAATACGAGACAATAGCATCACCGTACTAAGCACCATTAAGCAATGTAAGCTTAACTCAAAGAAAATGAAAGAACTCGTAAGTATTAATATAAAACAATAGTATTACTTTCATCATAACCCAATTACTTAAAGAGTTGCTTTAGTCCACAAGTTAGTCAACTAAAATAGTTAAGTACATAATAATAGCATTAACGTTAATTCCCAATCAAATAGTTAAGTACATAAATAGTAGCGTTAACGTTAATTCGCAATCAAATAGTTAAACACATAATAGTAGCGTTCACGTTAATTCCCAATTAAATAGTTAAACACATTACACACATTAAACACATCACGTTAATTCCCAATCACATATCTCACTAACCAACATAACATAAGTGTTTACACCGAACACACTTAACACACATTTATATAATCTGACTGACAGTCACAATCCCATTATAATACTTCACCCCGTCTTCCTCCAGCTGCAAGTTCACCTTCCCCAACTCCAAATGAGACTGATTTGAATGCCCACAACTCGGGTCTTATATACCAAACAATGATGGTGTAGGAACGAATCAGGAGGCGAGTGATGGTGCGCGCTCCAATCATAGCTCCTCGAATCACATAACAGGTGTGTCGTCCACTCACAGCTCCTGGCGTCGATCATACGTCATAGCATCGGTCATCGAGGTATGGGGCGAGCTGGTATGGGGCGAGATGGTTTGCCCACTCGCTCGTTCGCTCGCTAGTCTGCTTCACCACTTGGGTAGTTTGGCTCCTTGAACTCTAATTCTAACTCTTAAATTAACATACAGGGCTCCGTATGTCAGAATATATATATATATATATATATTATATATAAGAGAGAGAGAGCTATATGATAAGTGCGTTCCCATTCCACTCATACACAGGGCAAGGTCAATGTACGATCGCGCTAATAAGTCATGTCCCAGCTGGCATTACGTTTGGCTTGCTCTGTGCTGTATTAATGTCTTTCAGATGTTGATAGGGTGGGTAAATGTAGGAAAATGTTTGTATATTTTACTCGATATGAAGAAATGAAGCTTAGATATTGCTGATACTAATTATTGATCAAAACATATATGGTGCCCAGACATCTCTTATTAGCGCGACTGTACCTTGAATAGGGGGAGGTGGAGGGAGGGAGAAAGATATAGCGAGAGTAATTTGGAAAGGTTATCGTACAGAAAGGGTCAAAAGGACAACCGGCACCAGTGTAAGGGTAGGTGACTGCGCCAATAACCGCCTGTTTGGGTCTGTAGGACTATACCCACTGCCTTGTGGTTTAGCCTAGTTTCCCACACACACACGCACACACACACTACGCACTGACCCGTTTCCCAGAACACACACACACACACACTACGCACTGACCAGTTTCCCATACACACATACACACACACACACACTACGCACTGACCAGTTTCCCATACACACACACACACTACGCACTGACCAGTTTCCCATACACACATACACACACACACACACACTACGCACTGACCAGTTTCCCATACACACACACACACACACTACGCACTGACCAGTTTCCCATACACACATACACACACACACACACACACTACGCACTGACCAGTTTCCCATACACACATACACACACACACACACACTGACCAGTTTCCCATACACACATACACACACACACACACACTACGCACTGACCAGTTTCCCATACACACACACACACACTACGCACTGACCAGTTTCCCATACACACACACACACACACACACTACGCACTGACCAGTTTCCCATACACACACACTACGCACTGACCAGTTTCCCATACACATACACACACACACACTACGCACTGACCAGTTTCCCATACACACATACACACACACACACACTACGCACTGACCAGTTTCACACACACACACTACGCACTGACCAGTTTCCCAGAACACACCATTGTTAAACTGACATCTGGTGTGCCAAGCGTTCATTATTATTAAGGGGAGGCAGACCGTTTTTTATGGACCCCCTTCTCCCTCATGTTTAGCCCCACTAGTTCGTTCACTAATACGTTCGCCCCATTATTTTGACGATTTTAAGTACTTTCGACCCATTTCTGTCAAATTTAAGACCTTTCGTGCCATTTATGTGTCGATTTTATCCTGGCGAGCGATAGCGAGCCTGTAATTTAAGAGGAACCGGCTTTCAGCCGGGACATTTTTCTACCGAAAAATATACACATTTAACTTGAAAGGGGCTCAAGGGGGTGTAATCTTAAGCTTGATGGATATCTAGGGACCAAACTAAAAACCTCCCCTTAAGCGCGATGGAGGTCTAGGGAACAAATTAAAAACCTCCCCCTTAACTGCCTTGATGGTGTAATGGTTAGAGGGATTAAGGGGAGGTATTTAGTTTGTTCCCTACTTTTTCATCAAGCTTAAAATTACACCCCCTAGACCCCCTTTCAAGATAAATGTGTACATTTTTCGGTAGAAAAATGTCCCGGCCGGAGACCGGTTGCTCTTAAATTACAGGCTCGCTATCGCTCGCTAGGAAAAAATCGACACCTTAACGGCACGAAAGGTCTTAAAATTGACAGAAATGGGGCAAAATGTCGTAAAATATCCAAACTACTAGGGCGAAGGTCTTAAAATCTCAAAAGCAATGGGGCTAAACATGAGGGAGAAAGGGGTCCAGAAAAAAATCCCTCAAGTGGAAATCTCCCCTTAACCTCTGTATGCGGTGTCCCAGTTTCTAATCCCGGGAGGATCACATGCTTTAGTAATTTAATTTGAGGGTGTTTGGTGTTGGGATTGAAATTCATATAATAAGATGCTTATATCAAGAATGAGTGGATTTTGACTAAACTTTGCCAGTACCTAGCTGCCAATAACCTTTAATACGCCATTTTCTTTGCTATTTGTGTATCCAATCTCTCTCTCTCTCCCTCTATTTTTGTTTTTGTAGTAAAGTGACAATTACAAAGTGTGTACGGTCGCGCTAATAAGTCATGTCCCAGCTGTCATTACGTTTGGCTAGCTCTGTGGTGTATTCATGTCTGTCAGATGTTGAATAGGGTGGGTAAGTGTAGGAACATGTTTGTATATTTCACTCGATATGAAGAAATGAAGCCTAGATATTGCTGATACCAATTATTGATCAAAACATACTTGGTGCCGAGACATCACTTATTAGCGCGACTGTACCATCTATCTTCTATATAAATCTTACCTGGCTGAGTGAGGGTCGACCTTTCGTAACACAGAGGCTAAATGTTTATATAAGAGTTCCAAACAGAAGAAATACTTAATTGTCTCTCTCTCACACACACACACATACACCCTCATTCTCACTCACACACTCTCTCATACACCCTCATTCTCACTCACACACTCTCACACACACACGTACACCCTCATTCTCACTCACACACACTTACACCCTCATTCTCACTCACACACTCTCTCATACACACATACACCCTCATTCTCACTCACACACTCTCTCACACACACACACATACACCCTCATTCTCACTCACTCACACACACATACACTCTCATTCTCACTCACACACTCTCTCACACACACACATACACCCTCATTCTCACTCACACACACATACACTCTCATTCTCACTCACACACACATACACTCTCACACACATACACTCTCATTCTCACTCACACACTCTCTCACACACACACACATACACCCTCATTCTCACTCACACACACATACACCCTCATTCTCACTCACTCACACACACATACTCTCATTCTCACTCACACACACACACATACACCCTCATTCTCACTCACACACATACACTCTCATTCTCACACACACACATACACTCTCATTCTCACTCTCACACTCTCTCACACACACACATACACCCTCATTCTCACTCACTCACACACACATACACTCTCATTCTCACTCACTCACACACACATACACTCTCATTCTCACTCACACACACACACATACACTCATTCTCACTCACACACACACACATACACCCTCATTCTCACTCACACACACATACACTCTCATTCTCACTCACACACTCTCACTCACACACACATACACTCTCATTCTCACTCACACACTCTCTCACACACATTCATTCTTTGTCATATATATGTTAAGGGCAGATCTCCACTTGAGGGATTTTTTTCTTGACTCCTTTCTCCCTCATGTTTAGCCCCATTGTTTTTCTAATCTTAAGACGTTCGCCCCATTATTTTTACGAGTTTAAGAACTTTCAACTCATTTCTGTCAATTTTAAGACCTTTCGTGCCATTTAGGTGTCGATTTTATCCTGGCGAGCGATAGCGAGCCTGTAATTTAGGAGGAACCGGCCTTTGGCCGGGAAATTTTTCTACCGAAAAATGTACAAATTTATCTTGAAAGGGGCTCAAGGGGGTGACATTTTAAGATTGCTGGAGGAGTAGGAAACAAGCTAGAAACCTCCCCTTAACTCTCTCTCTCTCTCTCACTCTCTCTCTCTCTCCCGTGAGAAATACAGATGATCGATCACAACAATGCTTCTCTCCTACCCCCCCTCCTCCTCCTCCCCACCCCCCCTCCTCCACCTTCTTCTTCTCTCTCTCTCTCTCTATCTCTCTCTCTCTCTCTCTCTCTTATAAATCCAAATCTCCCCCTACTGGACTGAGGGTCGACCTTGACAGAGGCTAAATGTTTATATAATGGAGGTCCACGATGAATATAGCCTTTGCCTCTCTCTCTCTATCACACACACTTTCTCTCTCTCTCACACACACACATACTATCCCACCCACACACTCCCTCACACACACACACACACTCTCTCTCACTCACTCTCCAACCAACAATCACACTCACACTCACTCTCTCTCTCTCTCCTTCACTCTCCAACCAACAATCACACTCTCACTATATGACACTCACTCTCTCTCTCTCTCTCACACACTCTCTCACTCACTCTCCAACCAACAATCACACTCACTCTCTCTCTCTCTCTCCAACCAACAATCACACTCACACTCACTCTCTCTCACCCTCACTCTCTCTCTCTCTCACTCACTCTCCAACCAACAATCACACTCACTCACTCTCCAACCAACAATCACACTCACACTCACTCTCTCTCCAACCAACAATCACACTCACTCTCTCTCTCTCTCTCTCTCACTCACTCTCCAACCAACAATCACACTCACACTCACTCTCTCTCTCACACACTCTCTCACTCACTCTCCAACTAACAATCACACTCACTCTCACTCACTCTCCAACCAACAATCACACTCACAGTCACTCTCTCTCTCACACACTCTCTCACTCACTCTCCAACCAACAATCACACTCACTCTCTCTCTCTCTCTCTCCAACCAACAATCACACTCACACTCACTCTCTCTCACCCTCACTCTCTCTCTCTCTCACTCACTCTCCAACCAACAATCACACTCACTCACTCTCCAACCAACAATCACACTCACACTCACTCTCTCTCTCACTCACTCTCCAACCAACAATCACACTCACTCTCTCTCTCTCACTCACTCTCCAACCAACAATCACACTCACTCTCTCTCTCACACACTCTCTCACTCACTCTCCAACCAACAATCACACTCACTCTCTCTCCAACCAACAATCACACTCACAGTCACTCTCTCTCTCACACACTCTCTCACTCACTCTCCAACCAACAATCACACTCACTCTCTCTCTCTCTCTCACTCACTCTCCAACCAACAATCACACTCACTCACTCTCTCTCTCACTCACTCTCCAACCAACAATCACACTCTCACTATCTGACACTCACTCTCTCTCTCACTCTCCAACCAACAATCACACTCACTCACTCTCTCTCCAACCAACAATCACACTCACTCTCTCTCTCTCACTCTCCAACCAACAATCACACTCACACTCACTCTCTCTCTCACTCACTCTCCAACCAACAATCACACTCTCACTATCTGACACTCACTCTTACTCACTCTCCAACCAACAATCACACTCACTCTCTCTCTCACTCTCCAACCAACAATCACACTCACTCTCTCTCACACACTCTCCAACCAACAATCACACTCTCACTATCTGACACTCACTCTCTCTCACTCTCCAACCAACAATCACACTCTCACTCACTCTCTCTCTCTCCCTTCCTCGTATTGACCAACATGTAGCCTTTCTTAGAAGTGCATAATAGTGTGTCATTAAGGGGGCAGTACTCGCTTTTCTGGACCCCGTTCTCCCTCATGTTTAGCATATTAGTTCTCGGGTTTTAAGACGTTTTTTCCGTTATTTTGCCGATTTTGAGACCTTTCGCCTCATTTTTTTGGGTCAATATTAAGACCTTTCGTGACCTTTAAGTGTCGATTTTTTTTCCTGGCGAGCGATAGCGAGCCTCTAATTTAAGAAGGAACCGGAACATTTTCTACCAACAAATGTACAAATTTATCTTGAAAGGGGGGGGGGGGGGTCTAGGGGGTGTTTTGCTGAGCTTGATGGAGGTCTAGCGAGGAAACTAAGAAATAAATTAACAAATAAATATATAGACCAGCCACCCAGCACTAACCCCTTAACCCGAGTATTAAGGCCAGGTCTCCACTTGAGGGATTGTTTTCTTGACCCCTTTCTCCCTCATGTTTAGCCCCATTGCTTTTGATATTATAAAACGTTTGCCCCATTAGTTTAGCGATTTTAAGAACTTTCACCCCATATTAAAACCTTTCGTGCAATTCAGGTGTCGATTTTATCCTGGCGAGCGATAGCGAGCCTGTAATTTAAGAGGAACCGGCCTTAGGCCGGGAAATTTTTCTACCGAAAAATGTACAAATTTATCTTGAAAGGGACTCAAGGGGGTGTAATTTTAAGCTTGATGGAGGTCTAGGGAACAAACTAAATACCTCCCCTTAAGAGGGTCAATGTTTTCCTATTGTGCTCTGTGTGTGTGTGTGTGTGTGTGTGTGTGTGTGTGTTGTACTTACACTAGTATTTGCGGGAGTGAGCATGCTACTTCGGTTGGCAATTGTTCATATACGCTGCCAATCTGTGTCTGTGTGTGTGTGTGTGTGTTTGAGTGTGTGTGTGTGTGTTTGAGTTTGAGTGAGTGTGTGTGTGTGCTAATTTGTTTGTTTTCTTAAGGGGAGGTTTTCTTAAGGGGAGGTTTTTAGTTGATTCCCTAGACTTCCATCAAGCTTAAAATTACTCCCCCTTCACCCCCTTTCAAGATAAATTTTTACATTTTTCGGTAGAAAAATGTACCAGCCGAAGGCCGGTTTCCCTTAAATTACAGGCTCGCTATCGCTCGCCAGGAAAAAATCGACACCTAAATGGCACGAAAGGTCTTAAATTAACAGGATGGGGGCGGAAATTCTTAAAATCACCAAACTAATGGGGCAAACGTCTTAAAATCTCAAAAGCAATAGGGCTAGACATGAGGGAGAAAGGGGTCAAGAAAAAAGTCCCTCAAGTGGAAACCTGCCCTTAAGTCATACCAGTCGTAGTAGGAGAATAGACACCCATTAACATATATTATATTAGAGGACTTGCAATTTTATTAATATTAACCCTCTCCGACATATGACGCGATTTTGAGCCTATTAGGGATACTTTAAAGCTTTTGTTACCATCAGGGGTATTTATAAACCTTTAGTTTAGTTACTTCAACCTCTGCAGTTGTCTTTGAGTTAGCTGTGTTGAGCCTATTAGGGATACTTTAAAGCCTTTGTTACCATCAGGGGTATTTAGAAACCTTTAGTTTAGTTACTTCAACCTCTGCAGTTGTCTTTGAGTTAGCTGTGGGCAGAACACTAATTTTGGAGAGGTAATTATAAGTGTGAGAACACTATTTATTATTGCTAATCTGGCAACCTCTGCGTCATAAGGATGTGAGAGGATTAATATTAATTATATTTACTCTATATATATTTTATATATATTTATATTTATCATGTTCCCTCCACCAACCGACTTTACTCCTAAACTCAATTAATGAAATCAACCAATACATGTGGCAGTCCAGGGATTCGAACCTAGGATGCTCACACCGAAATTCAGTGCATTTATCCATTGCGCTACGAAGACGGTTAAGGGGAGGTATTTAGTTTGTTCCATACGTTTTCATCAAGCTTAAAATTACACCCCCTATACCCCCTGTCAAGATAAATTTGTACATTTTTCGGTAGAAAAATTTCCCGGCCGGAGGCCGGTTGCTCTTAAATTACAGGCTCGCTATCGCTCGCCAGGATAAAATCAACACCTTAATGGCACGAAAGGTCTTAAAATTGACATAAATGGGACAAAATGTCTTAAAATGTCAAAACTACTAGGGTAAACGTCTTAAAATATCAAAAGCAATGGGGCTAGACATGAGGGAGAAAGGGGTCAAGAAAAAAGTCCCTCAAGTGGAGATCTCCCCTTAAATAATGGTGGACAAGCCTACGATTTATTATGCAGATTCGAATCCTGCATATCAATCTGCTTAGGGGAGGTGTGGTGGAGTGGTCTTGCCACTGGCCTGGTAATCCAAAGGTCCCGGGTTCAAATCCCGATGTATCAATGGGAAGATATTATTGGGATGGAATTTGTGCTGTACCTAGTATCAGTGCATTACCACAAAGCCCACCGAAACGTCAATAAAATACCCTCATTGTTCCCTGATTAAATAGCACTGTATGAATATTCCCATATTCAAAATATGCTATAGGGGTGCAATGCCTGGTGATTTCTGCTCAACAGTGGCGTTGTGTGTGTAAGAGAGTTGAGCACCGTGCCTCATGTGAAGGCAAGATGGCAGGTGCTCGTGCTCTACGTGCTTCACATGTTTTACTGGAAAGACCTCACGGCTTCACTGTTCATTGTAAAGCGGTGATGTAAGGCTCTCAGCCTATGCCCGAGAGGAAGTAAGTTGGAATATAGAAAAAAAAAAAAAAAAAAAAAAAAAAAAAAATATATATATATATATTTTCTCTTGCTTTGTATAATTAACGAGATAATATTATCACAACTCATCTATGTACGGTGGCGCTAATAAACCCGGTATCACACGAGAGCTTTTATAGTCAACATTCCATGATCAACATTTTTCTGGCAACATTTCTGGACTATTTTGCACTGGTATCGGAAACTAGACTGATGATAGATGAATTTAGGTAGCATCAAAATATTAAATGTTTACCTTATGAGCTGCCAGACCAGTGTTAGGGATAAATGTTGAGTGAAAAAGCGCTCGTGTGATACCGGCTTAAGTCATGTCTCAGCTGTCATTACGTTTGGCTTCCTCTGGGCTGTATTAATGTCTGTCAGATGTTGAATAGGGCGGGTAAGTGTATAGGAACATGTTTGTATACCTCACTCGATATGAAGAAATGAAGCTTAGATATTGCTGATACCAATTATTGATCAAAACATACTTGGTGCCGAGACATGACTTATTAGCGCGACTGTACTTCTGTTGTTTGTTTGTTTCCTAGCGAACTGGGGGAGAAAATCGTTTAAGGGGAGAATTCCACGTGAGGGATTTTTTCTTGACCCCTTTCTCCCTCATGTTTGACTCCACTGCTATTGAGATTTTAAGACGTTCGCCCCATTAGTTTGGCGATTTTAAGAACTTTCGCCCCATTTCTGTCAATTTTTAGACATTTCGTACAATTTAGACTTCGATGTTTTCCTGGCGAGCGATAGCGAGCCTGTAATGTAAGAGGAAACGGCCTTCGGCCGGGACATTTTTCTACCGAAAAATGTACAAACTTATCTTGAAGCGGGTCAAGGGAGTGTAACTTTTAAGCTTGATGGAGGTCTAGGGTGCAAACTAAATACCTCCCCTTAACCCTTTGAGTACCAGCGAGGTGTGTTATGCTAACTATGTTTAGACGATATTATGCAGCTTAGGAAGGATCTGTGGCAGTTAAGGGGAGATTTCCACTTGAGGGATTTTTTTCTTGACCCCTTTCTCCCTCATGTTTAGCCCCATTGCTTTTGATATTATAAAACGTTTGCCCCATTAGTTTAGCGATTTTAAGAACTTTCACCCCATATTAAGACCTTTCGTGCCATTCAGGTGTCGATTTCGTCCTGGCGAGCGATAGCGAGCCTGTAATTTAAGAGGAAGCGGCCTTCGGCCAGGACATTTTTCTACCGAAAAATGTACAAATTTATCTTGAAAGGGACTCAAGGGGGTGCAATTTTAAGCTTGATGGAGGTCTAGGGAACAAACTAAATACCTCCCCTTAAAAGGGTTGGTTGAGATAGTTTGAAGCCCTATTATTGCCTGATGTCCTTCCTAAGCTGTGTAAAGTCGTCTAACAGTTGCCAGAATAGGATGAAAAGGACGTCCCTGGTACTGAAAGGGTTAAGGGGAGATTTCCACCTGAGGGATTTTTTTTCTTGACCCCTTTCTCCCTCATGTCTAGCCCCGTTGCTTTTGAGATTTTAAGACGTTCGCCCCATTAGTTTGGCGATTATAAGAACTTTCACCCCATTTATGTAACTTTGAAAACCTTTCGTCCCACTTAGGTGTCGATTTTTTCCTGGCGAGCGATAGCGAGCCTGCAATTTAAGAGGAATCGGCCTTCGGCTGGGACATTTTTCTACCGAAAAATGTACAAATTTATCTTGAAAGGGGGTCAAGGGGGTGTAATTTCAAGCTTGATGGAAGTCTAGGAAACAAACTAACAACCTCCCGTTAATCACAGCCAGACAACTTGAGGGTTAATAAATATAACCTAATTCTGTCCACTTGAGGCCATATATTTCTGGACCCCTTTCTGGACCCCTTTCTGGACCCCTTTCTGGACCCCTTTCTGGACCCCTTTCTGGACCCCTTTCTCCCTCATGTTCAGTCCCATTGCTTTTGAGATTTTAACACGTTCGTCCCATTAGTTTGGCGATTTTAAGACCTTTCGCTACATTTCTGTCAAGTTGAAGACCTTTGGTGCCAATTAGGTGTCGATTTTTTCCTGGCGAGCGATAGCGAGCCTGTAATTATTATGTTCCTTCCAACAACCAACCATACTCCTAAAATCGATTAATGAAATTTACAAACACATGTGGCAGTCCGTGGACTCGAACCCAGGATGCTCACACCGAAAATCAACACCTTATACATCGCACCACGAAGACAGCTAAAGGTTGGTGGACACTGCCTACGATTTATTATGCAACTTCGAATTTAAGAGGAACCGGCCTTGGCCGGAACACTTTTCTACCAAAAAATTTAAAAATTTATCTTGAAAGGGGGATTTAGAGGGTGTATTTTAAAGCTTGATGGAGGTCTAGGGAGGAAAAAAAAAAAAAAAATTGCCAAATGGCAAGATAGAACAACCTTTCACCTCAAGAGATGAAGGAAGACTGGCTCTCCCAGCCTTCAGTGGGTTTTATATAAGCTGAGAAGTGTTGCCATAACGACAGCAGTGCTCAGATGGTCGTGGTACCAGGCACAGCCTGATACAGGCAGTTACAAGGAAAGTACATTACTGACGGCTCCCAGCCGTCACTGGGACTGGGGAGTGACTTATCTACTGACGGCTAGTAGCCGTCGCTGGGATTGGACGGGTTAATTAATATCACAACTCCTACGATATTTATATCCGTTTCTTTTTTCCCTTAGGGAGCTGGGTACGATGTTACCGGCGGCCGGAGGAGAGTACGCCTACATCCTGGCGGCGTTCGGGAGTCTACCGGCCTTCCTCACTCTATGGGTTAATGTCTTGGTGATCCGGCCGGCGACGCAGGCAGTGGTGGCATTGACATTCGCCGAGTACACCCTGGCGCTAACCTTCCCTCACTGTAACGCTCCCAGGCTGGCGATTATGCTGCTGGCGGCTGGTGCTATATGTAAGTACCCTCGTTGTTAACCTTTACACTGTTGCAAACGTTACCCACCTTCCCTAACTGCAACACCGCTCCTCCCAGGCTGACGATTACACTACTGGCGGCTGGTGCTATATGTAAGTACCCTCGTTGTTAACCCTTACACTACGGCTAATGTTATATTAGCATGCGGTGGTGACATTGACGTTCGCCGAGTACACCCTGGCCCTCACCTTCCCTAACTGTAATAGCTTTAGATTCCTTTATCACGCCGTGGTGTAGTGAATTAAAAGCTTAGACACTCGTTCTGAATGTCGGAGGATCGAGTCCAGCTGGGACTAAATAAACATATATTAGCTCACGTGTATTTGTTAAATATACTTTATATATATATATACAGGTATATATATATATATATATATATATATATATATATATATATATATATATATATATGTTTCTAATCTCTCAGTGGGGTTCGAACCGCCGACCGTCAGGACGATAGCCGACGCTTTAATCAACTACACCACGGCAAGCGTCGGCTATCGTCCTGACGGTCGGCGGTTCGAACCCCACTGAGAGATTAGAAACATTTAGTGGCTCACGTGTATTTGTGATATATACTCAATATATATACCGTATATATATATATATATATATATATATATATATATATATATATATATATATATATATATATATATATACAGTATATATATATATACCAATTTTGTTAAACTTATGTAACCCCAAAGAGAGAGAGAGAGAGTTAGAGAGAGAGAGAGTACAAGTACAAAGGAGTACAAAAGAAATCAAGCAACAACAGTATAGTGACCCTTCTAGGCTGCTTGTTCTCCAAAACACTGAGGATCAAGTGTCCAAACAGTGGTTTAGAGTGGGTAAAGGAACATTGGAAAGGGAGCTACTGCCCTGGAACTAATGTCCGTGGCAGGATTAGGAAGTTAGTAGGGGACAGATGGGTTAGTAACTGAGGGGAGGATAAAATAAAGTTATTAATTTACAAACGCAGTCAGTCGCGGGTTTGATGCGAGATATTTGTCTAAGCGGAGTTTAAATGAATCAACGGTGCTGCAGTCTATAACGTCTCGGGGAAGCCCATTCCACAAGTTGACAACTCGATTGAAGAAGATTTTTTTAGCTTCGTGTGAGTTAAAAGATTTACCAATAATTTTGCACCCGTTTCCCCGCGTGTAATTAGATTGGTCGATAGTGAAGTACTTACTACAGTTCATATTGTCGATGCCTTGGATGATTTTAAACACTTGAATTAAGTCGCCTCTTAATCTGCGCTGAGAGAGAGAGAGAGAGAGAGAGAGAGAGAGTGGGGGGGGGGTTGTAAGATTATCTGGTATGAGGTTAGAAGGACGGGGGAGATATGTCACCTGACTGTCAAGTGTGTGTGTGTGTGCGTGTCTGTGTGTGTATGTGTGTGTGTGATGTGTGTATGTGTGTGTATATGTGTGTGTGATGTGTGTCTGTGTGTGTATGTGTGTGTGTGTTACTCAGTTACTTGTTCGTCAAGGGGAATCCACGCAATGCGAGCTAAGCTCATTATTATCGCGCCTCCTTAACTGGGAATGTATTGCGTGAAATGCATGTTAAGTGTTTTTTATGTATTGTTGGAATGGCTGTGGATGTGCGTGTAGTCTGTATTTTAGCCAATTGGCGACATCTGGATACGAAGACTTAGGGTTACCATTCTCACTACGGTACCAGTCTCACCAGAAGGCTTAGGTTGACCAGTAGCTTAGGTTGACCAGTAGCTTAGGTTGACCAGTACGATACCCATCTTGCCTTGTAACCGATCACCAACCCCAGATGGGACGTCACAACTTCGTCCACTTATACCAGGTTCCTATTTATACTGCTAGGTGAACAGAGGCTACACCGTTAGGAGACTTGCCCAAATGTCTCTTCCCCGCCCGGGTGTGTGTGTGTGTGAAAGGATGTGCGTGTGTGTGTAGGTATATATGTGTGAGTGTGTGTGTGTTGTGTAAATGGATGTGTATTTATGTATGCATATATATATATTCTGACATACGGAGCCCTGTATGTTAATTTAAGAGTTAGAATTAGAGTTGAAGGAGTCGAACTACCCAAACGGCGAAGCAGACTAGCGAGCAAGCTAGCGAGTGGGAAACCAGCTCGCCCGCATACCTGCAAACAAGCCTTCACACCTGCGTGCGTCATAGGGGACCCTGCAAACTACTTCGATGACCCGACGCTATGACGTATGATCGACGCCAGGAGCTGTGAATGGACCAGGCACCTGTTATGCAACTCGAGGAGCTATGATTGGAGCGTGCACCAACACTCGCCTCCTGATTCGTTCCTAGACCATCATTGTTTAGTATATAAGACCCGAGTTGTGGGCATTCAAATCAGTCTCATTTGGAGTTGGGGAAGGTGAACTTGCAGCTGGAGGAAGACGGGGTGAAGTATTATAATGGGATTGTGACTGTCAGTCAGATTATATAAGTGTGTGTTAAGTGTGTTCGGTGTAAACACTTACGTTATGTTGGTTAGTGAGATATGTGATTGCGAATTAACGTTAACGCTACTATTATGTACTTAACTATTTGATTGGGAATTAACGTTAACACTACTATTATGTACTTAACTATTTGATTGGGAATTAACGTTGACGCTACTATTATGTACTTAACTATTTGATTGGGAATTAACGTTGACGCTACTATTATGTACTTAACTATTTGATTGGGGAATTAACGTTAACGCTACTATTATGTACGTAACTATTTGATTGGGAATTAACGTTAACGCTACTATTTATGTACTTAACTATTTTAGTTGACTAACTAAAGCAACTCTTTAAGTAATTGGGTTATGATGAAAGTAATACTATTGTTTTATATTAATACTTACGAGTTCTTTCATTTTCTTTTAATTTAGGAGTATAGTTGGTTGTTGGAAGGAACATAATAATTGATATTGGTTCAGGGGTAATTTATCGAGAGGACTTCCCTAGTGGTTAAGGCCCCATTAATTGCTCTTTCCATTCACATATGCATAGCCTACGTGAGTTGCAGTTGGGATGTGTGTACATGCTTAGATTGATATGCAGGATGCGAAGTTGCATAATAAACCGTTGGCAGTGTCCACCATTCTTTAACTGTCTTCGTGGTGCGATGCATAAGGTGTTGATTTTCGGTGTGAGCATCCTGGATTCGAATCCACGGACTGCCACATGTGTTTGTAAATTTCATTAATCGATTTTAGGAGTATAGTTGGTTGTTGGAAGGAACATAATAATTAAGCTTACATTGCTTAACGGTGCTTAGTACGGTGATGCTATTGTCTCATATTAGTAATATCGCCTTAGACTAACATGGCTGTGTTAATATTACTTCTAGTGATTTCCTAAGCTGAAGAAAATTATTTTAGCTTCAAAATATTATTTTGCTTTTCATATTATTTGAGTGAGACCTGAATCGAATCTATGAAGCGATCCTGTAACTTAATTTACTCATAATCAAACCTCAATGTTACGTGGTTAAGAAATACATTTAACTAATTATTAATATATATCTAACTTTTTATGTGACTTTGATATTAATCCTGATGATAATAATAATATAATACTATTAACGTAAGACAAGAACCAAGAATAATTACATTAAATATAAATAAAAGGACATATAAGAAAACTATCTATTCATTTCAAAAGGGTAGACAGAAATATTCTTACTTTAATATTTATCTTTCAAGACTTTTTATAGAATTAATAGTCCTTCTTTAGATATACTTCTTCGGTTCATAACCATAGCCTACTAAGCTTCGGTTAAATAATAATTCTTTATAAATACTACATGACTTTAATTAGTTTCAGTATTTTTCATAATTAAAGAGTATCAGTCAATAAAGGATACTAAGTCCTGAGATTCAAAAGGAAAGGAAGCAACAACAGGAAATAATTTTATTAGATTTTACTTTTGTTTTGCCTTCAGCTGACTGATACCTTAATATATATCTCTGTGCTATCTAGATTCATCAAGTTAACCACTTGAGGATCAAGATACGTAACAATATATATATATATATATACAATATTTTGAGAGAATGTGTGTATGTATGTGTGCATGTACGTAAACAATCCCCAGCACACACACACACACACACACAATAATACTCGTTGCTAAGCTAGTTACCAGAAGCCATACAGACAGACAGACACGTGCCTGACCATCTTAACTCCTTCACATGTTGAGGAAGCTGTGGGTATTGTGGTCTAACTTTAACTCTTTCTCTGCGGGCCTATTTCCTCCATATTAGGGCTAATTCAGGCTCTCCTGGTTGATTAGGCAAGTGTCTGAATGAAATTAAATGTATTCAGCTGAAAACTAAAAGAAAATAACACCAAAACGAGCTTCATAGCTCTCGGGGTTCACCCGCAGCGCTACCATAGACATTCGCTAAAATTAGCAATTCTCGCTAATGTCTCACTACATTTGCCTTTGGCAGCACTGTATATCTAGCGAGACTCTGACTCAGAGCCTTCAGTGCCACGGCCGCCTGGCTGGGAGAAGGACGTGTAGCCTGTCCCGCTCCCTTGCACTCGATTTTACATGCTTTAACACCTTACGAGCGGCCTATGCGGTTTATTTATGTGTACCGCACAGCGGGGTGTTTTTAGCCAAAATAGGGCTGTTTACGTGATCATTTTCATGCCTAAATAAGACCCAGAACGTAAAACAAGTACCTATCCCTGAAAGGGCATAAACAGAGCTTTCGAATGACACCATAACGATCCTTGTATGATGGATAGTTTTCTTGCAATAACCGTGCAACGCGAGTGCAAAAAGCAGGTAATTCGGTACTTTCAGTACATAATTGAGTATGTAGCGAGTGAGAGAGGGAGGAGGGAGCTGAGATTTGTGTCAGTAGGTTCGCCGCGGTGGTCTGGAGCAGTCATACGCTCGCTAGTCTCCTGCCACCACTTGTCTCTCTCTCTCAGCCACATTACGTGCTGAAATTGCCACTCGACCTATGTCGAGCGCCGCCACATAGTCCAGCTTTATTTAACTCGACTTATGTTGCTCGCCGCTAAATAAGGGTTAAGAGGCTTTAAAAGCCTGTAGATTGCTGTAAATTGCCATGGTGTTCGGGAACATCTCCCGCAGGGAAAGGGTTAAGGTTAGGTATTTGTTAGTTTGTTTTTTGAGCCCCCTTCTCCCTCATGTTTAGTTCCATTAGTTTGTTTTTTGAGCCCCTTTCTCCCTCATGTTTAGTTCCATTAGTTTTCAGATTTTATGAGGTTCGCCCCATTAGTTTCAGATTATGAGACATTCGCCCCATTAGTTTTGAGATTTTATGACGTTCATCCCATTAGTTTGGCGATTTTAAGATCTTTCGCTCCATTTATGTGTCATTATTACGACCTTTCGTGGTATTTAGGTGTCGATTTATTCCTGGCGAGCGATAGCGAGCCTGCAATTTAGGAGGATTGTATTTCTATCGAAAAATGCACAAATTTATCTCCAAGGAGGGGGTTTTGGGGGGTATTATTATAAGCTTGATGAAAAATTATGAGGAAAATATATAAACAAAAGAGAGAGAGAGAGAGAGGTATAGAGAGAGAGAGAGTGAGTGAGTGAGTGAGTGAGAGAGAGAGAGAGAGAGAGAAAAAAAAAAAAAGTGTATGTGTGAGAGAGAGAGAGCGAGTGAGAGAGACATATAGAAAGAGTGTATGTGTGTGAGAGATATAGATAGATAGATAGAGATAGTGAGAGAGACATAGAAAGAGTGTATGTGTGTGAGAGATATAGATAGATAGATAGATAGATAGATAGAGAGAGAGAGAGTGAGACTGACATATAGAAAGAGTGTATGTGTGTGAGAGATATAGATAGATAGAGAGAGAGCGAGTGAGAGAGACATATAGAAAGAGTGTATGTGTGTGAGAGATATAGATAGATAGATAGAGAGAGCGAGTGAGAGAGACATATAGAAAGAGTGTATGTGTGTGAGAGATATAGATAGATAGATAGAGAGAGAGCGAGTAAGAGAGACCTATAGAAAAAGTGTATGTGTGTGAGAGATATAGATAGATAGATAGAGAGAGAGCGAGTGAGAGAGACATATAGAAAGAGTGTATGTGTGTGAGAGATATAGATAGATAGAGAGAGAGAGAGAGTGAGACTGACATATAGAAAGAGTGTATGTGTGTGAGAGATATAGATAGATAGATAGAGAGAGAGTGAGAGTGAGTGAGAGATATAGCAAGAGTGAGAGAGAGTGGGGGGGGGGATTATAAAGGTACAGACAAGGACTTTAAGACGTGTTAAGTTTCTTAGAAAGGGGGAGAGGGGGAAGGTTTAGGGTTTCTCCCCCCCCCCCACTCTCTCTCTCTCTCTCTCTCCCACACTCACTCACTCACTCCCCCTCTCTCTCTCTCACACACACACTCTCTCTCTCTCTCACACACACACTCACTCTCCCCCCCCTCTCTCTCTCTCTCTCACACACACACTCCCCCCCTCTCTCTCTCTCACACACACACTCACCCCCCCTCTCTCTCTCACACACACACACTAACACCCCCTCTCTCTCCCACACACACACACACTCCCCCCCCTCTCTCTCTCACACACACACACTCTCCCCCTCTCTCTCTCACACACACACTCTCCTTTCCCCCCCCTCTCTCTCACACACACACACTCTCCCCCCCCTCTCTCTCTCACACACACACACTCCTTCCCCTCTCTCTCTCTCACACACACACACTCCCCCCCCCCCTCTCTCTCTCACACACCACACACTCCCCCCCCTCTCTCACACACACACACACTCCCCCCCCCTCTCTCTCCTCACACACACACACTCTCCCCCCACCTCCTCTCTCTCTCACACACACACACACTCCCCCCCCTCTCTCTCTCCACACACACACTCCCCCCCCTCTCTCTCTCACACAGACAACTCCCCCCCTCTCTCTCTCACACACACACACTCTCCCCCCCCTCTCTCTCTCTCACACACACACACACTCCCCCCCACCCCCTCTCTCTCTCACACACACACACACTCTCCCCCCCCCCTCTCTCTCTCACACACACACACACTCCCCCCCCCTCTCTCTCTCACACACACACTCTCCCCCCTCCTCTCTCTCTCTCTCTCACACACACACTCCCCCCCCCTCTCTCTCTCACACACACACACACTCTCCCCCCCGCTCTCTCTCACACATACACACACTCTCCCCCTCTCTCACACACACACACACACACTCACTCTCTCCCCTCACTCTCTCTCACACACACACACCCTCTCTCTCTCTCACACACACACACTCCCTCCCTCTCCCTCTCTCTCACACACACACTCCCCTCTCTCTCACACACACACACTCCCCCTTCTCTCTCTCTCTCTCTCACACACACTCACACACCTCCCCCCCCCCCCTCTCTCTCTCTCACACACACACACTCTCCCCCCCCCTCTCTCTCTCACACACACACACACTCCCCCCCTCTCTCTCACACACACACACCCCCCCCCTCTCTCTCACACACACACACTCCCCCCTCTCTCTCTCCCCACACACACACACACTCCCCCCCTCTCACACACACCCCACTCACCCCCCCTCTCTCTCTCTCACACACACACACATCCCTCCCCCCCCCCTCTCTCTCTCACACACACACACTCCCCCCCCCCTCTCTCACACACACACTCTCCCCCCTCCTCTCTCTCGCACACACACACTCTCCCCCTCCCTCTTTCTCTCTCTCACACACACACTCCCCCCCCCCCCCCCTCTCTCTCACACACACACACACACACTCTCCACCCCCCTCGCACACACACACCACTCCCCCCCCTCTCTCTCACACCCACACACTCTCCCCCCCTCTCTCTCTCCACACACACACCACACTCTCCCCCCTCCTCTCTCTCTCTCACACACACACACTCACCCTCTCCCCCCCCCCCCCTCTCTCTCTCACACACACCACACACTCTCCCCCCCCTCTCTCTCTCACACACACACCACTCCCTCCCTCTCTCTCACACACACACACACTCTCCCCCCTCCTCTCTCTCTCTCACACACACACACTCTCCCCCCCCCTCTCACTCACTCTCTCTCTCCCCTCTCTCTCTCCCACCCCCCCCCCCCCTCTCTCTCTCTCTCTCTGTCTCACTCACACACTCTCTCTCCCCTCTCACTCCCTCCCCTCCCCCCTCTCTCTCCCTCTCTCTCTGTCTCTCTCACTCACTCTCTCTCCCCTCTCACTCTCACCCCCCCCCCCCCCTCTCTCGCTCTTTAAGGGGAGATGGGTCGCTTTTCTGGTCCCCCTTCTCCCTCGTGTTTAGCCCCAATAGTTTTTAGATTGTAAGACGTCCGGCCCATTAGTTTGGCAATTTTAAGACTTCACCCCATTTCGCTGGCAATATTAGGACATTTCGTGTCATCTAGATGTCGATTATATCCTGGCGAGCGATAGCGAGCCTATAATTTAAGAGAAATCGGCCTTCGGCCGGAACATTTTTCTATCGAAAAATATAAAAAATTATCTTTAAGGAGGGGGGGGGGGTGTTAACCTTGATGGAAGTCTAGGAGGGATAAAACAATAACACATAAAAGCACAAACAATGGGTGGTAGGGGGGGGGGGGATACAGTATGTATAAATGTGTATATATATGTTTATACATATAGACGGTTGCTATATGTGTAGGAAGGTTGTCTACTGTGAAGCTTATGTATGTGTGTGTGTGTATGTATGTACAGTATACTATATATATATATATATATATATATATATATAATTGTATTGAGTAAATCGCAATTTACTAAAGATTTTATCAAGATTTTCAAATGGCACTTACATGCCTTTGGACTCGGGGCGCCTCATATATATATATATATATATATATATATATATGTGTAACACGCATATTGCACTCAAATATATATGCAAGTATTCTAAACTCAATCACTTATTAGGGCCACCATGTCTTCCATCAGCATTATATAACAGACTGAAGATATCTCTATATGTATACCGTATGTATGTATTATAACCCATAATATGTAATCCACTAACCCATTAAACCTTTAGTTACTCACATAGTCACTACACATTAATACCACATGACAAAGTATGACCAAACTTAGGGTCAGCAATTCACCCTCTTAGACACCACCGAATGTCACAGTAAGCAATACAAAGGACAACACAGGACGTCAGCAATACACACTCAGGTCAACATACTAGTGAAAGGTGTGTCAGCAAACGCACCTTATCTCTAGCGGAGAGGTCAATTGATAAATCACTCCACCTACGGATCTCAGTCAGGGAAATTATTACACTCGTCTTCTCTTGCACCCGTCCCATCTACTCCATCTCACAGTTTGGCTACGGCTGGACACTGCCCTAAGACCATTTTTGTTTGTTTTTATATTCCAACTACTCCCTCTCGGGCATAGGCTGAGAGCCTTTACACTACACCGCTGAACATGGTGAGGCCCGTGAGGTCTTGTTCCAGTCTAGGGAGTGAGGCATGAGAAGCACCCCGGCTCGAACCCAACTCCATCTCTGAAGCCGTTTCGCCTCTGCGCATTACAGTCTCATCCCCCACACTCGGACGCTCACTCTCAGAACACCACCAATTAACTCACTAGGCATTGCCCCCTGTAACATATTTTTGAATATGGGAATATTCATACAATGCTATTTAATCAGGGAACAATGAGGGTATTTTGGGGGCATTTCGGTGTGCTGTGGTAATGCACTGATACCTAGGTACAGCACAAATTCCATCCCAATAATATCTTCCCATTGACATACTGTTACACTTGCTGTCTACAGTAAACTCAGAGACTCGATCAACCTACGCTTGGTTAAAACTAGCCACTCTGCCTAACTCACAAACCACACTATAAGGACTTACCACAACCCTTTACCTTAAACTCACAAACCACACTATAAGGACTTACCACAACCCTTACCTTAAACTCACAAACCACACTATAAGGACTTACCACAACCCTTTACCTTAAACTCACAAACCACACTATAAGGACTTACCACAACCCTTTACCTTAAACTCACAAACCACACTATAAGGACTTACCACAACCCTTTACCTTAAACTCACAAACCACACTATAAGGACTTACCACAACCCTTTACCTTAAACTCACAAACCACACTATAAGGACTTACCACAACCCTTTACCTTAAACTCACAAACCACACTATAAGGACTTACCACAACCCTTTACCTTAAACTCACAAACCACACTATAAGGACTTACCACAACCCTTTACCTTAAACTCACAAACCACACTATAAGGACTTACCACAACCCTTTACCTTAAACTCACAAACCACACTATAAGGACTTACCACAACCCTTTACCTTAAACTCACAAACCACACTATAAGGACTTACCACAACCCTTTACCTTAAACTCACAAACCACACTATAAGGACTTACCACAACCCTTTACCTTAAACTCACAAACCACACTATAAGGACTTACCACAACCCTTTACCTTAAACTCAATACTAATTCCTTAAGGGGAGGTATTTAGTTTGTTCCCTAGACCTCCATCAAGCTTAAAATTACACCCCCTTGAGTCCCTTTCAAGATAAATTTGTACATTTTTCGGTAGAAAAATGTCCCGGCCGAAGGCCGATTCCTCTTAAATTACAGGCTCGCTATCGCTCGCCAGGATAAAATCGACACCTGAATTGCACGAAAGGTCTTAATATGAGGTGAAAGTTCTTAAAATCGCTAAACTAATGGGGCAAACGTTTTATAATATCAAAAGCAATGGGGCTAAACATGAGGGAGAAAGGGGTCAAGAAAAAAATCCCTCAAGTGGAGATCTCCCCTTAACACTTAGTATTATAAAACTGTATTCTATAACTCAATATCATTTATAACACACACTAGTTATCTTTACTAGTTGTTGTTGTTCCCCAAGCTGCATGGCCGAACAGCCCCAAGGCCCCGAGCAAGGCCAAGGCCATAACCGAGCGCCCCCACAGAACCCTCCCTGCCTTTTTTTTTTCTATGTGATTGAGGGAGGCAAAAGGCATAACTGCCTATAGCGAGTGCCTCCCCCATAGTTGAAAGAGTGACAGGGCCAAAATCAAGGGACGTTCGAGCCAAAATGCCTGGACACACGGAGTTTGAAGCAATTTAAGTCATAGGAAGAGGGAAAGACTGATTCTGGGAGAGAGTTCCAGAGCTCAGATGTTGAGTAGAAGAAAGTTTGAGAGTAACGTTTCACTCTTGGGTTGGAGAGTTGCACAGAGTAGGGGTGGGATTGAGTTGCAAGACGGGTACCACGTGCCCTACGTAAAGGAGGTGGTATGCACTGGGATAGCTCTGAGGAACACTGATTATTATAGTAGCGATAGAATAGCGAGAGAGATGCAACATTGCGGCGGAGAGAGAGAGATTGCAGAGAGTTGGTGAGTGGACGGGAGTTAATGATACGAAAGGCCTTCCTTTCAACTTTGTCTAGGAGAGCGGTGTGAGAGGAACCTCCCCACACATGTGAACAATACTCAATACAAGGGCGCACTATGCCCCTGTACAGAGCAAGAAGCTGTGCAGGGGAAAAGAACCCCCTAAGGCGGTTGAGCACACCCAGCTTCTGGGAGGCTGCCTTAGCAAGACTGGTAATATGGTCCTTCCAAATGAGAGCAGAAGAAAAAGAGACACCAAGAATATTGAGAGAAGATGAAGGGTTGATTTTTGTATTGTTGAAGAATAAGGGATAGTCCGCTGGGAGATCCTGACGGGTAGATAGATGGAGAAATTGGGTTTTGGAAGCATTAAAGTTAACAAGGTTTTCTCTGCCCCAATTGGAAATAGTATTTAGATCAGAATTTAAGAGTTCTATGGCTTCATTATCGTTGAGGGATTGCTGGCTGGGGCGTTCTGAAAAACTAATGGAGTAGTGTAAGGTTGAGTCGTCTGCGTCTGCGTATGAATGGATGGGAATTAAGGTACAGTTAAGGAGATCATTTATAAAAATTAGAAAGAGAATAGGAGATAGGACAGAGCCCTGAGGAACACCGGAGTTTATAGGGTGAGGAAGTGAACAATGGCCGTCCACAACCGCAGCTATGGAACGGCCGGAAAGGAAATTAGAGACAAAGGCACAGATGGAGGGATAGAAACCGAAGGAGGGTAGTTTAGAAATTAAAGATTTATGCCAGACTCTATCGAAGGCTTTCGATATGTCTAGTGCAATAGAAAAAGTCTCACCGAAGTCCCGAAAGGAGGATGACCAAGAGTTAGTAAGATATGAAAGAAGATCACCAGTAGAGCGACCCTTAAGGAAGCCATACTGGCGATCTGAGAGCAGATTATGAGAAGAGAAATGCTTAAGAAATTTGGAAGCAAGAATAGTTTCAAAAACTTTAGAAAGACAAGAGATAAGAGCAATTGGACGATAGTTGGAGGGTTGAGAGCGGTCACCCTTCTTTGGGACAGGTTGAATGTGAGCAAACTTCCAGCATGAAGGGAAGACGTTAGAGGATAGACAGAGACGAAAGAGTTTGCCTAGGCAGGGAGTCACCACAATAAAGCCTGGGTGACCAAAGCCACTCCATGGCGGGGAGCGGAGGAGGGTGCGGAAACGCCCGGGAAACCAAAGCCCCACCCAGGGCCCTGTGCCCCTCAGCAATTATGAAGAGAAAGTTGAGGGGCAAAGGAAAAATGTGACGCTTTGGCTTCCAATCTTGGTAGATTGGGAGGTCAATCCACGGAAAAGACGCCGTCACTTGAGATCTAGGAAAGACATAAGTAAAAGGAACAGTCAGAGTAAGCTATGGGTATGGCAGAGATCGCTCAGTTCTCACTCTGATAGACCAGGCCTTTACTAGTTATCTTTACTAGTTATCTTTACTTACACGAATATATACCATACGACTCTTGGTATATCACACACACATATATATATACATATATCATATATACATATATCATATATATATATATAAATGTGTGTGTGTGGAGAAGGTTCCTATGTACTTTACATCTAGCCAAGTTGTCAAAAATTAAGCCTAAGGTGATATACTTAACAAGATTTAAAGATTTAAAGTGTGTGTGTGTGTAAGTTGTGTGTATCTGTGTGTGTGTATGTATGTATGTGTGTGTGTGTGTGTGTATGAGAGAGAGAGAGAGAGAGAGACACTTAACAGGATATAAGATAAATTTGTAATTTTTTTGGTATAAAAATGTCCCGGACAAAGGCAGGTTCCTCTTAAAATTACAGCCTCGCTATTGCTCGCCAGGAAAAAAATTATCAGTGTAGGTGTCTGGGTGACGGGTGTGCCTGTGTGTGTACGTGTCTGGGTGTACATGTGAGTGCGTGGGAAGCCTCATGTGCACGAAGCCCTACAAGTCCTTCCCGCCTTAACTTTCCCGCCAAAACTTACGGGACAGTCAGTCACGTTCGGACACTGACGTCGGCTTCGGCTTTAAGGGGTTACTACTCGCTTTTTATGGACCCCCTTCACCCTCATGTTTAGCATATTAGTTTTGAGATTTTAAGACGTTCTTTCCATTAGCTTGGCGATTATGAGACCTTTCGCCCCATTTCTTTGTTAATATTTAGACCTTTCGTGCCATTTAGGTCGATTTTTTCCTGGCGAGCGAAAGCGAGCCTGTAATTTCAGAAGGAAGCGGCCTTCGGCCGTGACATTTTTCTACTGAAAAATGTACAAATTTATCTTGAAAGGGGGTCTAGGGGGTATTTTATTAAGCTTGATGGAGTTTGGGACGAAACCTAAAAAAATAAATTAATAAATAAATATATAGCCCAAAAACCAAGCACTGCCCCCTGATGTTATGCCTAGCCACCTCTAGACGATATTATGCAACAGGATACTTCAGTCCATATGGAAAGACTGTATCACCACTCTTGCTAACACGGCTTCGCAGATGGATGTGCTCAACCGCCTCAAGGGGTTCTTATCCCTGCACAGCTTCTTGCTCTTAAATTTAAGGCCCGCTGTCGCTCGCCAGGAAAAAATCGACACCTAAATGGCATGACAGATTTATAATTGACAGAAATGGGACAAAAGTTCTTAAAAATCGCCAAACTAATGGAGCGAACGTCGTAAAATAAAAAACAATGGGATTAAACATAAGGGGTCCAGAAAAAACTCCCTCAAGTGGACCTCTCCCCTTAAAACACCACATCTACTGTATATGAACATGTATTTAACTACCCAACAATATGGGCATTGGGGGGTCACCTTCCTTTTTTCTCTTTCTTGGTTGTATCCATTCGGCCTACCTTTTTAAGACATTTATCCCCATCCAGTTGTCGATTTTTCCTGGCGAGCGATAGCGAGCCAGCATTTTATTGAAAAATTTGGCTATCGAAAAATGTGCAAATTTAACCAGCTGTCTAACTCATAATCGAAAATATGATGGCTTGCTATCGCTCACCAGGTATAAATCGACACCTGGATGGGGATAAACGTCTTAAAACAGTAGGCTGAATGGGGCCGAATGGATATAACCCAGAGAGAGAGAATAAAAGCAGGTCACTCCCCTTAAACTCCACACCTGCTTCACATGGACATTTATTGGACTACCCAATAGGCACAGTCGGCCAAATAAGTCATGTCGCGGCACCAAGTATATTAATTTTCCTTCAATAATTGGTATCAGCGCTATCTACGCATTAATTAATCGTTTCGAGTGAGATATACAAACATGTTCCTACACTTACCCACCCTATTCAACATCTGGCAGACATTAATACAGCACAGAGCGAGGCAAACGTAATGACAGGTGAGACATGACTTATTAGCGTCACCGTACAATCGCGCTAATAAGTGATGTCTCGGCACCAAGTATATTTTGATCAATAATGAGGGAAAACCGTACTAAAAATCCAGATGGCGCTGGGGTTCTTATTCAAATGACTATCGTGTGTGATACACCATTGAGGTGTTTTGATGGCTTTCGTGATTTAAGAGGTTTAATACAGTTTGCACACTTATCTATGACACATAGTTGTGTAGTATATTTGTACTAGATTCATAATATGATGGTTATATACTCGTTAATGCAGTGAATATATAATAATTAACATAATTTGATACATAAATATCAGTTTATTGAACAAGAAATTTAGTTTCATCTAATGTGGTGTGATAGGCTGGGCGCAATTTTAATACTCATTGAAGTATTGTATTTACTTCCTTTTTAGTTACTAACAAATACGTGTTTCAGTAGAAATTGGCTGAACCTACGGTATTATAATCTGTAGCTGTAGAATTTGGCAGGTTGAATGTCTGCGCCTGCGCACTATAGTTTCTTTCCTACAAAACAAGCTATCGTGCGCTTTTAAGTTACCAATTTATAATCCACTATCAAATCGGGCAGCTAAATATGTTACCGGCTATATTTCTTATTAGACCAGTGACAGGAAATCAATCAATGTGAATCAGAATGTCATAGAACACAGAGGCAGCAAATTACATACGTGGAGATGCAGGAAATTCGAAAAAGATGATGACAAATTGTTTTACAACACTGCCTTTTCCACGGGCGACTGTTTAGGTCGTCAGCTGACCGCGGCTGGATATACGTACACAGTGTTGCCTCTTTTCTTCTTCTTCTTCTTTAGAACCCGCCCCCAGACCGTGCAGATCCACAGGGCTGACCTTTGTATCGGTACTGGCTCAGAAACGTTAGTAGGAGGGAAAGTTTAGAGTAGAAGGATAGCTTAAGATTTTTTTTTTTTTTTTTATAACCCCCCCCCCCTCACCTCCCCCCCCCCCCCTCCCTCACCCATTTCTCTTCCTCCACATTTTCTCCAACATCCTCTTCATCATCTCCATGTCTTGTGTTTCCATGTATGGTAGCCTATGTGGTGGTGACTGTACTATACATGTATGGTAGCCTATGTGGTGGTGACTGTACTATACATGTATGGTAGCCTATGTGGTGGTGACTGTACTATACATGTATGGTAGCCTATGTGGTGGTGACTGTACTATACATGTATGGTAGCCTATGTGGTGGTGACTGTACTATACATGTATGGTAGCCTATGTGGTGGTGACTGTACTATACATGTATGGTAGCCTATGTGGTGGTGACTGTACTATACATGTATGGTAGCCTATGTGGTGGTGACTGTACTATACATGTATGGTAGCCTATGTGGTGGTGACTGTACTATACATGTATGGTAGCCTATGTGGTGGTGACTGTACTATACATGTATGGTAGCCTATGTGGTGGTGACTGTACTATACATGTATGGTAGCCTATGTGGTGGTGACTGTACTATACATGTATGGTAGCCTATGTGGTGGTGACTGTACTATACATGTATGGTAGCCTATGTGGTGGTGACTGTACTATACATGTATGGTAGCCTATGTGGTGGTGACTGTACTATACATGTATGGTAGCCTATGTGGTGGTGACTGTACTATACATGTATGGTAGCCTATGTGGGTGACTGTACTATACATGTATGGTAGCCTATGTGGTGGTGACTGTACTATACATGTATGGTAGCCTATGTGGTGGTGACTGTACTATACATGTATGGTAGCCTATGTGGTGGTGACTGTACTATACATGTATGGTAGCCTATGTGGTGGTGACTGTACTATACATGTATGGTAGCCTATGTGGTGGTGACTGTACTATACATGTATGGTAGCCTATGTGGTGGTGACTGTACTATACATGTATGGTAGCCTATGTGGTGGTGACTGTACTATACATGTATGGTAGCCTATGTGGTGGTGACTGTACTATACATGTATGGTAGCCTATGTGGTGGTGACTGTACTATACATGTATGGTAGCCTATGTGGTGGTGACTGTACTATACATGTATGGTAGCCTATGTGGTGGTGACTGTACTATACATGTATGGTAGCCTATGTGGTGGTGACTGTACTATACATGTATGGTAGCCTATGTGGTGGTGACTGTACTATACATGTATGGTAGCCTATGTGGTGACTGTACTATACATGTATGGTAGCCTATGTGGTGGTGACTGTACTATACATGTATGGTAGCCTATGTGGTGGTGACTGTACTATACATGTATGGTAGCCTATGTGGTGGTGACTGTACTATACATGTATGGTAGCCTATGTGGTGGTGACTGTACTATACATGTATGGTAGCCTATGTGGTGGTGACTGTACTATACATGTATGGTAGCCTATGTGGTGGTGACTGTACTATACATGTATGGTAGCCTATGTGGTGGTGACTGTACTATACATGTATGGTAGCCTATGTGGTGGTGACTGTACTATACATGTATGGTAGCCTATGTGGTGGTGACTGTACTATACATGTATGGTAGCCTATGTGGTGGTGACTGTACTATACATGTATGGTAGCCTATGTGGTGGTGACTGTACTATACATGTATGGTAGCCTATGTGGTGGTGACTGTACTATACATGTATGGTAGCCTATGTGGTGGTGACTGTACTATACATGTATGGTAGCCTATGTGGTGGTGACTGTACTATACATGTATGGTAGCCTATGTGGTGGTGACTGTACTATACATGTATGGTAGCCTATGTGGTGGTGACTGTACTATACATGTATGGTAGCCTATGTGGTGGTGACTGTACTATACATGTATGGTAGCCTATGTGGTGGTGACTGTACTATACATGTATGGTAGCCTATGTGGTGGTGACTGTACTATACATGTATGGTAGCCTATGTGGTGGTGACTGTACTATACATGTATGGTAGCCTATGTGGTGGTGACTGTACTATACATGTATGGTAGCCTATGTGGTGGTGACTGTACTATACATGTATGGTAGCCTATGTGGTGGTGACTGTACTATACATGTATGGTAGCCTATGTGGTGGTGACTGTACTATACATGTATGGTAGCCTATGTGGTGGTGACTGAATAGCCTATTAAGTGATTGTTTGTGAGGGGGGATTGGGACATTGATGCAGATTTGATGAGTGCATGATTGTGATATTTCATTAATATTTAAATGATGTGACACGTAGGCCACTACTCATACAGTAGGCTATATGGGACTAGGCCTAGTTATATTTGGGGAACTCATAGTATCATGCATGCATGGCTGTTAAAGATAAACATATCAGAAAATGTGTGTGATAGGATTAAAATAGCTAAAATTGTCTGTTGTGCGGTATTAAGTGATTGGGCTACTTTTGGGCGAGTTTGGAGATGTGATGTGCGCTGGCAACCTTGGAATACACACACACACACACACACACACACGACACAATCTATAACAGTTCTGAACATTTGACCTTTATTAAGACTATAATCCACATTATATTAAGATTTCCATCTATGAGAAACAAATATCTACCACCATTACTGCTAATGTACACATAGATGCACAACTAATGTCAAATTTAACAAAGTAAGTTAAGTGGGGAAGAGATGTTTACTGTCCGAAAAGTTTCGTATAATGACTATTATGGGTAGCGAACACTGGCATCAATTTATTATGCGCTTGCCAGATCTGAAACTAGTTTATAATTGTATAATCTAATATCCAGTAAAGTGGCTAATGACGATTATTTTATAAGTTCATCTCCAGTTTTTATACATATCATTTTAATTTTAGGACATGGATACCTATCTATTAAAATATTAACAAGACTATTTTTCGAATGACTGCCATGTGTTTTTGTGGGCCTAATCAAATATGTTTTATTAATCATAAATACTTTGTATATTGGACAATGTACTGAATAGAATGTTAGAGTAATATGTCTGTAACATTCATGACTATAGAAATCCAGTGATATTTTGATGACTGCGATTAAAAAAAATCAATTCACTCGATAGAAACAAATTTAGGTTGGTGCGAACCAAAGGCGGGAAAAATAGCAGACGAATGTTGTATTGTCCCCCATTGGTATCAGCAATATCTAAGCTTCATTTCTTCATATCGAGTGAAATATAAAAACATGTTCCTACACTTACCCACCCTATTCAACATCTGGCAGACATTAATACAGCACAGAGCGAGCCAAACGTAATGACAGCTGAGACATAACTTATTAGCGCCACCGTACATATTAACCCTGAAGCTCTGTCGCGTTTTAACAGTATATTTTGACTATCATTAGATGATTTTATGCAGCTTAGGAAGGATCTGTGGTTATTAAAAGGGTAAATACTATCTCAATCAACCCCAATCCCCACCTCACCCATCCCAACCCCCAGCCCCTCCCTCACCCCCACCCCCACCCCCACCCCATCCTCGTGCAGCAGCACCCAACATACATCTTGCACATCACATTAACATTCTTCAACTGAACATACAGTAGATGGCATCAACACAAAGAAACACGAACTCTCACACTTCATCAAACAACACAACATACACATTGCCATCTTGCAAGAACAAAACTCCGAACAACACAAAAAACACCCACATTTCATAATTTCACCACCATCAGACAAGACTGGGCTGTCGGCGGGGGCGGTGGACTCATCACCCTGGTACACAAAGAAATATCATAATTAGTAACCAGTGTACAAACCAAATCCCTCCTCCCCCCAAATGATAACACAACAGAAATACAGTCAATTAAAATACGCACTGGCAACAACTCCAACATAACCATCATAAACACATACATCCCTCCCCAAACATCCCCTACAGTACCAAATGAATACAGACCACACTTACAACACATCACAAACACCCCACACACCCCACACATCATCCTGGGTGGTGACTTCAACGCCAAGACGTCGGCCTGGTTTGTCGACAACCCCGACACAGACAGAGGGCTGGTACTACAAAACCAAACCGATAACCTCATCATCCTTAACGACATCCATCAACATACCCATATTCCTCACCAAGCCCTCTATAACCCATCATCTCCAGACATCACCTTTTGCTCCCCAGAACTCGCCCCCACAACATCCTGGAGGGTGGTCAGAACCTTAGGCTCTGACCACCTCCCGATCATTATCACCACCAAAACCAGACTCACCCCAGCTAGCCACAAACACACATACACCAATTATAAAAGAGCTAACTGGGAAGCATTCACAAATGAGACAGAACAACACTTCACAACTCTAAACAGTACACCCATCACTAACATCAACAATGCTGTACACATACTCAATAAAACTATCCAAAACGCTGACAAGAAACACATTCCAAGAGGTAACAGAAAAAGACACAACCCCAACTTCACACCAGAAATTCAAAACCTCATCAGACAACGCGACATACTGAAACACTCCCCAGCACCCCACACACAAGACATCACACAACAAATTCAAGCACTCAACACCCAAACTAACAACAAAATATAAGAACAACAAAAACTAAATTGGAATAACTTCCTACAAACACTTGATCACAAAACAAACCCCAAAAACTCTACAAAACATTAAACAGCATCACACTTTCCAACAGCAACACAACACAATCACATGCTGCAATCACAACAACAGACTCTACTCCTTCATGTAAACAACAAGCAAACACTCTCATCAATCACTTTTCACATGTCAGCCACCTAAAACCTCACAAAGACGACCGACGTGTCATCCGACGTAAGAGACAATTCCCCACAGACCCTGACTATACACCCTTCACCAATCACCAGACACAGCATATCATCAACAATCTCAAGCACTCACCCGCCTGTGACCTAGACAACATAAGCAACATACACCTCAGACACCTGGGACCACAAGGCATACAAGCACTCACTAACATATCAAACTACAGCTATTCACACAACACAATACCAGACATTTGGAAGCATGGTATCATCATCACATTCCCCAAACCCAACAAAGACCCCACACTACCCTCCTCGCACCGCCCCATCACACTCCTTTGCTCCCCCTCCAAAGTCATGGAACGCCTAGTATTACAACTAATTACACCTGACCTACCCCTAGCTCCAACACAACATGGCTTTAGGCCACTGCACTCCACAAACACTCTTCTCGCAGACCTTACACAAAGAGCTTTCGACGGCATCAACTCAGCTAGACCACCACACAGATCACTATTAGCCACACTTGACATTAGTAAAGCCTTCGATTCCATCCCCCGCCACAACCTAACAAACAAAATCTACAACACAAACATGCACAACAACACAAAAAGGTGGCTGGCCAACTTCCTAGCAGGCAGATGTGCACACGTATCTTTTGCCGGTCAGTCATCTAAAATCAGAAACTTTCCAAACGGAGTCCCACAAGGATCCGTCCTATCGCCCGCACTCTTCAATCTGTACATGCACGATATAACTACACCCAATACGCCCCAAATAAACTTAGCCTCCTATGCAGATGACATAACACTCACATGCACACACCATGACCCAAAAAGAGCAACAGATCTCCTTCAACCCTATCTCAACACACTACATGGCTGGTGCACTACAAACAGACTTAATCTAGCCCCAGCCAAATCCACCGCAACCCTGCTCACAAGTTGGACAGAACACGAATACATCTCTCAACTCACCATAAACAACACACCCCTAACACATACACACACACCCAAAATCCTAGGAGTAACATATGATACTCATATGACATTCAAACAGCACACCACAAACATTAAAAAGAAACTGACACCCAGACTTAACGCCCTCAGGTCACTTGCTCACACAAAATTTGGACACAACAAAGAAACTACCACCACAGTATATAAACAATACATAAGATCAGTGATGGAATACGCAAGCCCAGCCTGGGCTTCTAACCTAGCTGAAACACATCATAAGTCTTTACAGACTATTCAAAACAAAGCCCTGAAGATCATTACAGGCTGCACAGCTACTGCACCCACAGATCACCTACATCAAGAAACCAAAATCCTCAAAGTCAAAGACCATCTGGACATGAGAGGCACTCAATTCCTGGCAGCAGCCTCCACGAACCAAGACCACCCACTAAACTACATGGCAACACACCCACAGACACCAAGAAATATCAAAACAACACCCAGCACAAGGTATCACACACAATTATTGTCCTCTCTCCCTCCCTGCCCACCCCGAACCAACTTCCAGAAGCACATCCATACTCATATCTCTCACCGATCCATTCACTCACTCACAGACAACACGCAGCTGCATGCACGACCTCCCGAAATCCATCCTTCCGAATCCTCCCTTCCTCGCGAGGACAGAGTCCACCTGGCCAGGCTGAGATGCGGACACCATCCAGCTCTCCTGAGCTATCAGAAGAGACTGGATGACTCCGTTGTCGACTCCTGCCCGGGATGTAACACAGCACCCCATACCATTAAACACATCATAGAAGACTGCATTTCACACAACCACTTACGCCAACAACACAATCTACACTCAATGAGAGCTCTGTGGGAAAGCCCGATCGTGGCCATGGCCTTCCTCAGGGACTCGGGGCTGTTCGGCCAGGCAGCTTAGGGAACAACAACAACAACAACCCTTTTACTTTCATATACCGTTACTAATCTGTATAAAATCGTCTAATAGTAGCCAGAAAACAAAACAGAAACGCGTATTGGAGCTTGAAAGGGTTAAAATAAACACAACACATGAGTATACAGAACACCAACATAATTTAGATATTAGTAATATTCTTGTTGCCAAACGGTAGTACTCGCTTTTTATGGACCCCCTTCTCCCTCATGTTAACCATATTAGTTTTGAGGTTTTAAGATTTTCGTGCCGTTAGTTTGGCGATATTAAGACCTTTCGCCCCATTTCCTCGTCAATGTTAAGACCTTTCGTGCCATTTAGGTGTCGATTTTTTCCTGTCGAGCGATAGCGAGCCTGTAATTTTAGAAGGGATCGGCCTTCGGCCAGGACATTTATATTGAAAGGGGTCTAGGGGGGACTATTTTAAGCTTGATGGCGGTCTAGCGAGGAAACTAAAAACTAAATTAAATAATAAATACATAGACCAAAAAACAAACACTATCCCCTTAAGGGGAGGTATTTAGTTTGTTCCCTACGTTTTCATCAAGCTTAAAATTACACCCCGTAGACCCCCTTTCAAGATAAATTTGTACATTTTTCGGTAGAAAAATGTCCCGGCCGGAGGTCGGTTGCTCTTAAATTACAGGCTCGCTATCGCTCGCCAGGAAAAAATAGACACCTTAATGGCACGAAAGGTCTTAAAATTGACAGAAATGGGGCAAAATGTCTTAAAATGTCAAATCTACTAGGGCGAACGTCTTAAAATCTCAAAAGCAATGGGGCTAACCATGAGGGAGAAAGGGGTCAAGAAAAAAATCCCTCCAGTGGAAATCTCCCCTTAACCCCTTCGGTACCATGATGCCTTTTTACTTTTGATTCTGGCAAAAATTAGACGATTTTATGCAGTTTGAAAAGGAGCTATGTTACTAAGAGGATTGACTGAGATCGTATTTAACCCTTTGAGTCATAGAGGTGGATTATAAACTAAAGAAAATCGTCTATTGGTAACAGCTTAACCCTCTCCGACAAATGACGCGATTTTGAGCCTATTAGGGATACTTTAAAGCCTTTGTTACCATCACGGGTATTTAGAAACCTTTAGTTTAGTTACTTCAACCTCTGAGAGTTGATTGAGATCGTATTTAACCCTTTGAGTCATAGAGGTGGATTATAAACTAAAGAAAATCGTCTAATGGTAACAGCTTAAGAAGGACCTATGTTACAAAGAGGGGTTATTGGGATCGTATTTACCCCTTTCAGTCGTAGAGGTGGATTATAAACTACAGAAAATCGTCTAATGGTAACCAGACTATGATGAACACGACTTAATGGTGGTGAAAGGGTTAATAATATATAAAGGTTTATAATATCATCTCATTAGGGTCATTATATAAGAAGGAAGTTTTAATTGATTCAGGTAAGAGGGATAACATAGGTAAGAGAGAGATAGATAGATAGATAGAGAGAGAGAGAGAGAGAGAGAGAGAATACCGCTAAAATCCCTATACTATATATTGGCAAACATAACTTACCACTATGTGTATGTGTGTGTGTATGTGTGTGTGTGTGTGTGTGTGTATGTGTGTGTATGTGTCACTTCCTGAGTCCGTCCATCAGCCTTTCACACACACACACACACTTTACACACCGACACACACACACATTACACACACACTCACTGACACACACTCATACATACACTCAAACGCACATTACACAAACACACACACACACACACACCGACACACACTCATACACTCAAACGCACATTACACAAACACACACACACTTACTGATACACACACACACGCCTTTCCTTCTTCCTTCTCCGTAATCCTATTGCTATATATATATATATATATATATATATATTATATATATATATATATATATTATATATATATATATAGATATATATATATATATATATATATATATATATATATATTCTACTGTGTCTGCCATTTGATTTGACTTGTTATTGCAATTATCTTTCTCACTCTCTCACTCACACTCACTCTCTCACACACACACACACACACACACTCTCTCTCACAGTTATAATACAATAATAGTAAGGTTAGCTCCAGTGAACCTATACAAGTGAGATCCAATACCCTCCACCAATCCTATCAAGGGGTTCTGGTCTCTCATACACACACACACACACACACACACTCTCTCTCCCTCATATTAATTAATTATACACCAATCGAGCAGGGCAATACCCAGGGGAGGCCTCATAGGCATGTGCTAAGGAGTTGCTGGAACTCCTGTTTCATTTGTCCGGCTTCCCTTACTGTTTCTCTTTGTGTCTCACCTACACAGAGAGTAATCCAGCTAGCTCTTACAAACACCTCCTTCCTCAATATATTGCATTACACTTAACAAGCACACCACACTTCTTTCCAATACACACACTCGCAAAAAAAAAAAAAAAAAAAAAACGTCAATCCCTCCTTATATTATATTCATAAATCTCGTAACTCTCTATATAATGTGTTTTCTATGTAGGCTATACGATTCTACTATATATATATATATATATATATATATATATATATATATACTGTATATATATATATATATATATATATATATATATATATATATATATATATATATATATAATGTGTTTTCTTTTCTTTCCCAGGCCTGCTAAGGGGAGGTTTTTAGTTTGGTCTCTAGTCTTCCATCAAGCTTAAGATTACACCCCCTTGAGCTCCTTTCAAGATAAATTTGTACATTTTTCGGTAGAAAAATGTCCCGGCTGAAAGCCGGTTCCTCTTATATTGCAGGCTCGCTATCGCTCGCCAGGATAAAATCGACACCTAAATGGCACGAAAGGTCTTAACATTGACAGAAATGGGTCGAAAGTTCTTAAAATCGTCAAAATAATGGGGCGAACGTCTTAAAATTAGAAAAGCAATGGAGCTAAACATGAGGGAAAAGGGAGTCAAGAAAAAAATCCCTCAAGTGGAAATCTACCCTTAACTGTCCATATATTGTATCGTCCCAGTTTTGGTTTGTTTAGTTTCCAAGTTTTACATTACAAGTTCTTTATACATAATGTGTTTTCTTTTTCTGTTGCAGGCCTGTTGACTGGTATAAACTGCATCGCTATCTATACATTGATACCTATAGACGATATAAACCAACTGTACCTAAAATAAACCTAAATGCTATGTTCATAAATCTCGTAGCTCTTTATACAATGTGTTTTCTTTTCTGTTGCAGGTCTGTTAACTGGTATAAACTGTGTGGTTATCTATAAATTACAAAACTACAGCTAATTTAAACCTTGATATAACGTTTATAAATCTCGTAGTTCTTATATATAATGTTTGTCCCTTCCTTTCTGTTTCAGGTCTGTTAACTGGTATTAACTGTTGGTCTGTGAGGTTCACTATGAGGGTTCAGACAGTGTTCACGGCTGCTAAGTTACTGGCTCTCATCATCATCACTTTGGCTGGTCTATTCCATCTATGCAGAGGTAAATATTTTTCTATCAATCTATCGCCAGACGCCATGATCTCCGAACGGATGGCTACGAATGAATCGCCCGCATGCACCTCTGTCCCCTGTCAGCCAATGCCCCTTCTCACAACCAATAGCGCTTACACTCCTATACCTCTCATCTCCATTCTTCAACCTCACTCTTGGTCTGCATCTCCCTCTCTGTCCTTTCACGAGTTTCATCTCACTCTCGTACACTCTCCTAGTCATTTTCTCGCTTCCCATACGTTCCATATGGCCGAACCATCTCAAGGTGTTCCTTTTCACACTTTTCAGCACATCTACATCCACACCACACCTCTCTCTTACTTCCTCATTTGTCTATCTATCCCTCCATATAACTTCACACGCACTTTTCAAGTAATTAATCTCCACCCCTCTCACTCTTGGTCTGAGTCTCTCCAACAATGTCCATGCTTCACTCCCGTAAGTCAATGTTGGGATTACCACACTGTCATGCAAGGACTTCTTTACTTCCATGCTGACCACCCTATTCCTTGTCACTGCTTTCAGCATTCCTACAACCCTCTTCCCCAGTTGCACCCTCTCTCGCACTTCATCCTCCATACTCCCATCTTTACTCAACACACTGCCCAAATATTGAAATGAACTGACATTCTCTAGAACCTGACCGTTCAACCTCACATCACACTATGTGACTACACCCTTTTCGAAGACCATAACCTTGCTCTTGCCCGCATTTACCTTCAGATTTCGTTTCTCACATGAGGTTCCAAACATATTTACCAGACCCTGCAACTCTCATTCATTATCACTAATCAGAACTGTATGTCAGCAAACAGCAGTACAAGCAACTTCCACTCATTTCCTTCCCTTATCAGCGATACACCAACATCCACTGCTCTTCCTTGTATTTCTTTCATCACTTCATCCATATAAACATTAAACAACCATGGGGACATCACCCACCCTTGCTTTAACCAAACATTCAGATCAAAGAACTCGCTTTGTTCATTCTCCACACGTACTGCCACCTTTGCACCCTCATACATTCTCTTCACTGCTTTCAGGCAATTTACCAGATAATTTACCAACAATATATTAACAATACAAATAATAAATAGTTAAGGTATATACTCACACTCTTAAGCCGCTGTCACAGGAGCGCTTTTTCCGTAAATTTTCCATGAGCAAGTTTTTTCTCGTTTTATTTTGGGACTTTTTCGCGCTGGTACCGGAAACTAGACTGAAGGTAGATTATGTTAGTCGGTTGAATTCTGATAAAGTGTAATTTTGTAAGCTTCCAGACCATAATTGCCCGTAAAAATTGCTCGAAAAAGGGCTCGTGTGACTCCGGCTTAACTCTCACTCTCTCACACACCCACACATTCCAGTAAGTTAGTATTGCGTCGGCGTTGACAGCATAAGGTCGTTTATCACCACAACTTAGAGGGCTCCATCAGTCTTAATTACTTCGGCGGGAGCTGAAGGAAATATACTAATAATTCAATATAGATTAGACGGTCAGGGTGTGTGTGTGTGTGTGTGCTTCGTTGTGTGTGTGTATTTTGGTGTATGTGTGTATTTTGGTACGTATGTATGTGTTATGGTGTGTTTGTGTGTGTGTGTGTGTGTGTGCCATACTACTGAAGAAATGTGCAGAAAAGTTGTGTGTACCTCTCAAAATCCTATACAGATCTTTACTGGATTCCGGGATTGTTCCTGGATTACTGAAGAGAGCTAAGGTAACTCCCGTATTCAAAGGCGAGTCAAGAGGCAAAGCCGAAAACTACCGACCTATTGCCCTCACATCCCATATCATTAAAACTTTTGAGAAAATTATTGTCAAGAATATTACAAACTACCTTGAACAAAACAATAAAATGAATGATAGCCAACACGGATTTCGACAAGGTAGATCATGCTTGTCCCAGCTCCTTGCCCATCATGAAAAAATTGTTAGTACACTAGAGAATGGCAGCAACATCGATGTAATCTACTTGGACTTCAGTAAGGCCTTCGACAAGGTGGACCACGGAATCCTATTACATAAAGTCCGCAATCTAGGAATAGTAGGTCGCCTTGGAGTATGGATCCATAACTTCCTGAACGAGAGAAAGCAATGTGTTGCTGTGGGTGGTGTCATTTCCCATGACTCAAATGTCTACAGTGGTGTCCCTCAAGGTTCTGTACTGGGGCCACTGCTGTTCCTCATACTCATATCCGACATTGACCAAGGTACACTCTACTCAAAAGTCTCGTCTTTTGCCGATGATACCAGAGTAATGAAAGAAACTAAATCAATGGCAGATGTGGACAAATTAAAATCTGACCTTACCAAGCTATATACATGGGCCGAAACAAATATGTCTTTCAATAATAACAAATTTGAACTGGTTAGACATGGTACAAACAAAATAGAAGAAGTCCACTATTCGGCACATGATGGCCAAAGAATAAAGTGCAACAACAAAGTGCTAGATCTAGGGGTAACAATCAGTGATGATGCCACCTTCACTACCCATATCCTAACAGTAGTACAAAAGACACGAGCCCAGGTTGGCTGGGTATTGCGTACTTTCAGAACTCGTGAAAGCGAACCTATGTTAACCCTGTATAAGGCCTTGGTAATACCACTCTTGGAATATTGTTGCCAGTTATGGAATCCCTGGAAGTCACGAGAGAAACAAGCATTGGAAGGCATCCAGCGCTCCTTCACTAGTAAAATAGTGTCTGTGAAGGAGGAAGACTACTGGCAAAGACTTAAGTCTCTAAACTTGTACTCTCTAGAACGACGCCGAGAAAGATACTTGATCATTTATACCTGGAAAATTCTCAACAACTTAGCCCCAAACCCGCTGGGAGAGGAAGAAAAGGAGTTGATAGAGATAAAAGAAAACCAACGACTGGGCCGTATGTGTATTATCAGGTCAATTAACTCAAGAGCACTGACAAGAGTTAAGACACTTAAAGAAAATGCCTTCGCTACACGGGGTCCGAAGCTCTACAATGCACTGCCAAAAGAAATAAGAAACCAAAACTACCCAACCGTTGAAAAATTCAAAAAGGACTTGGATGATTTCCTGTCATCACTGCCAGACCAACCAATCCTACCCCACTACTACCTCCGTGCTGCCAGCAACAGCATTCTTGACCAGCTGGCACAGAGGAGGGTAGATGGGATGTACAGTGGCGGCGCCGCAACGGCGTGGACCACGGGGCGCTAACTGACAGCCCTCAACTACAACCACAGGAACCACAGGTGTGTGAGAGAGAGTGTGTGTGTGTGTGTGTGTGTACTGTATATATACTGTATATAGATTTTTTTTCTATGCGAGTGAGACAAAAGGCAGAACTGCCTGTGGCGAGTGCCTCTCCCAGAGTTGAAAGACAGGGCCAAAATTAAGGGACGTTCGAGCCAAAATGCCCGGACACACGGAGTTTGAAGTATTATAAGTCATAGGCAGAGGGAAAGACTGATTCTGGGAGAGAGTTCCAGAGCGGTCACGCAACATTCTCCCATACGAAATTCCCAAGTATTATATAAATGGAAAATATCAGGAGAGAGAGAGAGAGAGAGAGAGAACTCATCAAGGCCGCTTCCAATAAATGAGAGAGAAAGAGAGGGGGGGGGGAGGTTTCTCTTAACTTAGGCAATCACTGAAATGGTGAGAGGAGAGAATGATAGGGTGTGTGTGTGTGTGACAGTGTGTTTGAGAGTGTATACGTGTGTGTGTGTATTTACCTATTTGTATTTACCTATTTGTAGTATACAGGAGTTGAGCTTTTTAGGCTCGTATTGTCCCGCTTCCTGAGTTACAATTATCTAACTTTGCCTTAAAAATATGAATGTTTTTGGCACACACCACTTCCTCTTCTAACTGATTCCATTTACTTATACTTCTGTAAGGGAAACTATACTTTCTCACATCTCCTTTGCATCTTCCTTTCATTAGCTTATATCTATGCCCCCTAGTTCTACCATTATCTTTCACAATATAACCCTTCTTGTCCACCTTCTCGAGTCCTCTCACACATATGTACATCATAATCATATCGCCTCTCTCCCTCCTATCCATTAGAGATGGTAAATCTAATTTCTTTAATCTCTCCTCATATGGTAATTCTCTCAGTTCTGGTATCATCCTAGTTGCAGCTCTCTGTGTGTGTGTGTGTGTGACTGTGTGTGTGTGTGTTCGTTTGAGAGTGTGTTTGTGCGTGTGTGTGTGTGTGTGTGTTCGTTTGAGAGTGTGTGTGAATTAAGGAATTTGTTTTTTCTCAATAAAAATAATATGGAGAAGACGCTAATGAACAAAAACAAAACAAAGAAGAAGATTGTGAAGAAGAAGAAGAAGATGAAGCAGAAGACGCTAATGAACAAAAACAAACCAAACATAGTAAGAAGAAGAAGAAGAAGAAGAAGCAGAAGAGGAGGAGGAGAAGGAGGAGGAGGAGAAGAAGGAGAAGAGAAGGAGAAGAAGGAGGATAAGAAGAAGAGGAGGAGGAGGAAAGTGAGAATAAATAAAAAAACGGAAATCACAAGAATGAAATGAAACAGAAAATGGGGAAAAAAACACAATTTTGATAGGTTAGTCTGGGATGGAGGAGGAGGGGGGGGGGGGTAGTGGTGATGTATAGGGGGGGGGGGAGAGGGAGGAGGGGTAGTGGTGATGTATAGGGGGGAGGGGGGTATATATAAGGAGATAGTGGTGATGGATCGAGAGGGATAGAGAGAGAGGGGGAGGGATAGCGAGATGTGAGAGAGAGAGAGAGAGGGGAGTGAGAGAGAGAGGGATAGAGAGAGAGAGAGAGGGAGGGATAGCGAGATGTGAGAGAGAGAAAGAAAGGGGAGTGAGAGAGAGAGAGAAAGAGAGGGGAGTGAGAGAGAGAGAAGGGGATAGGGAGAGGGAGGGAGGGATAGCGAGATGTGAGAGAGGGGAGTGTGAGAGAGAGAGAGGGGGAGGGGAGTGTGAGAGAGAGAGAGGGGAGTGAGAGAGAGAGGGGGATAGGGAGAGAGAGGGAGGGATAGCGAGATGTGAGAGAGTGAGAGAGAGGGGGATAGGGAGAGAGAGGAAGGGATAGCGAGAGAGAGGGGAGTGTGAGAGAGAGAGAGAGGGAGGGGAGTGTGAGAGAAAGAGAGAGAGAGAGGGGAGTGAGAGAG
>CM064488.1:1700321-2079944 GCA_032716605.1 Paralithodes platypus
TTTCATCATCAACATTCCATCATCAACATTCCATCATCAACATTCCATCATCAACATTCCATCATCAACATTCCATCATCAACATTTCATCATCAACATTTCATCATCAACATTCCATCATCAACATTCCATCATCAACATTTCATCATCAACATTCCATCATCAACATTCCATCATCAACATTCCATCATCAACATTCCATCATCAACATTTCATCATCAACATTCCATCATCAACATTCCATCATCAACATTCCATCATCACAACATTATCATCACACATCTCAACATTCATCCATCAACATTCCATCATCAACATTCCATCATCAACATTCCATCATCAACATTCCATCATCAACATTTCATCATCAACATTTCATCATCAACATTCCATCATCAACATTTCATCAACATTCCATCATCAACATTCCATCATCAACATTTCATCATCAACATTTCATCATCAACATTTCATCATCAACATTCCATCATCAACATTCCATCATCAACATTCCATCATCAACATTTCATCAACATTCCATCATCAACATTTCATCATCAACATTCCATCATCAACATTCCATCATCAACATTCCATCATCAACATTCCATCATCAACATTTCATCATCAACATTCCATCATCAACATTCCATCATCAACATTCCATCATCAACATTCCATCATCAACATTTCATCATCAACATTCCATCATCAACATTCCATCATCAACATTTCATCAACATTCCATCATCAACATTTCATCAACATTTCATCATCAACATTCCATCATCAACATTCCATCAACATTTCATCAACATTCCATCATCAACATTCCATCATCAACATTTCATCAACATTTCATCATCAACATTCCATCATCAACATTCCATCATCAACATTCCATCATCAACATTTCATCAACATTCCATCATCAACATTTCATCAACATTTCATCATCAACATTCCATCATCAACATTCCATCAACATTTCATCAACATTCCATCATCAACATTCCATCATCAACATTTCATCACACATTTCATCATCACAACAGATTCATCAACATTCCATCATCAACATTCCATCAACATTTCATCAACATTCCATCATCAACATTCCATCATCAACATTTCATCAACATTTCATCATCAACATTCCATCATCAACATTCCATCATCAACATTCCATCATCAACATTTCATCAACATTCCATCATCAACATTTCATCAACATTCCATCATCAACATTCCATCATCAACATTTCATCAACATTTCATCATCAACATTCCATCATCAACATTCCATCAACATTTCATCAACATTCCATCATCAACATTCCATCATCAACATTTCATCAACATTTCATCATCAACATTTCATCATCAACATTCCATCATCAACATTTCATCAACATTTCATCATCAACATTCCATCATCAACATTTCATCATCAACATTCCATCATCAACATTCCATCATCAACATTTCTGGGCTATTTTACACTGGTATCGGACACTATAGACTAATGGCAGATGAGTTTATATAGGTGACCGACATAGTATAATTGTAGACCTCACAAGCTGCCAGACCAGTGTTGAGGAAAAATGCGCTCGTGTGATACCGACTTAAGCGACTAAGGTATGTCATCATTAAGGGGAGACTGGCCGTTTGTTGCTCTGTTAAGGGGAGGTTTCCACTTGAGGGATTTTTTCTTTACCCCTTTCTCCCTCATGTTTAGCCCCCATTGCTTTTGAGATTTTAAGACGTTCCCCCTATTAGTTTGGCGATTTTAAGAACTTTCACCCCATTTATGTCACTTTTAAGACCTTTCGTGCCATTTAGGTGTCGATTTTTTCCTGGCCAGCGATAGCGAGCCTGTAATTTAAGAGGAATCGGCCTTCGGCCGGGACATTTTTCTACCGAAAAATGTACAAATTTATCTTGAAAGGGGGTCATGGGGGTGTAATTTCAAGCTTGATGGAAGTCTAGGAAACAAACTAACAACCTCCCGTTAATATATGTAACCATGTATTCTTTTAGTTTCCTCCCTAGACCTCCATCAAGCTTAGAAAAACACCCCCTATTCCCATTCAAGATAAATTTGTACATTTTTCGGTAGATGTCCCGGCCGATTCATCTTAAAATTGCAGGCTCGCTATCGCTCGCCAGGAAAATAATAGACACAGAAATGGCACGAAAGGTCTTAAAATTGACAACAAAATGGGGCGAAAGGTGTTAAAATCGCCGGTAACGTCTTTTTACCTTTATTCTGGCTACTATTAAACGATTTTATTCAGTTTCAAAAGGACTTCCAGCAGTAAACAAACAGCCTTGGAAATATCCCACTCAAGCCTTTATACTACCACAGATCCTTCTTAAGCTGCACAAAATCGTCTAAATATAGCTATAGAATACAATGCAAAAGACGTCGCCGGTACTGAAGGGGTTAATCTACAGTATTTACGTCACCTTAAGGGGAGATTTCCACTTGAGGGATTTTTTTCTCGACTCCTTTCGCCTTTCATGTTTATCCCCATTGCTTTTGTAATTTTAAGACGTTCGCCCCATTATTTTGACGATTTTAAGAACTTTCGACCCATTTCTGTCAATTTTAAGACCTTTCGTGCCGTTTAGGTGTCGATTTTATCCTGGCGAGCGATAGCGAGCCTGTAATATAAGAGGAACCGGCTTTCAGCCGGGAAATTTTTCTACCGAAAAATGTACAAATTTATCTTGAAAGGAGCTCAACGGGGTGTAATCTTAAGCTTGATGGATATCTAGAGACCAAACTAAAAACCTCCCCTTAACCCTTTCCTTGTGGGGAGTTACATAGCTGATAATACACTCCGGCAAACATTTTCTCGCTATTTACGCTCAATATTTATTTAGCTGGGGATGGCCGACTCGAGACAGAGCTCGAAAAAAAAAATCACACACATTTAGGTCGCCCACGAAAAGACCCGGCCACCCACCAGGCGTATTATTACCTTGTCTCTCCCTTCCTCTTTTGTATTTTACCCTCGTGATAGCTCGTTGAAATAATCCGTTAGTCTATCAAGTTTTGTGTTTAGAAGACAGTGTTAGTTATGCCCTGTAATATGAATTGAACCTCATATGCATACCTGGTATATCTATCTATTTGCTCAGGCCCATTCCCTTCTCCCTCATGCTTAACCCCCGTCTTTTACAGGCCACAGCGAGACCATGTCATCGGTATGGACAGGAAACCATAATGTAGGGGGTATAGCGTTGGCACTGTACTCGGGACTCTTTGCTTACGGCGGCTGGAACTACCTCAACTTTGTTACCGAGGAACTCAAGGACCCATACAGGTTAGTTGTCTTTATATACAGCTTAAACGTGTTTTTGCATGTTTTTGCCTACCCATTTCCCCATGTTAATTCCGACTTTCGGGAGTCCCGTAGGACCCCTTAATGACCTATGGGATCGTTTTTTTTTTGTTTTTTTTTTCCTTCATTTCTAGCCCATTCCAGGTGTTTTCTGGAAAACAGATTTTGTTGACAACCTGCCGGTCCTGGAGTGTACATTTACATTATATTGCCTGGGGCTCAGTGGGTTAAACGCTCTTCGTACGGTTTATTACGCAATCTAGGTATCATTTTAGTGAATCTGCGTTGTTGCACCTTTTCAAGTTAATTATATCCGTGCTGTAGTACGGTGACCAGAATTGCACGCAGTATTCGAGATGGGGACGCACCAATGAGATGAATAGAGTAAGTATGATTTTTTCCGATTTGAATTTAAATGTTCTGCCAATGAAACCCACCAATTTATTAGCAGTTTATATGACCTCTCTGTAGGCTACACTGTTTACTCGGCTTTAGAGCACTTGATATTATAACTCCCAGATCCTTTTCTTTATCCGTATTTGATTGTTGAATATTGTTCATTGAGTAATCTTTTTTAGCGTTGTTACTACCGATGTGTAATACTTTGCATTTTTCTATGTTGAATTTCATTTGAATAATATGCTAAACATGAGGGAGAAGGGGGTCCATAAAAAGCGAGTAGTACCCCCTTAACCCCTTTAGCACCATGATTTCTATGATTCTGGCTATAATTAGAGGATTTTATGCAGTTTAAGAAGGACCTATGTTACTATAAGAGGGTTTATTGGGATCGTATTTACCCTTTTGAGTCGTAGAGGTAGATTATAAACTAAAGAAAATCGTCTAGTCCGCTCGCCAGGAAAAAATCTACACCTAAATGGCACGAAAGGTCTTAATATTGACAAAGAAATGGGGCAAAAGTTCATAACATCGCCAATCCGATGGGGCAAACATCTTAAAATCTTAAAAGCAATGGGACTAAAAAAAAAAAAAAAATCTCAAAGTGGAAATCTGGGCCAAGTCCCACAAAAAACAGAGGAACATCGTCAACCGTAGTGGTGGGGTGGGGTGGGGGGGGGGGATAATTTCTCACCCGGTACAGGCACAGACAAAAAGCACTGTCCTAACCTCCCTTAACCCCTTCAGCACCAGGACGCCTTGATTCTGGCTTACATTAGACGATTTGAGGGTTTATGGAGATTGTATTTACTCCTTTGAGTCCAAAAAGTAGATCATATACTAAAGAAAATCGTCTAATGGTAACCAAAATATGGTGAAAAATTACGTCATGGTACTGAAGGGGGGGGGGGGGGGGGGCGTATTTATTTGCTCTTTTATTTATCTTTTATTGTTTTTAGTTCTTAAATTACAGGCTCGCTATTGCTCGCCAGGAAAAAAGTCGACACCTAAATCATACGAGAAGTCTTCCTATTGACAAATAAATGGGGCGAAAGTTCTTAAAATCACCAAACTAATGGGGCGAACATCTTAAAATCTCAAAACCAATGGGGCTAAACATGAGGGAGAAAGGGGTCCAGAAAGAAATCCTCGAGTGGAAATCTCCCCTTAACCCCTTCGGTACCATGACGTATTTTTCATCATATTCAGGTTACCATTAGACGATGTTCATTAGCTTGTAATCTACCTCTAGGATTCAAAAGGGTTCATACCATCTCAATAAACCCTGTATCACACGAGCACTTTTTCCCCCAACATTTATCCTCAACACTAGTCTGGCAGCTTATGAGGCCACCATGTAAAATATTTCGGTTACGTAAATTCATCTATCATCAGTCTAGTTTCCGATACCAGTGCAAATAGTGCAGAAATGTTGCCAGAATTTTTTTGATCATCGCATGTTGACTATAAAAGCTCTCGTGTGATACCAAGTGATTACAATAGTGCCCGGTCATTCTCTCTCTCTCTCAAAAAAAAAAAAAAAAAAAAAAAATCCAGGCTCTTCTCCCCCCCCCCCCCCCCTTCGTCTCTGGGTCTCTTCCCCTCCATTCAACTTGTCTCCATTCATCAGTGCATTAGGGTCTCTCTCTCTCTCTCTCTCTCACCTGTTGCTTCGGCGCTTTTGTCTCTCTTTCCCACTCATTCAATCACTCACTCACTCACACACTCTCTCTCTCTTTAACCTGTTGCTTCGTCGCCTTTCCCTCTCTCTCACTCTCAAACTCTCTTTCTCTCTCTCTCTCTTTCACACACACTGTTACGTTTTGGTTCGTCGCCTTTGTCTCTCTCTTTCCCACTTATTCACACTCTCTCTCTCTCTCCGGCAGCCAATGAGAATGGAGAATGACTATTAGAGTGCTGCCATTGGCTCACCCCATTAACTCATTGTGTGCTACTGAAAGAGAGAGAGAGAGAGAGAGAGAGAATGTGTGAGAGTGAGATAGATATATATAGATAGATAGATAGAGGGAGTGAGAGAGAGAGAGTGAGATAGATAGATAGATAGAGTGAGAGTGAGAAGAAGAAGAAGACGAAGGGTACATTATGGTGACCCACTTACATATAGTAGCCTGGATTATACAGTAGGCTATATATATATATATATATATATATATATATATATATATTATATATATATATATATATATATATATATATATATATATATATATATATATATATATATATATATATATATATTATAAGCAATCATGCAAAATTGTCCATAAATGTTCATGGTAAAAAAGGTTGTATGACTTATACTCTCTCTCTCTCTCTCTCTCTCTCACACACACACACATTCAATAGGCATGTCACCCAACAGAAATATTAAACAAAAGTTAAAGAGAGAGAGAGGGAGAGAGAGAGAGAGAGAGAGAGCGAGAGAAAGAGAGAGAGAGAGTCGGGGGCCACGCATTGACGAAAAAACAAAACAAAAAAACCCACGTTTGAAACCAAAAGGTATTGGTGTAAGACGGCACCTCTTAATACATGACCTGGGTTTAATTTCCTGAGGGGGTGTGGTGTGTGTGTGTGTGTGGGGGGGGGGGGGGGAGAAGCTTTTAGTAGAAGTGGCTCGCTCTCTCTCTCTCTTATATCATCAGGTACAATTTTGCTCTACATCCTTCTATAATTATCAATTAGCTTTTAGTAGAAGTTTCTCTCTCTCTCTCTCTCTCTCTCTCGCTTAGGTTAAGCATCAGGTACGATATTTCTCTAAATTTATCTTTACTATGAATTTCCCAGTAGGAATTTTTTCATTCTGCTTGGGGCCTTGTTTCCCAATCTATATGTCCTGCCGACCCAAGGTTGGAGGGAGTGGTGGGTGGGGAGAGAGCCTTCTGCTATGCTACAAATAGTGACTCTCTTCCCCCTCAAGACAACTTCCGTGTTGTGAGGAACAATGTTTGCCCCAAGACCAGGAAACACATACCGATTACCGAGTGTCAAAACCGTTTCCAGATACTCGCAGACTCAGATGACGAAGAGGAAATAGAAGAAGTCCGGCTCGTGGGAGACTCGATGATACGTGGTCAGCTCACAGAGTTTTGCGCCAGGGCACCTAAGACCAGGAAGCGTTTTTGTATCCCTGGTGGTGGTGTGGATGACGTAGTTGCAGCAGTTGACGAAGTATCAAAGCTGGCCCCTGCTAATACAATGTACGTCATCCACGTTGGATCCAACGATGTACAGTGAACCCGGTCGGAAGATTTGCTTTTAAAGTACCAGCAGCTGATCAAGTCGTTTAAGGAGAAGTCATCAAGGATCATCGTCTCAGGAATCGTCCCCCGGCTCGGTGTAGAGAGCCGATTTTACAACATAGCCACCAGCACAAATCGTTGTCTAGCAAACCTCTGCAGGAAGGAGAACGTGGGATTCGTCGACACCTGGGACAATTTCTACTACGATGACTATTTGTTTTCGGACGATGGAGTTCATCTGAACCAGGTGGGAGCAGCACGTTTTGGGCGTCTTCTCAACGATGCGGTGAAGGATTTTCGGAGAAGAAATCGACTCAGCACAGGACAACCAGGAAGGAGGACCGAAGACAGCGAGGACGGCAACCTACAAAGGAATTAAATACTAATCCGTCAAGAACCGCGAATTTGGATAAAGCTCCACCAACACGACCCAAATTCAAAACCGTCAGGGATAACGACCGAGGACCGAGGACAGCCATGAATGTAAATGTAAATCCGACCAGAACCAAAAATTCGATGAAAGAACGTTCTGCAAGTTCTAAAACCGCAACTTTAAAGGTTTTCTATGCAAACGCTCGTAGCATACGCAATAAATTTTCAGATTTAGAGGAACTAGTGTTTACAGAAAATTATGATGTGATTGGCATAACAGAATCTTGGCTCAATACAGAAGATAGAGACTTTTTAGCAGAGTATTCACTTCCCGGTTATGTAATGTTTGAGAAAAGCCGTATAAATAAAAATGGAGGTGGCGTTTTATTTTATATCAAAGAAAGTCTTAACCCGACCCTCGTGTCAAAACCTCAAATTGTGAACGTCGACACATCTTTTGTGCTAATAAAGAATAATAAAGGTACAAAAATAATACTTGCGTTAATATACAGACCTCCAGCTCAATCAGTGCAAACTGACCGAGAAATTTACGAACAAATTGCAGATGTAAGTAACTCACAAGATACCGTAATTTTTGGCGACTTTAATTTACCTGTGACCAAGTGGGGCGATACTCTTACTTCACACTCCGGACATGACTTGTATACGAACTTGCAAGAGAGTTCGCTTTATCAATTTGTTCGAACGCCGACCCGTGGTAATAACGTTCTTGACATTGTACTTGCAACAAAAGAAGAATTGATTGAGAATTTGAATGTTGGTGATGAATTCAGTAACAGCGACCATCGTACGATAACTTTCACTTTAAAGTTTACTAGTAACGAACCAAATAGTAGCATCGAAAAAGTCCCTAATTTCAAGAAAGCAAACTTCCATAAACTTAGAGCTATGTTTAAAGAAACTGACTGGAGCTTTTTAATTAACAATAACGACATAAATACATCTTGGAAGTTATTCGAAACCACTTACCTAAAAGCAGTGCAAGACTGCATACCATCGAAAATACGGCGTCCAGGCCATAATAATAAGCCCAAATGGTGGAATAAAGATATTTCAAACTGCCTGCTTGCTAAAAAATGTGCTAATGATAGATTAAAATCCTCACAAAATGACGAAGAACGGGTGAAATTTGTAGAGCTACGACGCAAAGCCAAAAAGTTAATTAAGCAAAGTAAAAAGACCTTAGAGTTACATATTGCGAATCAAAGTAAAACAAACCCGAAAGAATTCTATAGTTATATCAGAAAGAAAAAAGTAGTTACTTCAACTGTTGGACCGTTAGTCGATGAAAAAGGAGAATACACCAAAGACGAAGTACAAATGAGTAATGCCCTCAATACCTTCTTTGCATCAGTTTTTACAACAGAAGACCTCAGTAATATCCCTACACCATCGCCGATTCAGATTGATAATTCAGATGTTCTAAGCAATATCACCGTTACAGAGAGAGAAGTATTGAATTGTTTAGATAAACTCAAGGTAAATAAAACACCAGGACCTGATACAATCTCGCCTAGAGTTCTAAAGGAAGCTAAGAATGAGCTCTCCAAACCACTGACATTACTATTCATAAATCCTTGCAGTCTGGAACTATGCCTGATCAGTGGAAGCTAGCCAACGTAACACCGATATTAAAAAAAGGCAGCAAATCCCTACCCAGTAACTATCGTCCAATTAGCTTAACCTCAGTTGTATGTAAAATGCTAGAAACGGTCATACGAAACAGACTCGTAAATCACTTAGAAGAAAATAACATACTTAAAGATACTCAACACGGCTTTCGTAAAAAACGTTCCTGTTTAACAAACCTCTTAGACTTCTTCCACGATATCCTCAACCTCTACGATGAGAGTAAAGCTGTAGATATTATATACCTTGATTTTCAAAAGGCCTTTGACAAAGTTCCCCACAAACGTTTACTGCTAAAACTAAAAGCGCATGGAATACAAGACGGGGTGTTGAAATGGATAGAAAATTGGCTCAGCAACAGAAAACAAAGGATAGTCATAAACGGTAAGGCATCTAAATGGACCAATGTAAGTAGCGGGGTACCCCAGGGATCGGTACTAGGACCAATTCTCTTTCTAATTTACATCAACGACATAGATGAGGGTCTCACCTGCACAATCTCAAAATTTGCTGACGATACAAAAATTGCAAATAGCGTACTCTCAAAAGAACAAGTTGACGATATGCAACACAATCTAGATAAATTGTCATGTTGGGCCCAAATTTGGCAAATGAGTTTCAATGCGGATAAATGTAAAGTACTACATGTCGGATACCTAAATGAGAAGGCAAACTATTCGATGAATGGCACTCAGCTTAAGAATGTAAACAGAGAAACTGATCTGGGAGTAACAATATCGAGTAACCTAAACCGAGTCAACAATGTTCAGAAGGTGTTAAGAAGGCAAACAAAATAATTGGCTTTATAGGCAGGTCATTTGAGCATAAATCCAAAGAAGTTGTCCTAACCCTTTACAATTCCTTAGTCCGCCCTCTTCTGGAATACTGCGTTCAATCCTGGTGCCCTTATTACCAAAAAGATATAAACAAGCTAGGAACGAGTTCAACGTAGAGTTACCAAAATGATACCTAGCCTAAAGAACAAACCATACGAAGAACGTCTTAGAGAATTAAATCTATTTCCTTTAACCCAGCGCAGATTAAGAGGCGACTTAATTCAAGTGTTCAAAATCATCAAAGGCATCGACAATATGAACTGTAGTAAGTACTTCACTATCGACCAATCTAATTACACGCGGGGAAACGGTTGCAAAATTATTGGTAAATCTTTTAACTCGCACGAATCTAAGAATTTCTTCTTCAATCGAGTTGTCAACTTGTGGAATGGGCTTCCCCGAGACGTTATAGACTGCAGCACCGTTGATTCATTTAAATTCCGCCTAGACAAATATCTCGCATCAAACCCGCGACTGACTGCGTTTGTAAATGAATAACTTTATCCTCCCCTCAGTTACTAACCCATATGTCCCCTACTAACTTCCTAGTCCTGCCACGTTAGTGGCAGGGCAGTAGTTCCCTTTCCAATGTTCCCTTACCCACTCTAAACCACTGTTTGGACACTTGATCCTCAGTGTTTTGGAGGACAAGCAGCCTAGAAGGGTCACTAGATCTGTTGTTGCTTGATTTCCTTTGTACTCCTCGCCTTCCAATTTGTAGTAAATTATGAATTATATGTTAGCCTTAAGTTCGGACTGCCTAGTAGGGGTTGCAAGGTCTGTGTATCTATGCAAATCTCACTAACTGTCTTGATGGTGTAATGGTTAAAGTGTTTAAGATTTGTATGTGGTAACCCAGGTTCGAATCCCGGGAGGTTCACATATAATTTCATTGGGAGGTGTTTGGTGTTGGGAGTGAACTTAATACATTAGATTATACCCAATCCCTCACTTAGTCATCTTTCCATATATGTTGTATCTTTATGTATCTTTGTATATCTATGTATCTAGCTATATCTACCAATCTAACTAACTAATTAACTATCTCTCTAATTAACTATCTAACTAATTAACTGTCTACCTACCAAACTATCTACCTAATTAACTATCTACCTAATTAACTATCTAACTAATTAACTAATTAACTATCTACCTAATTAACTATCTACCTACCAAACTATCTACCTAATTAACTATCTCTCTAATTAACTATCTACCTAATTAACTATCTACCTACCAAACTATCTACCTAATTAACTATCTACCTAATTAACTATCTACCTAATTAACTGTCTACCTAATTAACTATCTACCTAATTAACTGTCTACCTACCAAACTATCTACCTAATTAACTATCTAACTAATTAACTATCTAACTAATTAACTGTCTACCTACCAAACTATCTACCTAATTAACTATCTACCTACCAAACTATCTACCTAATTAACTATCTACCTACCAAACTATCTACCTAATTAACTATCTACCTACCAAACTATCTACCTAATTAACTATCTACCTAATTAACTATCTACCTACCAAACTATCTACCTAATTAACTATCTACCTACCAAACTATCTACCTAATTAACTATCTACCTACCAAACTATCTACCTAATTAACTATCTACCTAATTAACTATCTACCTAATTAACTATCTACCTAATTAACTATCTACCTACCAAACTATCTACCTAATTAACTATCTACCTAATTAACTATCTACCTAGCAAACTATCTACCTACCAAACTATCTACCTACCAAACTATCTACCTAATTAACTATCTACCTACCAAACTATCTACCTAATTAACTATCTCTCTAATTAACTGTATACCTATCTAACTAATGAACTATCTATATCTACTCCCCCCATGAACTATCAAACTAACTATCTATATCTACTCTCCCCCAGGAACTTGTCAAACTATCTATATCTCCCATCAAACTATCTACATCTACTCCCTCTCCCAGGAACTTATCAAACTAACTATCTGTCATTAACTGTGTACCTATCTAATTAACTAACTATCTATATCTACTCCCCTCAGGAACTTACTAAATAACTATTTGTCATTAACTGTGTACCTAACTAACTAATGAACTAACTATATAATTATACTGTATATCTCTCTAATTAACTGTGTACTTACCTAACTAATGATGTATCTAACTAATGAACTATCAAACTAACTATATAATTATATCTACTCTCCCTCCAGAAACTTACCCCGTGCGGTGTGGGTAGCCCTGCCTATGGTGACGATCATCTATGTCTTGGTGAATATGTCCTACCTGGTGGTCCTGTCTACTGATGTTATGTTGACTTCTAATGCTGTGGCTGTGGTGAGTTGGCTGTTATATATATACAGACACATACAGACACCTACACACACACACTCTCACACACACACATACACAAAACGAAAACAGTGGCAGAGATAAAGAAAACACCCTCATGAAAGCAGTGAAAGCAGTGGCAAAAAGAGAACACAAAACTGAATGAAAGCAAAAAAAAAAAAAAAAAAAAAAACACCCACACGAATGCAGTGACAGCAGAACGAAAGCAGTGAAAAACACCACACGACAGGATGAAAGCAGAAAAAGAAAACACCCACATGAAAGCATAACGAAAGCAGGCACAAAACTGGATGAAAGCAAAAAACTAAAACACCCATATGAAAGCAGTGAAAGCAGAACGAAAGCAGTGTCAATAAATGAGAGAAGAATACACAGTAGGATGAAATCAAAGAAAGAAAACACCCACATGAAAGCAGAACGAAAGCAGTGAAAATAACAACACCACACGACAGGATGAAAGCAGAGAAAGAAAACACCCACATGAAAGCAGAGGCAAAGGAGAAAGCACAAAACTGAATGAAAGCAAAGAAAGAAACCACCCAAATGAAAGCAGAACGAAAGCAGTGAACACAAAACTGAATGAAAGCAGAGAAAGCAGAACGAAAGCAGGCACAAAACTGGAATACAGCAGAGAAAGAAACCACCCACATGAAAGCAGTGAAAGCAGCAGTGAAGAAAACAAAAAACCCGACTGGCTGAAAGGAGTGACGTACAGGAGGAGCCGATATGAGGGGCCGGACCATAAGCCTCTAAACGGGATTAATTACGGCCCCTTCACAAGAGAAATATATCCAATTATTGCCAGACAGACAGAGAGAGAGAGAGAGAGAGAGAGAGAGAGAGAGAGAGAGTGAGTGATTTACATAAATACACAGAGAGAGAGAGAGAGTGTGAGAGTGAGTGATTTACATAAATACACAGAGAGAGGGAGAGTGAGTGTGAGTGAGTGATTTACATAGATACACTGAGAGAGAGTGAGAGGGTGTGTGAGAGAGTGAGATATTTACATAGATACACTGAGAGAGAGAGTGAGAGTGTGTGTGAGAGTGAGTGATTTACATAGATATACTGGGAGAGAGTGTGTGAGTGAGATATTTACATAGATACACTGAGAGAGAGAGTCATTGATTTACATAGAAACACTGACCACACAGACCTTACGGTCCCAACGAGGTGGTCAGGCCTTATAATTCTAGTCGAGATGGCTAACCCGTAAGGGAATTTGAAAGTGGAAGGACAGGATAGCAAAGAAGAAGAGAGAGAGAGAGAGATAATTGATGTAAATGTATGTTATTTTATTCTATATTTAATTAATAAATTCTATCTGTCTTTCTCTCTCCCTCTACTTTTGCACTATCATTCCTTTATTGAATTCTTTGCTCCCTCTCTCTCACTCACACACACACACACACACTTTCTCTCTCATTATTTGTTATTACTCTATCTCTCTCACTCTCGCTATTTGATATATTTCTCTCTCTCTCTTCCACCTCCCAATTTACTATCCTCGTCTTAACTTATGTCTACTTTTTTTTAGAGCAGTCTGCCTAGTAGGAACTGCAAGGTCTGTGTAGTCTGTGTATCTATGTAACTCTTTCTCTCTCTCTTTCTTTCTCTCCCCCCCCCTCTCTCTCCATTTATCTACCGTACATACATCACTGATAGACCAATTATATCTATCTCTCTCTCCCTTTTTGTTTTCTCTCTCTCTCCATTCATCAACATCCATCACTTGCCCCCCCCCCCCCCCCACACACACACCTTGATTTTTAATAACTTTAATGGACCTAACTGCCGTTGGAAATTCATTGCAAATATTTCTTGTCAAATTGTTTCCCATCGCATTCATTTTCTTTCTAGCTTTATTTCAAGGTATAATATATATATATATATATATACAGTAGGCCTATATACGCATACTCTCGCTCTTTGTCTGTCTGTCTCTCTCTATATATATACAGTATATATATAAATATATATATATATATATATATGCATATGTATATATATATATATACAATATATATATATATATATATATATATATATATATACAGTATATATATATATAGTATATATATATATATATATGTATATACAGTATATATATATATATATATATATATATTTATATATATTGTATATATATATATATATATATATATATACAGTATATATATATTCCACATTATTAGCGGTTACATACTGTATATATAATATATATAGTTTACTATTTTACATTATGTCTGTTGCCTTTTGTTCATATTAATTAATTAATATTCTAATTGTGAATTATATATCTCTATAGCAATTGACCACTTGCGAGTTTCAGGCTATAAGGAAGTTGGAGCTGTAGACATCGATATTAAACAAAAGTACAGTCATTATATATAGTTTCTGATGGACAAATAGCATGTTGAATTTGGGTTTACGTATTTCTAAAATGACTAAAACCATATTATAGCTGGTTATTCTGCTAAATATCGATGTCTACAGCTCCAACTTCCTTATAGAATTAAACTCGCAAGTACATTCAATTGTATTTTCAGTTTTTATAACTAGTATATATTCCGTCGACATTTATCATTCAGTCTTTGGAGTTACGAGACACTAGATTGTATTAACCCTTTGAGTACCAGCAACGTGTGTTATATTTTATTCTAGCCAGATTTAGACGATATTATGCAGCTTAGGAAGGATCTGTGGTAGTTAAAAGGGTTGGTTATAATAATAATAATAATAATAGTTCTTAAAGCTAGCGCATGCTAAGCTAGCTAAGGATAGCTCAATAAGGCCGATTAGGCGTATTTCCATTGGGGTCCTGTACTACTACCCCATCCCTTTGCTCATGAGGGATGGTAACGACTCAGTGCTTGTGAAAAATCTTTAATGCGCCGAGCGTGGGCGCGAACCCGGGCCTTCTGGGTGGAAGTCCGAGACGCCAGTCACTACACCAAGCGAGCCGCTAGTTTGAAGCCTTCTTATTACTAGAGGTCCTTCCTAAGCTGAATACAATCGTTTAATAGTGACAAGCAAATGACCAAAGGACGTCCCTGGTACTGAATGGGTTAAATTATTTGCTGTGTATGTCACTGTCGATATTTTGGGTACATTTGACTACACATATTTATTACTTATTTTATAGTTAACATATATTTAGTTTGATGCAAGGTTGGCATGAATTGATATAATAGTATAGATTTATTTACTTGATGAATACATTACCGGTATATTTCTTCATATTTCAATTCAAATTTTAAATTTATATTTGCTTTATAATTATATAACTCATATTTGAAATTGTAGCTAACTATATGTATCAATGAATTAATATAATTATAGCTTGATTATCTTTAAGGTTTGAATTTAAAAAAGGAAAACTATATTAATATATAAAGAATATAATACATACTTTTTACTTAATTCAACAACTCCAATATAACCCTACACCATTTTCTTTACAGTCGTTCGGGAGCAAGGTGTTGGGCCCACTGAAGTACTCCATCCCGGTGTTTGTGGCTCTGTCCACCTTCGGCACACTCAACGGCATCCTCTTCACCTCCGGCCGGCTCTTTCTGGCGGGGGCGCGGGAGGGTCACTTACCACCCTGCCTCTCCTACATCCATGTCAACAAGCGGACACCGGTACCTGCGCTCATAGTCACCGTAAGTCATATATTGTTTGTGTCGATCTCACCGCATCTTGTGTCTCTAACTGTTCTTTCTGGCGGGGGCGCGGGAGGGTCACTTACCACCCTGCCTCTCCTACATCCATGTGAACAAGCGGACACCGGTACCTGCGCTCATAGTCACCGTAAATCATATATAGTTTGTGTCGATCTCGCCGTCTCTTGTGTCTCTAACTGTTCTTTCTGGCGGGGGCGCGGGAGGGTCACTTACCACCCTGCCTCTCCTACATCCATGTGAACAAGCGGACACCGGTACCTGCGCTCATAGTCACCGTAAGTCATATATAGTTTGTGTCGATCTCGCCGTCTCTTGTGTCTCTGTTCTTTCTGGCGGGGGCGCGGGAGGGTCACTTACCACCCTGCCTCTCCTACATCCATGTGAACAAGCGGACACCGGTACCTGCGCTCATAGTCACCGTAAGTCATATATTGTTTGTGTCGATCTCGCCGTCTCTTGTGTCTCTAACTGTTCTTTCTGGCGGGGGCGCGGGAGGGTCACTTACCACCCTGCCTCTCCTACATCCATGTGAACAAGCGGACACCGGTACCTGCGCTCATAGTTACCGTAAGTCATATATAGTTTGTGTCGATCTCGCCGTCTCTTGTGTCTCTGTTCTTTCTGGCGGGGGCGCGGGAGGGTCACTTACCACCCTGCCTCTCCTACATCCATGTGAACAAGCGGACACCGGTACCTGCGCTCATAGTCACCGTAAGTCATATATTGTTTGTGTCGATCTCGCCGTCTCTTGTGTCTCTGTTCTTTCTGGCGGGGGCGCGGGAGGGTCACTTACCACCCTGCCTCTCCTACATCCATGTGAACAAGCGGACACCGGTACCTGCGCTCATAGTTACCGTAAGTCATATATAGTTTGTGTCGATCTCGCCGTCTCTTGTGTCTCTGTTCTTTCTGGCGGGGGCGGGGGCGCGGGAGGGTCACTTACCACCCTGCCTCTCCTACATCCATGTGAACAAGCGGACACCGGTACCTGCGCTCATAGTCACCGTAAGTCATATATTGTTTGTGTCGATCTCGCCGTCTCTTGTGTCTCTGTTCTTTCTGGCGGGGGCGCGGGAGGGTCACTTACCACCCTGCCTCTCCTACATCCATGTGAACAAGCGGACACCTGTACCTGCGCTCATAGTCACCGTAAGTTTATGCGATTCTATATTTCTGTGTGTCGATCTCGCTGTCTCTTGTTGTATCTCTATCTCTGTTCTTTCTGGATAGAGCACGGGAGGATCACTTACCAACCTGTCTCTCCTACATCCACATGAACAAACGGACACCGGTACCTGCGCTTGTTTGTGTCGATCTCGCTGTCTCTTGTTGTATCTCCATCTCTATTCTTTCTGGAGAGAGCGCAGGAGGGTCACTTACCACCCTGCCTCTCCTACACCCACGTGAACAAGCAGACATCCGCACCTGCACTCGTAACCTCCACACATCTTATATTATTGTATATTTCTGTGTGTCCATCTCACCGTCTCTTATTGCATCTCTATCTCTGCTCTTGGGTGTCGCTCTCTCAACGTACTGCCCCATCTCGGTATTGGCTCTTCTTGTCGGTGATTCTGGTTGTTCCTCTCTACGTCTTGGGATCTTTCTACACCTGTCCATGTTTCTGTATGTCATCTTTTCTCTATTTTTGTGGTGACTTTCTATGTGTATCAGACTCATTCTTGTATGTCTTTGTCTCATCTTTCATGTCTTGTATGTCTTTGTCTCCGTGTCATTCTCTATCTCTGCTTGACTCATTGGAGGGCTGTTTATCTCGGGCCGGGTAATTCTGGCTGAGGTGCAGGGTGGTCATTTGCCACCCTGTCAAAAGCAGATACTTTTATTCGTACTTATGGTCATTCTCTGTCAGTTTTCATTGATTTTAAGGGGAGGTTTTTAGTGTGTTTCCTAGACTTCCATCAAGTTTGAAATTACACTCCCTTGACCCCCTTTCAAGATAAATTTGTAAATTTTTCGGTAGAAAAATGTCCCGGCCTAAGGCCGATTCCTCTTAAATTACAGGCTCGCTATCGCTCGCCAGGAAAACATCGACAGCTAAATGGCACTAAAGGTCTTAAAAGTGACATAAATGGGGTGAAAGTTCTTAGAATTGCCAAACTAATGGGGCGAACGTCTTAAAATCTCAAAAGCAATGGGGCTAAACATGAGGGAGAAAGGGGTACAGAAAAAAATCCCTCAAGTGGAAATCTCCCCTTAAACCTCTTATATTATCTGCTGAAAAAAGGTTAATACAGTATATATATATATATAAGTGGTTTGTAGAACTTGTGTGCTTATAGTGATCAAGGCCTGTGTTCGCTGTTCATGCTGGCTGGTTCATAGTCGATCTCAACCTCCGTCTCTTCCTCCAATGGTCTGTGTTCGCTGTTCATGCTGGCTGGTTCATAGTCGATCTCAACCTCCGTCTCTTCCTCCAATGGTCTGTGTTCGCTGTTCATGCTGGCTGGTTCATAGTCGATCTCAACCCCCGTCTCTTCCTCCAGGGTCTGTGTTCGCTGTTCATGCTGGCTGGTTCATAGTCGATGTCAACCTCCGTCTCTTCCTCCAGGGTCTGTGTTCGCTGTTCATTTTGGCTGGTTCATAGTCGATGTCAACCTCCGTCTCTTCCTCCAGGGTCTGTGTTCGCTGTTCATGCTGGCTGGTTCATAGTCGATGTCAACCTCCGTCTCTTCCTCCAGGGTCTGTGTTCGCTGTTGATGCTGGCTGGTTCATAGTCGATCTCAACCTCCGTCTCTTCCTCCAGGGTCTGTGTTCGCTGTTGATGCTGGCTGGTTCATAGTCGATCTCAACCTCCGTCTCTTCCTCCAGGGTCTGTGTTCGCTGTTGATGCTGGCTGGTTCATAGTCGATCTCAACCTCCGTCTCTTCCTCCAGGGTCTGTGTTCGCTGTTGATGCTGGCTGGTTCATAGTCGATCTCAACCTCCGTCTCCTCCAGGGTCTGTGTTCGCTGTTGATGCTGGCTGGTTCATAGTCGATCTCAACCTCCGTCTCTTCCTCCAGGGTCTGTGTTCGCTGTTGATGCTGGCTGGCGCTATTTTGGACTTACAGTGTGCTGGCTTAAGGGGAGATGTCCACTTGAGGGATTTTTGTTCTTGACCCCTTTCTCCCTCATGTTTAGCCCCATTGCTTTTGATATTATAAAACGTTCGCCCCATTAGTTTAGCGATTTTAAGAACTTTCACCCCATATTAAGACCTTTCGTGCCATTCAGGTGTCGATTTTATCCTGACGAGCGAAAGCGAGCCTGTAATTTAAGAGGAACCGGCCTTCGGCCGGGAAATTTATCTTGAAAGGGACTCAAGGGGGTATAATTTTAAGCTTGATGGAGGTCTAGGGAACAAAGTAAATACCTCCCCTTAATAATCTAATATCTCTTCCCCCAGGGCCTGTGTTCGCTGTTCATGCTGGGTGCCAACATCGTCTTCCTGATCAACTGTCTGTCCTTCGTTCTGTGGTTGAGCATCGGTGGGGCTGTGGCGGGGCTTCTGTGGCTGCGACGGACCCGACCCGACCTGCCCCGACCCATCCGTGTCCACACAGCCCTACCCTGTGCCTTCCTGGTCATCTGTGTCTACCTGGTGGTGGTCCCAATGATTACTGAACCTCATAGTACAGGTAAGGTGATGTACTCTACCTCGGGGCCTTGGGGCTGTTCGGCCAGGCAGCATGGGGAACAACAAAAACAAAAACAACAACAACAACAACAACTCTACCTTTATTATAATGTAAAACTTGCAAAATATACAAACCAAGACAGGGACGACACAATCTAAAGACAACGGAACTTATCAAAATCACCATGTGGGAATAACAATTTAGCAAAATATAATATTTAAATCAGGAACACAAAACCACCACATAGAATTATTGAACCTTGTAACATAGGCAAGATATTATTCATTCCTAAAGACCAAGCTGCCTGGAACGCTGCTACATATAGTGAACCAAAAGACTGACCTTCTCACGTGTAGATCATAGTTTTTAATGTACGTTAAGGAGGGTGACCCGCTTTTTTTCTCACCTTTTTTCTCTTTCTCTGGCTTGTATCCATTTGGCCCCATTCAGCCTACTGTTTTAAGAAGTTTATCCCCATCCAGGTGTCAATTTTTTACTGGTGAGCGGGAGCGAGCCATCATATTTTTTAAATGTTTTTGACAGCAGGCTAAATTTGTACATTTTTCGATAGAAAAATGTCTCCGGCGAAGCCGGATTTCTTAATATAATGCTGGCTCGGTATCGCTCGCCAGGAAGAAATCGACACCTAAATGGGGATAAAAGTCTTAAAATAGTAGGCTGAATGGGGCCGAATGGATACAAGCCGGAGAAAGATAGAAAAGGAGAGATATAAAAAAAAGCAGGTGACCCCCTTAATGTATGATACATTACTGTGTTTATTGAGGTATACAGGTAAGATGTAGTACTGTACCTTTATATACTTATTGAACATACATAATACAGTCAGGGGTTTAAGTCATAATATCATGTTCTCTTGGGACATTTCTTCAATATACTGTAGGATGGTGTAGAGTCGGTCGGGGCTGCGGCATGATTGGGCCGCAGGGTACTTATTATTTGTCCCCCTGCTGGCAATATATATATGATGATGGGTGACCACGGGATTGGGCCCACTTAGGTTAGGTTAGGTTAGGTTAGGTTGGGTTAGGTTGGGTCAGGTTAGGTTAGGTTAGGTTAGGTTAGGTTAGGTTAGGTTAGGTTAGGTTAGGTTAGGTTAGGTTAGGTTAGGTTCCAATCCCGTATGGGCCCAATTCCGTATATTCCGTATGGGCCCAATCCCTATGGAACCATGATGATGACAATAAGTCATGGAGGGGGTGAGTGGGGGACCCATTACTGTATCCCATGGCAGACAAAATAGACGAGAACGTGATTGCCAGCATACGAGTAATGTAAACACTACATGGGCGGCGGCCCGACCATCATGGTACACTCGGTCAAAAAAATATCTGCACCCCTACCCTGATAATCTGGTGTGTACAGCTTGGTAGTATAGGTAGTAGGTCTTAGGTAGTATAGGTAGTAGGTCTTAGGTAGTATAGGTAGGTAGTAGTATAGATGGATATAGCTACAGACAGAGATGCCAACCCTACCAAGCTGTACACACCGGGGCCGTGGTGGTCAAGTGGTGAGCACGCTCGCGTGTAAATCTGAAAGACCCGGGATCGAATCCCTGCCACGGCGGACATTTAGTGGGTGCGGTAGTACGTCCTAGCATGTTTCACATGCTTGCACCCAGTCAGGGGACATCCTGACGACGTATACAGACAAAACACACATAACAAAGCCACTCCAACACCTTCCTCTCTCTCCAACACCCCTTCTCCCCTCTCAACACTCTTCTCTGAGCTATTGCCGATAAAAATGGCATGTTCAGTCCTGTACAGAATCGTAAGATTCAGAGTCGTAAAGATTCCAGGACGAGCTCATCAGCGGCGGATCCCCAGATCGACCGTGGTGATTGTCACCTAAACATCTACAAAAACAAAAACAAAAAGCAAAAACACCATGCAGATTATCAGGGTAGGGGTGCAGATACTTGTTGGACCGAGTGTACCTGTAGGACTCGCTCACTTCCATTACTTCCCACTTTCTTTCTCTTTCTGTTATATCTCTATTTATCTCTCATCTAACTATACAGTATATCCCTATAACAATCTCTCTCTATCCCTCACATGACTAACACCACTCACTCTCTCTCTCTCTCTCCCACAACAGGTATGGGTGTTCTAATGACTCTCTCAGGTGTCCCGGTGTACATGTTTGGTGTTATGTGGACCAATAAACCCAAGTGGATCCACACACTCCACGGTAAGCACTTAATATTTCTAGGTCGTCTTTATACACATCCAAATTTAAAGACGGCTTCGTGCACAGAGAGCGTGGTGGTTTTAGTCTCTGTACAGTCGCGCTAATAAGTGATGTCTCGGCACCAAGTATGTTTTGATCAATAATTGGTCTCAGCAATATCTAAGCCTAATTTCTTCATATCGAGTGAAATATACAAACATGTTCCTACACTTACCCACCCTATTCAACATCTGACAGACATGAATACAGTACAGAGCAAGCCAAACGCAATGACAGCTGGGGACATGACTTATTAGCGCGACCGTACAGTACACTAAAGGCTTGCCACAACACTGCCCCATCATGTCATCACAGTGGCCCGAGCCTGGCCGATGTTGGTATAGTGCTAACAGTGTCTCAGCAAGACTCAACAAAGTCCCCCTGAAACACTTACACCTGGCCAAATTGCACCACACCAGCCTTAAGGGGAGGTTTTTAGTTGATTCCCTAGACTAACATCGAACTTAAAATTACTCCCCTAGACTCCTTTTCAAGATAAATTTGTACATTTTTCGGTAGAAAAATTTCCCGGCCGAAGGCCGATTCCCCTTAAATTACAGGCTCGCTATCACTCGCCAGGAAAAAATCGACATCTAATTGGCACGAATGGTCTTAAAATTGACAGAAATGGGGCGAAAGTTCTTAAAATTGCCAAACTAATGGGGCGAAAGTCTTAACACCTCATAAGCAATGGGGCTAAACATGAGGGAGAAAGGAGTCCAGAAAAAAAAAAAAAAATCCCTCAAGTGGAAATCTCCCCTTTTTCACCGTGCCATACAACAAGGCAGTAACAAGAAATTACCGTAACGGCTACATTTTTTTTAGTATTATTGAAGGTTCTCTATTGATTTTGTAAACTAGATCATGACGTATTTTAAGTGGCTTGACTTTCATTTCTATTATTGAGGGTTTCGATTAAAGGGGAGTTTGCCACTTGAGGGATTTTTTTTTTTTTTTTTTTTTTTTTCTGGACCTCCTTTCTCCCTCATGCAGTTTATAGCCCCATTGCTTTTGATGTTCTAAGACGTTTGCCCCATTATTTTGACGGTTTTAAGAACTTTCAACCCATTTCTGTCAATTTTAAGACCTTTCGTGCCATTTAGGTGGCGATTTTATCCTGGCGAGCGATAGCGAGCCTGTAATTTAAGAGGAACCGGCTTTCAGCCGGGACATTTTTCTACCGAAAAATGTACAAATTTATCTTGAAAGGGGCTCAAGGGGGTGTAATCTTAAGCTTGAAGGAGGTCTAGGGAACAAACTAAAAACCTCCCCTTGATTTATTCAACTAAATCTCTTGCTTATTTTCAAGGGAAGGGATTTGATTTGTCTGAATCCTCTTTTCCCTCATGTTTAGCCCCAAAAGTTTTGAAATTTAAGAGGTTTGCTTCATTTCTTTGTCAATAATTATGAAGACCTTTCGTGCCATTTAGGTACGTCCCAAGTTTTTTCCTAGCGAGTGAAAGCCAGCCTGACATTTTGGAGGAACCTTGCCTTTGGCCGGAACATTTTTCCACCGAAAAATGTACAAATTAATCTTGCAGGGGGATCATGGGGATGTTATTTTAAGGGGAGGTATTTAGTTTGTTCCCTAGACCTCCATCAACCTTAAAATTACACCCTCTTGAGTCCCTTTCAAGATAAATTTATACATTTTTCGGTAGAAAATTGTCCCGCCCAAAGGCCGGTTCCTCTTAAATTACAGGCTCGCTATCGCTCGCCAGGATAAAACCGACACCTAAATGGAACGAAAGGTCTTAATATGGGGTGAAAGTTCTTAAAATCGCTAAACTAATGGGGCAAACATTTTATAATATCAAAAGCAATGGGGCTAAACGAGGGAGAAAGGGATCAAGAAAAAAATCCCTCAAGTGGAGATCTCCCCTTAAGCATGATGGAGGTCTAGAGGGGAAACTTAAATAATTGTATCTATTCTATAATACTCAGACCCAATCCACAAAATAATACAATAATAATAAAATAATAAAGAATACAATAATAATAAATAATAGTAAAATAATAAATAATACAATAATAATACAATAATAATACAATAATAATACAATAATAATACAATACAATAATAATACAATAATAATACAATAATAATACAATACAATAATAATACAATAATAATACAATACAATAATAATACAATAATAATAAAACAATAATACAATAATAATAAAACAATAATACAATAATAATAAAACAATAATACAATAATAATAAATAATAGTAAAATAATAAATAATAATAACATAATAAATAATAATAAAATAATACAATAATAATAAATAATAATAAAATAATACAATAATAATAAATAATAATAAAATAAATAATACAATAATACAATAATAATCATAAATACAACAGATAAATAATACAATAATACAATAATAATCATAAATAATACAATAATAATAAATAATAATAAAATAATAAATAATACAAATAAATGAATAAACAAATATATTAACCCTGATCCTTCACTTTTATAAAAAAAAAAAAAAAAAAAAAAATTCTAGTTTCCTCGCTAGACCTCCATGAAGCTTAAAATGAAGGCCCATAGAACTTTCCCCCATAGGGGGTTTCAAGATAAATGTGTACATTTTTCGGTAGAAAAATGTCCTGGCCGAAGGCCGATTCCTCTTAAATTACAGGCTCGCTATCGCTCGCCAGGAAAAAATCGAGACCTAATTGACAGGAAAGGTCTTAAAATTGACAGAAATGGGGCGAAAGTTCATAAAATCGACAAACTAATGGGTCTAAAGATGAGGCAGAAGGTGGTCTAGAAAAGCGACTCGTCTCCTCTTAAACTAAACTCTTCTATTGTTTTTGTCCAGAGACCACGTCGGACTTTATCCAGCGAGTGTTGATGGTGGTGGCGGCCGAGCAACAGATGGAGGAACCGCTGCTGGCTGACCAATGAAGAGGAGAAGAAGGAGAGGAGGAGGAGGAGGAGTAGGAGGAGCAGAAGGAGAAGGAGGAGAAGAAGGAGAAGAAGGAGAAAGAAGTAAGAAGGAGGAGGAGGAGAAGGAAGAAGAAGTAAGAAGAAGAAGAAGGGAGAGGAAGTAAGAAGACATAAAAATACTAAGAGCAACAAGTAGGAGGAGGAGGAGGAGGAAGAGGAAGAGGAAGAGGAGGAAGAGGAGGAGGAAAGTTAAAAAACAAATGATTTATTAGGATATTTAACGACGCGAGAGTGAGAGTGAGAGTGAGAGAAGAGAGCGAGAGTGAGAGTGAGAGAAGAGAGTGAGAGTGAGAGTGAGAGAAGAGAGCGAGAGTGAGAGTGAGAGAAGAGAGTGAGGCCCGCAGTACCAAACGTTCCCTTCCCTCGAAGGTATCCTTCCTTTCAAAATTCGTAGTATAGAAACATTCTTTGGGATTTGTTTGGCTGAGCGAATGCTTTCGTAAACGGTCGCCGCGACCGTTTACGTCCAATATTATTGGAATCTGAAGAGGACCTTCGACCCTTCTCTTCGATGGTCGTCGGATCCCTTCGTTTGCTAATTGAATTTTATTATGTGTATTATTGTTTCAATTCGTAAATTAAAGGTTACAGAAGACATTCTTTAATGCAAATCAATTGCATAATGTACGAAACTATTAATATATTAATATGGGTTACAATTAGCACATTTCCAAAGACTTTCGATATATCTTCAATGACGATGTTGAACTTGACAGGAGCCGTTGTACAGGCACCTTCACCTGAGGCCTATGTCGGCCAGCCTTGACAAATTGTAGATCACTTCATCAGATTTTATTCGCCCAATTACTACCCAGGTAAGGAAATTCACGACATTCCATTCTACTTGCTTGTATTTTTGGCTTGGAATCCTCATTTGGTGACTATTATTATCTATCTATTTGAGGCATATTTCCTGAAATAAGTCTTGCAATTGACGAGGATGGGTGTGAATGGGATCTGCCGTGTGTGGGCCTGTCAGCTCTGCAGACTAGTTATATATGTTCATTTATGGAAGTATTTAAAGTAGGCCTAGGCCTAGCCCAATCAGGGAGAACATGTTAGTCCCTATTTATTGCCTACTTTAGTAGGGTAGGCTGGTTAGGCCTATATTTTTTAATCCAATAGGCCTAGCCTATGTTAAAATAGCCAACAATAGGGTACCTAGGTTAACAAGTCCCAGATATTGAAAGAAAAAGTGGTAAAAATTGAAGAGACCTTGGACAGCCTTTTTAACTAGGCCTAGGCTAGGCCTATAATTATGTTTTGTTAGGTTAGGTAAAAAGGCCATCGTTGACTATTTTAACATAGGCTAGGCCTATTGGATTAAAAAATATAGGCCTAACCAGCCTACCCTACTAAAGTAGGCAATAAATAGGGACTAACATGTTCTCCCTGATTGGGCTAGGCCTACTTGAAATACTTCCATAAATGAACATAAGATAACGAGTCTGCAGAGCTGACTGGCCCACACACGGCATATCCCATTCACACCCATCCTCGTCAATTGCAAGACTTATTTCAGGAAATAGGCCTATGCCTCAAATAGATAGATAATAATGGTCACCAAATGAGGATTCCAAGCCAAAAATACAAGAAAGTATAATGTAATGTCGTGAATTTTCTTACCTGGGTAGTAGGCTAATTGGGCGAATAAAATCTGATGAAGCGGTCTTAAGGACCTATCCATATGGAAGCATACAACAGGAGTTGTGATTAGATGATACAATATTATATAACGGGTACCTATGCTATGTATGTAAGAATTGCAATAAATTACAGTATATGAAATATATTGTTCATTCTTTATGCGGTACCTATAATTGTCCAAGCATCATATATTTAGTCATTTATAAAAGTAAACCTGCCTACTAGACTTTCTGTTTTTGGTACTGTATAGTACTGTAGACAGGGCAGGTGTCAATTTGATGCAGAATAAGTATTGAAAATAAATGGTTTTCTATATTAGCCTAGTCAAAGGGGGTGATCACATTACTATTAACTTGAAACCCGAAACTTTATGATATTGCTGCACTGCCACTGAATGGTACTAGATTAAAACCTGGCACTTTTCATGTAGCAGAACTGTACAGTATAAAACTTGGGGCAAATTGGTGCAGCTGTGGTAAAATGTGGTAAGCAGTATCGTTAGGCTACACTACTTCAAGAAACCTATCATAGCCTAGGCATATTCCAAATTTGTAGGTTAGGTTTACTCAGAAATCGCTTTCCCCATTAGCTAACCTAACCTTGGCTATATTAATTTGCCAACAATTTTGCATTGTTTAAAGAGTAGGCTACATGTTGATTAAATATGCAAGTCCCATGGAGATTAAAAAATACTATTTAGCCATGAAATCTTTTTCTATAATTAGGCTAGAATAGGTGACTATCCCTAGATGTCTAAAGCCGATGAGAACAATTGTGATCCAAACACTCCCTGCTAAATTTTTGGAAAAACTCCGTGAGTCGGAGGTTACCTCGCTTGGATAGCTAAAATAGATTAGTTTTATTAGGTTACCATGGTTATTATAAACTAAATAATCCACTAGCCTCTCATGCCTAACCCATCGTCCAAAATCCAACCCTGGTAACCTCTTAAGGTTAGGCTAGGCCTACCCTGTTTTCAGTAGTTTTAATATATCAAGATAATTACTTTAACAATATAGGCTAGGCCTAGGCTAAATTCTCATCAAAATTGCTCATAGCCTATGTCCAATTTAAGCATTTCTTACTATGAAATGGAGGACTCGAAAGTTTTTACCTTTCCCATTTGGGAAGGGTCAGCCAGGGGATAGATAGCCTATGGCAATTTACAGCCCACTATCCTAGCTCTGGCCCTTTTTGAGTTAGAGATAGGCTAGGTTAGATTTCACAATTTATGGCCATAGGCCTAGATCTACTTGGAACAGGTGAACAGGGCTAGGCTTGAATATAACAGAAAAGCTTGCTTGATATTATAACCAAGCCACTTTTCCAGAGAGCCAAGCACAACCCAATTATTCAGCGAAAATCCATACCACAACCCCATGGCTATTCCTAAACTCAAAAATTGATTGGTGGTTGAAGGGAAATTAGGCTAAGAGAAATTCAATGGTCCTCTGGGGAATCACTAGGGCCTAGGCTACCTTATTTTCGTCAATTGAGAATGTCCTAAATACAGAATAATAAGATTAATGCAATAAACTGGGTAAATAATACACCAGGGACCATCACTTTATTACGATTCGATTCCGTCTGTACTCCCGTGAGGCTGCCCGAGGCAGTAATTTGTAAACAAAACGTTCCTCAGGTATACCAACCGTAAGAAATGCACCGCGGCGAGTTTGACAGGCTTACCAACCATACGTCCGACGGCATCGCACGAGAGATTCTCACAAGGAAGCAACTGGTGGTACCACCTTCACGTGCGAATCCTTCGTCGAAGGGATCGCACGATTATCTGGTACTGCGGGCCTGAGAGTGACAGAAGAGAACAAAAAAGATGATGAATATAAATAATAATTCAGAAATAATAAGAAATAGTAAGCTTTGGCTTGTTTCCATTCGGCCCCATTCAGCCAACTGTTTTAAGACGTTTATCCCCATTAAGGTGTCGATTTCTTCCTGGTGAGCGATAGCGAGCCAGTATTGTATGGAGAAATTCGGCTTCGCTGGAGACATTTTTCTATTGAAAAATTTACAAATTTAGCTTGCTGTCAAAACAAAAGTATATATATGCTGGCTCGCTACTGCTCGCCAGGAAAATATTGACACCTGAATGGGGGTAAACGTCTTAAAACAGTAGGCTGAATGGGGCCGAATGGATACAAGCCAAAGAGAGAGGGAGAGAAAGATAAAAAAAAGCGAGGTGGGCTCCCTTAACTAAATATGTACTTGGTCCTGATGTCAAGCAAATTATAATTATGTACACTCGGTCAAAAAAGTATCTGCACCCCTACCCTGATAATCTGGTGTGTACAGCTCGGTAGGGTTGGCATCTCTGTCTGTAGCTATATCCATCTATACTACTATCTACCTATACTACCTAAGTCCGACCTATGACCTACGACCTATACTACCAAGCTGTACACACCAGATTGGCACAGACCAATGCATATATGTGCTGAAAGAAGTGATTGATACATACAACAAACTAAATAGCTCAATGTTCTCTTGTTTTCTTGATGCAAGTAAGGCTTTTGATAGGGTGTGTCACAAAACCTTATTTGAAAAATTAGTTAACAGGGGAGTGCCTAGCTATATTGTTAGGATACTTATTTTCTGGTATGCTAATCAAAAAATGTGTGTAAGATGGGGCAACATCCTGTCAGGCTCTTTTGCCGTAACCAATGGTGTTAGGCAGGGGGGGATATTGTCTCTGTATCTTTTCAACGTCTACATGGATGATCTTAGTCTGGAGCTGAACAAGACTCGCACTGGGTGCTGTATTGGCAGCACCATTGTAAATCATCTCATGTATGCTGATGACCTAGCCTTAATCGCACCCTCTGGAGCAGGACTGGATAAATTATTAAGAGTATGTGAAAAATTTGGAATCGAACATTCAGTCAAATTTAATCCTATAAAGAGCAATATCATATTTAAATCTAACCTTCTATTGAAATCAAAGCTACCTAAATTCCATTTGTATGAAGAAATTATAGAAGTAAGTAAAGTAAAGTATCTAGGACACTATATTTCAAGTGATCGCTCAGATGATGAGGATATGGGTCGTCAGCGAAGGCAACTTTACATGCAGGGAAATTCAATATTAAGCAAATATCATGTGCACATGGGATACAAAAATAACATTGTTTAACTCCTACTGCTCACCAATGTATACAGCACAACTATGGTGGAACTATAAGAAAATTACAGTGAATAGACTAAGCATCTCTTATCACAATATCATGAAAATGTTTCTGGGGCTCTCAAAATATGAGAGTACAAGTACGCTATGTGCCTATATGAACTTACACTGTTACCAATCACTCATTAGAAAGCTAACATATAAATTCATTCAGCGCCTTAACACTTCTGAGAACAGTATCATTAAAATGCTACAAACTCCAAGCATAGTGTACACCTCTAGGATCCAGGCACACTGGAGGAAGTTGCTCTATATTTAACCTTAAGTAATGATTTCAGGTCTGCTACTCTACAGAATTAGCATACCGGTACTGAACCTCATAGTGCAGTACAGTACCGATATTCCTATACTGTACTGTAGCAACATACTGTACCGGAAGCTAAATTATGTGAGGCATGGTACTGTACACAATTAGGACAGTGGTTTTGGTAACACAGTAGTTTGATGACCACTGTTTTGGGTTGAGGCAGTGCTGTGAACTACATGATAGCAAGCTGGGTATTATTTAATTTATTTTTATTTTATGTAGCCTATGTACAGTAGCTTATATATATTTATGTTACTGTAAGGTATATATATGGACCCCAGTATGGTCCCCTCTGTACTGTGTGAGTCTGAAATAAATTATTATTATTATTATTATTATTATATTATCAGGGTAGGGGTGCAGATACTTTTTGGACCGAGTGTACAGTCGCGCTAATAAGTGATGTCTCGACACCAAGTATGTGTTGATCAATAATTGGTATCAGCAATATCTAAGCTTCATTTCTTCATATTGAGTGAAATATACTAACATGTTCCTACACTTACCCACCCTATTCGACATCTGACAGACATTAATACAGCACAGAGCAAGCCAAACGTAATGACACCTGGGACATGACTTATTAGCGTGACCGTACATTCAGAAGACATATAAAGTAAATATGTAGGCCTACTTATTACTGTTATAAAGTCAATTATATTTACATTCAGAGGATATATAAACTAAAGCCGGAGTCACACGAGCCGTTTTTCGAGCAATTTTTATGGGCAATTATGGTCAGGAAGCTTAAAAAATCACACTTTATCAGAATTCAGCCGCCTCACATAATCTACTTTCAGTCTAGTTACCGATACCAGTACGAAAAAGTCCCGAAATTATACGAGAAAAAACTTGCTCATAGAAAATTGACGGAAAAAGCGTTCGTGTGACAGCGGCTTAAATGTGCACTTGTTACTGGTATATATATAGTACATTACATTCATTACTTTCATTGATTTCATTAACCCCTTCAGACTCATATGACGCAGAGGTTGCCAGATTAGCAATAAGAAATAGAGTTCTCTCACTCTTATAACTACCTCTACAAAATTAGTTTTCTGCCCACAGCTAACTCAAAGACAACTGCAGAGGTTGAAGTAACTAAACTAAAGGTTTCTAAATACTCCTGATGGTAACAAAGGCTTTAAAGTATCCCCAATAGGCTCAACACAGCTAACTCAAAGACAACTGCAGAGGTTGAAGTAACTAAACTAAAGGTTTCTAAATACTCCTGATGGTAACAAAGGCTTTAAAGTATCCCCAATAGGCTCAACACAGCTAACTCAAAGACAACTGCAGAGGTTGAAGTAACTAAACTAAAGGTTTCTAAATACCCCTGATGGTAACAAAGGCTTTAAAGTATCCCTAATCGGCTCAAAATCACGTTATATGTCGGAGAGGGTTAATTAGTTTTATTTGTAAATTAATTGGTGGGTTGGTGAAAACAAATGTCAACATGGTAAATTATCTGGTTCCATAGGGATTGGGCCCATACGGGATTGGGCCCATATGGGATTGGGCCCATACGGGTTTGGGACCCTACGGGATTGGGCCCATACGGGATTGGAACCTAACCTAACCTAAGTGGGCCCAATCCCGTATGAGCCCAATCCCGTGGTCACCAAAATATCTGTACATTCAGCACATATATAAACTAAATATGTACTTATTACTGTTATAAAGTTAATGATATGTACATTCAGCACATATATAAACTAAATGTGTACTTAAGGGCAGATCCTTCACTTTTTGTCAATTTTTGTATTTATTTATTATTTTTCTAGTTTCCTCGCTAGACCTCCATCAAGTTTAAAATGAAGCCCCCTAGACCCCCTTTCAAGATAAATTTGTAAATTTTTCGGTAGAAAAATGTCCTGGCCAAAAGAGAAAGATAAGAAAAAGCGAGGTGGGCTCCCTTAACTAAATATGTACTTATTACTGTTATAAAGTCAATTGTTTCCCAACCTCAATATGGCTGTGTGTGTGTGTGTGTGTGTGTGTGTGTCTGTGTGTGTGTGTGTGTGTGTGTGTGTGTATCTGTGTGTGGGAGTGTAAACCAAATAATTAATATTTTTCAAACAAGCAGTGCCACCTTGAATCACATATATATACTGTAATATTGGTATACAGGTCTCCCTCGATATATGATTGGGTTACGTTCCTCAAAACCCGATCTTAAGGGGAGATGTCCACTTGAGGGATTTTTTCTTGACTCCTTTCTCCCTCATGTTTAGCCCCATTGTTTTTCTAATTTTAAGACGTTTGCCCCATTATTTTGACGATTTTAAGAACTTTCGACCCATTTCTGTCAATTTTAAGACCTTTTGTGCCATTTAGGTGTCGATTTTATCCTGGCAAGCGATAGCGAGCTTGTAATTTAAGAGGAACCGGCCTTCAGCCGGGAAATTTTTCTACCGAAAAATTTACAAATTTATCTTGAAAGGGGCTCAAGGGGGTGTAATCTTAAGCTTGAAGGATATCTAGGGACCAAACTAAAAACCTCCCCTTAAATGGAAAACTCATATAGCGAACCCTAATACTAATGGGGTAAATGGGTGTCTTAAAGTCTCACAATTAATGGGGCTAAACATGAGGGAGAAGGGGGGGGGGGGGGGGGGGGGGGGGGGGGGAGAAAAAGCCACCCTCTCCCCTTAACTATAGTCCATGCATTATAGGTATAGGCCAGAAATCCTGACCCCCCCCCCTAACCTCTGTAACTCAAAAAGGGCTGGAGCAAATGGGCTGTAAATTACCACACCTATTCCCTGGCTGACTCTTCCTAAATGGTAGAAATATTAGCTGGATTACCCTAGTGGTTTGGGAGTTATAGAGGTTAATGGTCAAGATTTGTGGACGACCTAAAGGGAATGTAGTATAAATATTGTATGTATGTTCGTATATGTGTGTACTAAGGCCCAATCCACACTTTTCCTAATTTTTTTTTTCATATTTTTTTTTGTATGTATGTATGTATGTACTGTATGTATGTATGTACTGTATGTATGTATGTACTGTATGTATGTATGTACTGTATGTATGTATGTATGTATTGTATGTATGTATGTATGTACTGTATGTACTGTATGTATGTATGTACTGTATGTATGTATGTATGTATTGTATGTATGTATGTATGTATGTATGTACTGTATGTATGTATGTATGTATGTATGTATGTATTGTATGTATGTATGTATGTATGTATGTATGTATGTACTGTATGTATGTATGTATGTATGTACTGTATGTATGTATGTATGTATGTATGTACTGTATGTATGTATGTATGTACTGTATGTATGTATGTATGTATGTACTGTATGTATGTATGTATGTATGTATGTATACATGTACTGTATGTATGTATGTATGTACTGTATGTATGTATGTATGTATGTATGTATGTACTGTATGTATGTATGTATGTATGTATGTACTCAAGCACATACCCCATTGCTGGGGGTGGCCGACTTAAGACAGAGCCCGAACAGAAACCTATAAAGTTCCAATTCTTAGGGTTCGGGACCACTTTTGCGTTCCCTCGCCCCTTTCTCGGTCTCGTTGAGTAGGAGAATTGTACAAGGGGAGGAGGCTGTGTGAAATTCAAGTCAATATTATTATGTTTTGTTAGTTTTTTTGTGTTCCCTATACGGGCTCTGTCTTGAGTCGGCCACCCCCAGGGGGACAACAAAATAATAAATATGGCTGTGTGGAATTCATGTCAATATATGTTTTGTTAGAGTTTTTTGTTTTGTTTGTTTCCCTATTTGGGCTCTGTCTTGAGTCAGCCACCCCCAGGGAAAACAATAAAAAAATAAAAAAAATATGGCTGTGTGAAATTCATGTGGATATAATTATGTTTTGTTAAGATTTTTGTTTTTTTAGTTGTTTTGTCCCCTATTCGGGCTCTGTCTCGATTCGACCACCCCCGAAAAAAATAAAAAAATAAAAAGCGGTATGTGCCTAAGTAGATAAGAGTTAAGGGTTGCCTATGTTGTCAAGTTCTTTATTTTGAGATCGGACCGGAGTACAGTACCTGATCCCATGTCATTCTAGGTCTACCCCTACGTGCAGCTACCCCCACGTTCACAGTCCGACATAAACTGTAAGCTATGTATATATATATATATGTTTTTACTCTCAGCTGGGACTCAAACCACCAACAGTCAGGATGAGAGTCCATGCTTTAATTAAGGGGGGATGGTTCACTTTTTGGGCGATTTTTGCATGCATTCATTATTTTTCTAGTTTCCTCCCGAGACCTCCATCGAATTTAAAAAAACATCCATTAGATCCCCCTTCTAGATTAATTTGTACATTTTTCGGTAGAAAAATGTCCGGGCCAAAGGCCGATTCTTCCAACATTACAGGCTCACTATCGTTCACCAGAGAAAAAATCGACACCTAAATAGCACGAAAGGTCTAAAATATAGACGAAGAAATGGGGCGAAATGTGTTAAAATCGCCAAACTAAAAGGCCGAACGTCTTAAAATCTCGAAACTAATGGTGCTAAACACGAGGCAAAAAAAGGGAACAGAAAAACGGCCCATGTCCCGTTAACCAACTCTACCACGGGTGTGATACGAGAATATTTATCCTTTATCTATTTTGACTGTCGGTGGTTCGAGTCCCGCTGAGAGTCCACTGATCCCATAGAAGACACCTCGTATCCCATTAAGCCGGTATCACACGAGTGCCTTTTCCCTCAACACTGGTCTGGCAGCTTATGAGGTCAACATTTATAATATTTACGTCACTTAACCCTTTCACGCTCATATGACGCACAGTTGCCAGATTAGCAATAAGAAATAGAGTTCTCTCACTCTTATAATTAACTCTCCAAAATGAGTGTTCTGCCCACAGCTAACTCAAAGACAACTGCAGAGGTTGAAGTAACTAAACTAAAGGTTTCTAAATACCCCTGATGGTAACAAAGGGTTTAACCCTCCAGCCCCGGCTATGTATTATATATATATTCCTCGAAAACTGGGTGTTTTGGCCGAAAAACGTCTAGGCTAGGCTACCGTATATTCGTTAATCAGACTGCTTCCCGCATTCCCGCGCATCCCCAAGCGTAGCTGTGTTATTTACCTGTAGAATGGCATTAAGTAGAGCTCTCTAAGTCAACTGGTTGAGCTGTGATGATGATTTCATTGGAGATAACTTTATGGCCAAAACAGCCACTTTACACCACTTTTCGATACTTAACAACAACATACAGGCACACACGAACAAGCGACGCTCTCCTTCTTGTGGCCGGAGATGCGGAGCGTCGGTCCAGCCGGCTGTTGTTTACATGCGTCGGACCGACGCCTCGCACACCAAGCTCACAGGCTTTGACGTCATGGGTGTTTAAGAGCCCTTCCGGGTTGTTGTTGTTGTTGTTGTTCCCCAGGCTGCCTGGCCGAACAGCCCCAAGGTCCCGAGCAAGGCCAAGGCCATAGAGCGCCCCCACAAAACCCTCCCTGCTTACCACTAACAAAACCCAGGTGACCGAAGCCACTCTAAGGCAGGGAGCTGAGGAGGGCGCGGAAACGCCCGAGAAACCAAAGCCTCACCCAAGGCCCTGTGCCCCTCAGCAATTATGAAGGGAAAGTTGAGGGGCAAGGGAAAAATGTGACGCTTTGGCTCCCAATCTGCCAACTTTTAGGTTGGCAGTAGGGAGGTCGATCCACGGAAAAGACGCCGTCACTTGAGATCTAGAAGATATATAAGTAAAGGAACAGTCAGAGTAAGCTATGGGTATGGCAGAGATCGCTCAGCTCTCACTCTGATAGACCAGCCCATCACCACATGACTAGAACCCAATCCTCTCAGCATCAGCTAGGAAAGGCCCTAGAAAGCCGCCTTTGGCGGGGGGATAGCTCCCCTACTTCAACTCCTTTCGGAGTTGGGCTACCCTTCCGGGTAGCTCGTGTATGCTTTTTTATGGGCGTTCAAGAGCCCTTCCGGGAACAGAGGGTTAAAGTATCCCCAATAGGCTCAAAATCGCGTCATATGCCGGAGAGGGTTAAGGGGAGGCTGGCCGTTTGTTTGGTCTATTAATTCATTTATTCATATATTGTTTGTTTCCTCCCTAGACCTCCATCAAGCTTAGAAAAACACCCCCTAGACCCCCCTTCAAGATAGATTTGTAAATTTTTCGGTAGAAAAATGTCCCGGCCAAAGGCCTAAATGGCACGAAGGGTCCTAATATTCACAAAGAAATGGGGTGAAAGTTCATAAAATCCCCAAACTAATGGAACCAACGTCTTAAAATCTCAAAACTAGTGGGGCTAAACATTAGGGAGAAGGGGGTCCAGAAAAACGGTCTGTCTCCCCTTCAATTCACCTTATCACCAGTCTAGTTTCCGATACCAGTGCAAAATACTCCGGAACTATTGGCAGAAAAATGTTACGCGTTATTTCCACGTAGCGATTTTGACGAGTTATTTTGCCTTTATCTTGTGTCGTCCCGGTTTTGGTTTGTTTAGTTTGCAAGTTTGACATTTTAATCACCGAATGTGGACTATAAAATCTCTCGTGTGATACCGGCTTAAGGGGGGGTCACCGTTTTTTTTTTTTCTTTCTCTCCTTTTCTCTCTTTCCCTGGCTTGTATCCATTCGGCCCCATTCAGCCAACTGTTTTAAGACATTTATCCCCATCCAGGTGTCACTTTCTTCCTGGCGAGCGATAGCGAGCCAGCATTGTATGGAGAAATCCGGCTTTGCCGGAAATATTTTTCTAGAAAAAATGTACAAATTTAACTTGCTGTAAAAAAATATATATACAGTATATGCTGGCTCGCTACCGCTCGCCAGGAAAATATTGACACCTGGGTAGGGGTAAACGTCTTAAAACAGTAGGCTGAATGGGGCCGAATGGATACAAGCCAAAGAGAGAGGGAGAGAAAGATAAAAAAAGCGAGGTGGGCTCCCTTAAGTTATAACATGCTATTTATTATAACCAGAAATATAAAAATGGCATTCCCGCGCCCTCCTCAGCTCCCCGCCATGGAGTGGCTTCGGTCACCCAGGCTTTATTGTGGTCGGCGGGTAGGGTTCTGTCGGGGCGCTCGGTTATGGCCTTGGCCTTGCTCGGGGCCTTGGGGCTGTTCGGCCAGGCAGCTTGGGGAACAACAACAACAACCAGAAATATAATAATAAAATGAAACCCTATGTAAGCAAGATCTTTATTAACCTGAACTTTATAAATCCTAAGTCTTTAAAAAGGGTAGGGCTTGTTGATGTATTTACTTATACAGGTATATATATTTACTTATACAGGTATATATATTTACTTATACAGGTATATATATTTACTTATACAGGTATATATATTTACTTATACAGGTATATATATTTACTTATACAGGTATATATATTTACTTATACAGGTATATATTTACTTATACAGGTATATTCATTTATTTTTAGAGGTTTATTTACTTATACAGGTATATATATTTACTTATACAGGTATATATATTTACTTATACAGGTATATATATTTACTTATACAGGTATATATATTTACTTATACAGGTATATATTTACTTATACAGGTATATATATTTACTTATACAGGTATATATTTACTTATACAGGTATATTCATTTATTTTTAGAGGTTTATTTACTTATACAGGTATATATATTTACTTATACAGGTATATATATTTACTTATACAGGTATATATATTTACTTATACAGGTATATATATTTACTTATACAGGTATATATATTTACTTATACAGGTATATATATTTACTTATACAGGTATATATATTTACTTATACAGGTATATATATTTACTTATACAGGTATATATATTTACTTATACAGGTATATATATTTACTTATACAGGTATATATATTTTTGAATTTCCTCCCTAGACCTCCATCCAGCTTAAAAAAATACCCCCCCAATACCCTCCTTCAAGATAAATTTGTACATTTTTCGATAGAGGCCGACTTCTCTTGAATTACAGGCACGCTATCGCTCGCCAGGAAAATATTTACACCTAAATGGCACAAAGAATCTTAATATTGACAAAGAAATGGATCGAAAAGTCGTAAAATCGCCAAACTAATGGACCGAACGTCTTGCAATCATAGTACTAGTGGGGCTAAACATAAAACTAATGTTCCCACCTACACTACAACTTAACCCCCCCTCCCCCCCCCCCCCCCCAAGATCCCCCTTCGGTATATATTAGCACATTTTTTGGTAGAGAGATGTCAGGATGTTAAGGGGGGATGGGCCGGTTTTCTGGACCACTTTCTCCCTCATGTTTAGCCCCATAAGTTTTCAGATGCTAAGATGGTTGCCCCATTAGTTAGTCGATTTTAAGACCTTTCGCCCCATTTCTTCGTCAATATTTAGACCTTTCGTGCTATTTAGGTGTCTATTTTTTCCTTGGCGAACGATAGTGAGCCTGTAATGTTGGAATAACCGGCCTTTGGCCGGGCCATTTTTCTACCGAAAAATGTACATCTTAATCTAGAAGGGGGATCTAATGGAATTTTTTTTTTTTTAATTTTGATGGGAGGTCTAAGGAGGAAACTAGAAAAATAATGAATACATGCAAAAATCGCCCAAAAAGTGAACCATCTCCCCTTAATGTCAGGATGCATTTATATTATGTAGCCAAACCACCACATAGGGTGTATATCACTACATGAGCAAGTGAATCTGTTTGCCAAGCAAATTAATTGCACACATAACACATACTCTCGTCACGTTCAAGGAATTAGTCAATTTGGGAAGTTCAGGACGTTCTGGTAATTCAATTTTGTTTAGTTTGTCAGGGAACTAGCACCGCTACTAATTTAAAGGACCCCAATGGAAATACGCCTAACGGCCTTATTGGGCTATCCTTAGTTGGAATTATGCAAGGCTGGTACATGTCATATTTGTAACAAACTATGTGGTACCAACTCTGTAAATTGCTAACTGAATAAATATTATTATTATTATTATTATTATTACTAGTGCGGCTATGAAGCTATCCTTATTTATGTAATTTGAATCTCCAAGATACCCTTTCTAACCAATAGGACAATATATAAACTCAAACATAAGAATGCTAGTATATTTACATGTATTTACAAAGGAACAAAGAACTGTCTTCGTGGTGCAATGCATAAGTGTGTTGATTTTCGGTGTGAGCGTCCTAGGTTCGAGTCCCCGGATTGCCACATGTGTTTTATTTATTTTATTGTTCTTGTTAAAAGAGTACTCTTTGTTTAAATCTGTTGTTACTTCATATTTTGCAATTATTTCTCTTTATATTATATGTATTCATTGTCGATAGTATCAATTGCTTACTTTTGCGATTTCCTTAGTTTATTTGTGCTATAAATGTAGGTTATTTGTAGGGTAGTTATTGATAGGGGGTCACTTGAGGCATGCTATGCTTACAGGTACCTACCCGATAGCACTATCGTTAGTGAGTGCTGTACTGTATTTATATATTATTTTGTAATAGTATAGATATCTTATCAATATTTGTATTTTTTACTATTGTTAATGTCTTGTCATGTTGCAAATTTGATTTTAAATAATATTTTGACATTTAACATGTAGTTTCTTTATTCATGCAGAGTTTAGTAAAATTTGCCAGAACGTCCCGGACTTCCCAAACTTGACTACTTCCTTTAACGTGACGATAGTGCGTTGTTATATGTGCGATTGGTTTGCTTGGGAAACAGATTAACTTGCTCATGTAGTGATGTACACCCTATGTGGTGGATTGTGTTCTTTTATTTAATAATTTTCATTTTAGTAAACGTTGTTTCCACATAGCGATTTTGATAATTTAATTTGACTTTATATTGTCCTTGTCCCAATTTTGGTTTGTTTAGTTTGCAAGTTTTACATTTTAATTTGTTAATTTCATTAATCGAGTTTAGGAGTAAAGTTGGTTGGTGGAGAGAACATAATAATTAATTCAGGTTCAGTAGTAATTTATCGAGAGGCCTTCCCTAGGGTTAATTGCCCCATTAATTACTATTTCCTTTCACCTATGATATGATGTGTCTATGATAGCACAGTTGGAAAGTGTATACATGCTTAGATTGATATGCAGGATTCGAAACTGCATAATAAATCGTAGGCTTGTCCACCTTTCTTTAACTGTCTTCGTGGTGCAATGCATAAGTGTGTTGATTTTCGGTGTGAGCGTCCTAGGTTCGAGTCCCCGGATTGCCACATGTGTTTGTTAATTTCATTAATCGAGTTTAGGAGTAAAGTTGGTTGGTGGAGAGAACATAATAAATGATGACTGCATAGGTTAGGATTCTGATATGTAGCCCAATCAAAACAGCTTATGAAAGACCTATCCAAGGTAACACTAATTAATATAAATGGGCGCTTAGCACAACTCCACACCAATACTCTGATAACTCTACTGGTCCTTGTATCACCACATTTCTTCACGGGACCATGGGATTATTAAAAGTCTGTATGGGTCTTCCAAGATAGAGTGGTCGGTCAGGACACGCAGGTAACTACACGACAGTATCACCACTGGCCACCACAGAGGACCACGGGCCACCTTGGGAAGATCACCAGCCACCACAGAAGACCAGGGGCCACCACGGGAAGATCACTGGCCACAGTCACAGTCCATCACTGGCCACCACAGAGGACCAGGGGCCATCACAGGAAGATCACTGGCCACAGTCACTGTACATCACTGGCCACCACAGAGGACCAGGGGCCATCACAGGAAGATCACTGGCCACAGTCACTGTCCATCACTGGCCACCACAGAGGACCAGGGCCATCACAGGAAGATCACTGGCCACCACAGAGGACCAGGGGCCATCACAGGAAGATCACTGGCCAGTCACTGTCCATCACTGGCCACCACAGAGGACCAGGGGCCATCATGGGAAGATCACTGGCCACAGTCACCAGTCCCGGACCCAAAACCCAGCGTCCACATCGCCAACCTAGTACTATAAACACACTTGCTACACAGAATCCCCACACCTAATGCCTAAAACAAAAATAGGTACTAATGATTATGACTGTACAGTACTCCGGTTCAATACAATGCTCTATCCAATGACAAGATATTAATTCCCACGACTGTACAGTACCATGAAACAAAACAATTCACTCAGTCACTCCACTGTATAGTACAACAATACAATGGTAATGGTACTAACGCAAATTAACAAGTTTACCCTGAGGTACAAATGTTCAAATGTTCTAAATCAATATTATCACTAAGAAATAGAATATATAATTACTGTACATCAAACCAATGATAAGACTAATTTACCTTACTGTACGGTATAAATGGACTAATTCAATATTTACTATCACTAAGAAATAGATAGTATAATACTTAACCGAACAGCAAACCAATAATAAACTTAAACAATAAACTTAAAATCACCACTGGGGTACTGAGGTGTTGCCTGCTGTGCTGCTGGGGGACAAATGCAACTTGGTGGAGAGGCAGGCCTGAAACTTTAACTATGGAACCGAAAAAAAAGCTTCATTCATTCATTCCGCCTATCTCGACTCGGTACAGTCAACCAGGCACTATCACTAGCTCGCCCTCTCTCGACCCGCTCACATTCCCGAAGCACCAGCTCACCTCACACGTAATATAAGTTCACTGAGGTGAACGAAAAATATAACAAAATAGTAATTCTTTTCCCCGACATAGTTCCTTTTCTTTTATCTTGTGTCGTCCCGGTTTTGGTTTGTTTATTTTGCAACTTTTACATTATAATTCTACTAAATTCTGTATGAATAAAGATTTAGATTTGCCAATAAGTTTTGTGGTGATTGATGAAGCTCTTGACAGTTGGCTATGGTTTGGGCAACTTGATTATTTTCCCTCACCAATTGACTGTTTGGGAGATTCTGGATAGAATGAAATTGAAGGCGTATAATTAACGTTAACGTTAATTATACGCCTTCAGATCTGCATTGAAGTGAGAGAATGACTTATACCACCAACTGACCACAGATGTCAGCTAGGATTCCTCAAATCCAGAGACCTGTGGGGAAAACTTAATTTATATGGTTTGCAAGATTGTGGGATAATTTCTGCATAACATTTGCAAAGGAAGAGTAGTGTCTGACCATGCACTGTATGTAAAAATGGTGTAAGTAATTATTTTGATCTTGTTTGGAGCTTGGGTACATTAGATATAACAGTGTGATGTTGCTGATTTATAATGTTTATATTGGGGAAATCACAAGGCTGAACTGAATCAACTTTGAGAGATATCTTTGAAATGTGTTAATATACAGTATACTGTTACCTGAGGAACATACTCAGTGCTGGGGGTGGTACAAAGGCCAATTATTTTGGGTGGAATATGTTATGACGTAGTTACCACTTATGAAAACAAAGGGTCTCTTCCGACACGTTAAAAAAAGTTGTATCCTGTATGTTTGAGAGGTTTGAAGACATGGGCAGTTAATAAGGAAAATACACATAGACTTGAATGTACTGAAATGAGCATAGCAGGATATACAGTACTTAGTACACTGAAGAAGCCCTGGAGCAAGGTTCATACCAACAGCTAACCTCTGATTCCCTTTTTGCAATTATCAAGTACCAGTATGTCAATTACTTAATATATTGAGCTCCTAATACTGAAAAGGCTATATAATTTATATTAGATATGACAATTCATAAAGAGTAATGAGGAACTGGAAGAGTTTGTGTTAAATATTTGAGCTGTACCGGTACTGTATAAGTACAGTACGGTAAGGTACATTATGAATGTTCTGTTAGGTGGGGACCAGTTGTTCCCAACATTTTCTAGTTATAGTTAACTTGCGCACTCCCACAATACATACATACATACATAAAATTTTAAGACTGAGTGCTCCACACATTCGTGCAGTTTCAGTCTCTTATCCTAATGGCGGCGTTCCAGGCAACCCTGTTAAGGGCTGCTTCACTTGTCAAGTTCTTGGATTTGAGATCGGCACGTATGGTCCAATCCCAGGTCTTCCTCGGTCCACCCTTGTGCAGCTCCCTCCACAATCACAGACCTGCATTTTTTCACCCAATTTTGTTCATCCATTCTCTCAACTTGTCCAAACCATCCCAGTCTACTTGTAGGCATCACCTCGCTAATACTCTTTATACCTAAACGTCTCCTCAGCTCAACATTTGTTATTCTATCCTGTAGCCTGGCCCCACACATCCATCTCATCTCATTACGTTCCATTCTGTTGACATCCTCTACTTTAACGGCCCATGTTTCTGAGGCATACGTCATTGCACTTCTAACACATGAGGCATACACCTTTCCCTTCAGGGGGAGAGGCATTCTTTTCATGGTCAGGATTGGCAGCAGTGTTCTGAACTTCCCCCAGCCACATCTAATTCTAGCAACCGTGGCAGCCTCGGCCCCACCACCAGCTGAGATGGTATCTCCTAGGTAACAAAACTTGTCTACCAGCTCCACTCCAATGACTCATTTCCAAAATTCACAGCCACAGGATCATCACTTAACACAAGCTCGCCTTTGCACACTACGCACTCAAATTTCTCTATTTTTACTTATCCTTTGGCAGGGGTCCTTTTATTCTACTACAGCGCTTATTCCCATGGTGCATCCAGCGTCGACAGATGCTACATTGAATCGCGTTAACGCCCACACCCTTTCCACACACTGCACATGGGTATGCACCACTCTTTTCCACATTGCCTCATCTCAATCTACAATGCATAACCTTGGTTTTGTTAATATTGACTCTTCAACCCTTGCTCGCCATGCCCTCTCTCCATTCTCTGAATTTGGCCTCAGCATCTTGCATACTGTCAGCTATTAGGACTAAATCGTCTGCATAAAACAGTTCCAACGGGAGTCCGCCTCTAAAAACTCTAGACAGTGCCTCCAGGACCATAATAAAGAGGGGGCTTAACACTGAACCCTGATGGACTCCAACACGGACTATGAACTCATCACTCAGTACACCCTTCACCCTCACCGCACTTCGCGAATCCTCATACATCTTCATTATCACACGCACCAGCCACTCTTCCACACCAAATTTCCTCATAGCCCACTGCACAACATCTCTAGGCACTCTGTCAAAGGCCTTCTCCAGGTCTACAAACACAAAGTAAAGGTCCCTACCTTTTAGTAAGTATCTTTCCTGTATCTGCCTGACTATGAAGATAGCATCGGTTGTACCCCGTCCTGGCATAAAACCAAACTGCATATCATCAATGGAGATGCTTTGCCTGATCAAACCCTCAAAGACTCTCTCACAGACCTTCATGATTTGGTAACACATTTTCAGGCCCCTATAATTTCCTCTATCTAGCGCATCCCCTTTTCCTTTGTATATATTTACTATTACACTTTTGAGCCAATCCTCTGGGATACAGAGTTATAGATCATTTTGGACTTGTACCTGGTGTAAATTGATAGGACAATTTAGAATTACTAACATATTTTGATGACGGGGCAATCCCACAACATAAAATACGGTACCGGTACTGACATACTGTAGGCTACTTTACAATGTCATGGATAAGAGAGACAAGGAGTGGGGGTAGTGTGCTATATAAGGGGTACATACTGTATGAGCATTCCAGTCACTACGGGAGTGTTGGTGGTGGGAAGAGAGGATAAAATGAGTAGGCTGCTTATGAGTCATGTGGAGGCATCAGAAACTGGTAGGAACATTTGCACACTGTATTCAAGATGGGGACAAAAAGCTAGTCAGTTATGTTCTGTTCATCTTAACAGCACCACTACCTCAATGGGACAGATACATTCTGTTCGACTATAAGGAGTTAATTTGCCATTCATTTCCATCTACGGTATCTAGAATATAACAACAGCATTTAGTTTTTGGTCAGGTAAAGATAAAAAATTCCTATGAACTTGTGGCTCACCAATAGGAGTAAGGTTGCATGGATGAGTAATATGACAAGAGAGCATAGCATGAGCAGAGTTGAAACAGGGACTTGGTATAAAGTGTATCAGTGGTGTTTTGGCCATGAGAACAAAATGAATGAGGATACCGGTAATTAAGTGAAGAACACTTACAGAATGAAAGTGAAGGGTAAGATTACAGTAAGTAGGGCGAGGAAGACTTAGACTGAAGTCCTGAGGGGAGATATCATGGTTTGGGATGATGTACGGGTTCAAACAACATTGAGAGCGGCCATCAAGTAACCAAGGCACATTCAAATAAAAGACTAAATATCTTTTAAAACGATATGAAATTTCAATCTAATAACATATAATAATTAAACTAACCATTTTCTTCTTGTGTGCATTCCAAGTCCTTGATATTCTGGATACTGAATTGCATGAAGCTGATACATCAGTACAAATCAGGTCAAAAAGTGAAGGATGCATCCTAACAACCATCTGGCCATGATATCCATACATTCTGAAAAATTTGAAAATATAACTTACAATGGTTTTTCTCATAAACTTGAACATAAAAGCTATAAAAGGATTTGGCTACAACTGTTAATAATATATTTTCTTAAAATGAGAAAAGAAAAATCCTATTACATATACAGTACATGTAATGACACAAACTGGGTTTTAATGAAAATGCATACAATAATAATATTTGGAAATATATATGTAATCACAATTATCTCACATTCTTTTTCTATAATAAATGCTACCACAGGTATTGGGGAACTTAATTTGTTTTTCTTGAATTTATCTTCAAGTTAAACAAGTAGCCAAACCATGAATATTACCGGTGCCAGTGTGTGAAGATAGGCTTTGGTAATTGTGTTATTCTTAAAATAATAACCCTTAAAAATCGAATAACACTACTGTATAAAGCATCAATAGAGTTGTGTGCCACCACCCCGGGTAACACCATATGGCGTCCGCATGTCTCACACTAAGAAATAAAATATTTCATGGTGCAATCATGGCCTCATCAGCCTAGTGATTAACCAAGCTCTGTCCCCATCCCCTCCTGTAACCCCCATATAAAGCCTCTCCCTACTTCCACCCACCCCAAACCATCTCTCCTCCTTCCTCTACCTCTCACATGATTGCACCATCCTGCCCACCTCAAGAGTCAGTGTGGGACTGAGTGAGGGTGAGGGAATATATATGGGCTCTATCTTAGCCATCCCCCGTCCACGTGATCGACACACACACACATACGAGTATTGATCGATCCGCATTCATGTATACGCACACACGCTCAAGCAGTGAATTTATTAATTGAGGCTCTCGCGGTGATAAACATCAAACAAAACAAAACAACTTTGGAAGATGCTGTTTTCACCATTCTCAAGCTGAATGAAGGTGTGTGATCATGATATTTGATTCAATATTATACTACAGTAATAGTATTTACGGCGATATAACTTGTATAAACAAGGCATTTACACGTCAACTATCCCCAGGGGGGGGCAATTGACACGTGATTTAAACCCCCGAAGCCTGGGAGTTAGGCTCAGTAGGTTAAATTTTGGTTAAGAGGCAGAATTTAACTAAGATGAAACTAATTTAAGGATAGGGATGACTCAAAGGATCACCATATGGAAGGAATCATTATATTTTAATGAAACTTTTTTAGCGCCGAAATTTATATATAGGAACTTCACGAACGCTAGAACATAATTACTGTAATCCACTGTCATTATTTTGTAAACAATTTAAGCAAAAAAAAAATCACATTTTTCAAATGAGAAACTTTAAAATTATAAAACATTATCTTTAATAGGCTATATATCTTCCCTTGAAATTTAGATTAGGATTGGATGTATTTACAAATTTTGTTTTTTATCCTAATTACGAGTGCAAAGTAATTGCGTACCGGGTGATTAAAAGTGAAAATTTCTTTCAAATATACTGTATAAAACGATACCAGTACAATTCACATCTTGTATTCCAGCTAACAGGGGAATGCGGTTCTATGCTGAATAATATCTCAAAATGGCTTAGCCTATACAGTATATAAAATAATATACTATACAAATAGGCCTATATACCGGTACCGGTAATACCGGTATATATATATATTTAATATACAGTATATTTAATATATATTTAATATATACGGTATATATTTAATTGACGATATTGCCTATTAGTATAATAGTCTCCATTCAACATCCCGCGTCAGCATTTTGAATCTACCGCGCGCAAGGATCATGGAGGACTCATCATAAGTGCACGCTTAATTCCCTTATGGGATCGTCATTATGATTGGGTACCCTACAGAAAAAACTCTGTAAAAAATAAAAAATAACTTAATATCTGTTATCATATGACTTTCCATATGTGGATTTCTTGTGTTGTGTTACCGCGACACCAGGCCCTCTAGCGGCCATCTCGACCTTCCTCCTTCCGCGTCCTTACCAACAACAAAGGACTCGCCGTGCTCTGCTTTATTCTTCGTTCCAGCGCTTTCTAGTGAGTCCTTACTCATTTGTATACACCTGCATTGTAGTAACAAGGTTCAGAATAGCTAGCAACGGTTACCCTATTGGTATGGCCGCAGGAAGAGTGTAAATTAGGGTACTATTGTAACAGGCGCATACGCATCCCAGGATCGTCGCTCCACGAGTGTTATTTTTATATTGTTTTGACGCCTTTAGCTTTTGTTATATAGCTAGAAGGCTACCATTCTACAAGTTGATGCTACAGACCATCAACATTGAGGCAGTGGCATAGTTATTTATATTTAGCAAATTCTCTGGTCTAAGGGTGCCTGCACGTTGTGCTCCACCTTCTAGAGTTCGTAATTTGCTTGTAGGCCCCTTGTGTGGGCCTCCCCTCGTCTATGTTCTGTGCTGGGTCTTCGGAGCGTCGTCGGCTGGGATATCGCTGCGTACCTATTGGTCAGCCTTGTTAGGGGTCTCCAGTCTAGGCTACAGGTAATTTAGGATTCTGAATTTTCAGTATTTTTTTTTGCCTTTTTATGTGCCCCTAGTGTTATACATGTGTGCTTGCATGTTTTGGGGTTGTGGGAGACGTCCCTATATATTACATATATTATATAATTATGTTATGTGGGTTTTGGAGGAGGGAGCTGTGCTTTTGTCTCCCCCCTCTAAAATTTTGGTTGTTTTTTTCTGGCGGCCTCTTGCAGCAGGGCCCAGGTTATCTATCTATCTATCTATCTATTGCCTGACGCCGTGATCCCCGAAGGGGTGGCCACGAACGAACCGCCCCCATGCACCTCTGTCCCCAGTCAGTCGACGCCCCTCCCCCCAACCAGCACCGCCTTCGTTCATGTACTTCCTCACTCCATCCTTCCACCTCTCATTCGGTCTACCTCTCCCTCTCTGTCCCTCCACCTCGCTCTCATATACCCTCTTAGTCATTCTCTCGCTTTCCATACGTTCCATATGGCCGAACCATCTCAAGTTGTTCCTTTTCACACTTTCCAGCACATCTACCTCCACACCACACCTCCTTCTTACTTCCTCATTAGTCTGTCTATCCCTCCATGTAACTCTGCACGCACTCCTTAAGTAATTCATTTCCACTGCTCTCACTCTTGGTCTGAGTCTCTCAACCAACGTCCATGCTTCGCTTCCGTAAGTCAGTGTCGGGATTACCACACTGTCATGCAAGGACTTCTTCACTTCCATACTGACCACCCTATTTCTTGTTACTGCTTTTAGCGTTCCTACAACCCTCTTCCCCTGTTGTACCCTCTCCCGCACTTCTTCATCCATAGTCCCATCTTTATTCAACACACTGCCCAGATACTTAAAAGAGTTGACGATCTCCATAGCCTGACCGTTCAGCTTCACCTCACACTCTGTGACTTCACCCCTTTCGAAGACCATAACCTTGCTCTTCCCCGCATTTACCTTCAAATTCCGTTTTTCGCACACTGTTCCAAACTCATTTACCAGACCCTGCAACTCCCATTCATTATCACTCATCAGAACTGTATCATCTGCAAACAGCAGTATAGGTAGCTTCCACTCAATTCCCTCCCTTTTCAGCGATACACCAACATCCACTGCTCTTGATAGTATTTCTTTCATGACTCCATCCATATATACAGTAAACAACCACGGGGACATCACACACCCCTGTTTCAAACCAACATTCAGGTCAAAGAACTCACTCTGTTCACTCTCCACACGTACTGCCGCCTTTGCACCCTCATACATGCTCTTCACTGCTTTCAGCAACTTGCCCTCTACTCCGTATATTCTAAGTACTTTCCACAAACCTTCTCTATCCACTCTGTCATAGGCCTTCTCCAAGTCCATAAAGGCAACATACACCTTTTGTTTCTTCTTCAGATACTTCTCCACAACACAATTCAGGGTAAAAATCTGATCTACACAGCCCAGGTTATCCGTCTTCCAAACGGTTAGGGAACAACCAAATATCCCGGCGTGGTATAGCTGAACCACATCCCTTCCGGCAGAAATGCAAATTCCTACGGGAGATGATAACTCGGCCCGCCGAGTTAACTCGCCCTGACCGTATTAAATTACACGACCAATCGCCCTGCGGCGCCATATTCAAGTGTACAAGTGTTAAGATTCGTCATCCAAATTAGTTTCATTATCCCTCCAGTGCTTTATTAAGGGTTAATTATACACTATTAGTCAAGGGACCTGTGGCTTTCGCTATAGATAAACAGTTTTAATCAGTTTATATGAGAAAACTCCAGGTTTTTTCACGGCGGGTCCAGCGGAAGGTTAGAGTAGTTGTGAACTATAGCTAATTTTCTGGCGGACTCGAGGTAGGATGTATTAACACCTCGCAGGTTATCCTTATGAGCATTGATTCCTGGAAATTTACTATTTCCAGAATCCCCGGCTTCTTAGTGACTTCAGCACCGGCGGAGTTGGGGGGGCTGATTCCTGCGGGGGGGGGGGGGGGGGGGCTTTATCCACCATGCCTCGCTTTCAGTTATGCGCTACTCCTACCTGTTCCATGTTGCCCATTTTCGCTCATCAGTTATGTTTGAAATGCGTAAAATGTTTAGACCGCTCTAGAGGCTTGTGGGTGTCGCGGAGTTGTGCTGTTTGCTCTGAACTCAAAGACGCCTTATACTCTAAGAAAGACTGATCTTGCTTGGCAGCACTGCAAGAGATTAAATTTAATTCTTATGCTAAAGATACAGCCCATAAGGCACTTCATTGTGATGACGAAGCCCTTTGGGAAAAGTTGATTATCAAGTCTCCTCTCACTAAACTAGCCTCATTTAAATCTGTTAAACCGAAAGTCAAGTCGAAAGCCCTCTCAAAAGAGGTAATGAGTAACAGTAGTGGCACTGACAACGAACTATCTGAGGTCTAGGTCCCCTCACAGGCAGTCTCGGCACTCTTCCACTGACTCTTCCCGGTCCCTCAAGCACCGGAAAGAGCACTCTGAGTCATCGTCTAGTACGCCGCGTAGTGGGAGCCGGAAAGCCCCTCAACCGCCTCCCTCTACCCATGCGTCTGACACGCCTCAGGTGGATTCTGGCAACTCGGAAGTGGGGATAGAAGCTTCGGGTTCCACTCCTAGTCATGAACAATCTTTAACCCTCCAGCCCCAGCTATGTATTCCATATATATTCCAAAAACCCGGGGGTTTTGGCCTAAAAATGTCTACACCTAGGCTACCGTATCTTTGTTATTTTGACTGCTTCCGCATTCCCGCGCATCCCCAAGCGTAGATGTGTTTCGTACCTGTAGAATGGCGTTAAGTAAAGCTCTTTAAGTCAACTGGTTCAGTTGTGATGACGATTTCATTGGATAACTTTGTGGCAAAAACAGCCACTTTACACTACTTTTCGCTACTTAACCTGACAAGCGCGATATAGACCTAGGTGCTAGGGTAGTTATTTGTGCATTTCTAGCCCTGGATTCTGACAGAATTCGTTATATTTACAATATAAAGCATTATTTGTTTTCGGTATGCTTTTATTTTACATATATGATGTATATATGAACCTTCAAGAGTGCTAAAATAAGTGGGAAAAGCATTTGGGTGGTGAAAAACAAAGATATTGGCCACCCGGTCATAATCTCAGGCGAGAGAGAGCCACAGGCAGCCCTCCCCTCTCGCTGTCTGGGAGTCAACTGAGACGAGCGGGGCGGTGTGTGCCGGTGTCTGGGTGTTGCATAACGATCTTTTATGCAACCCACTTGTGCTACATTATCGCGGGAGAGAAAAATAACCGATAAATGATGATAATAAGAGGAAAAATAGGTGATAATTGAGGAGGGGGGGGAGGGGGGAATAAGGTGGGGAAGGAGGGGAGGGGGAGGGGTGGGAAACACATGGATGAGTACTAGAGGGGAATTATCTCACCTAGAGACAAAATCCTTTGTTTTGATAGGCCCTTTTTTTTTTTGGAAGGCTTTTTTTATGGTCATGCTTCCGTGAGGCCTATCGCGTTCCCTATAGGAAGCCTTCCGTGAGGCCTATCGCGCTTGCCGGGTTAACAATAACATACCTGAGGCACACACGAACAAGCGACGCACTCCTTCTTGTGGTCGGAGATGCGCGACGTTGGTCCAGCCGGTTTTTGTTTACATGCGTCGGACGGACGCCTCGCACACCAAGCTTACAGGCTTTCAAGCTGCCGGAGCCTCAGAGCCCTACCGGGTAGCGCGGGGTGTGTTTTTTATGGGTGCCTCAGAGCCCTACCGGGTCTGAGGGGTTAAGTGTCCCATCTCAGGTTACCTTTGCGATTCCTAAACTAAACTATGTGCCACGAAGTGTCCAGTCCGCCGGCCCAAGACGGGTTCTGGCTGACCATTACGGGGGTTTTCCGTCGGGTTCACAAACGGATGACAGCCCGCAGATAATTCAGGACTCTCAGCCACCCGCGGCAGGTGGGTGCTGGCGGCAATCGGAACCGTCTCTGAAGCACAGGAGGGAGTTCCAAGAACTAAGGGAAGAGGATAGTATGGACATAATACCCTCATCGGTCCCAGATTTAATGTGGCCTCCGGCGGAACACGCACCGGAGCCACAGCAAGAGGGGTCTGAGTTAAGTAGGGAGCTAGAGGAAGTGCCCTTAACCCCGGCTCCACAAACTATTACAGGTAAAGAGTCTGAAGTAAGCTCACAATCCTCAAGGAGCTCTCATAGTAAGTGTGTTACTTCGGATGAAATCAGTGATATATTACATAGGGTTATGCAGCAGTATAATCTCCCTGTCTCCTCTGATCCTCCTGCTTGTCAGCCATTACTTACCCCCAGTCAATCAATGATAAGACCTCTAGTATCTCCAGGCTTTCTGCCTTCTCTGACCCCGGCGGTGTCCGCGGTTCCAGGCACTACAGTGCCGGCCACGATGACGACCACCAATGTGAGGGTCATTGCTGATATCACTCCTCCCCCACTAGACAAGGCACCACAGAAGAAAGGTCCTATGCCTCTCCTCTATGGCCCTGACTGTTCTTGGGTCCCGGTGATGCCACTTAACCCACAATCTGCCCAAACCACCATTTCAGGAGACCTGCCGGTCCCCGCTGAATGGAATATTGAGATAAACAAAAGCAGGAAATTTAGGGCTAAAGATGAGGCAGGGAGGTTACTGGATGTATTGATTCGAGGTGTACCCAGCTCATATAATCCAGACTTTTTTGTGTATACTGTGGCCCCGGCAGTCCCTTCCGCCTCTTCTGCACGGCTCTTTACTGACTGGTCTAAAGCTGATGGCATGAATTATGTCAAAGCTTTAACCCTTAACTGTCGGCGCCCGGCTATTGTCGAGTGAAATAAATGTGGCCTATGTGGCGGGTCACGGCTATTGTCGAGTGCAATTTTGAGCACGTAATGTGCTCTGAGAGAGAGCTGAGCGGTGGGAGGAGCATAGGTTACCTCAGGACCGCTCGCCACGGTGGCCGTGGAGCTACTGAGATGTACTCCACCCTCTCTCACTCGTTTCATACGTAATAATGTAAGAAAATGACCGTATTTTAGCGATTTTGCCCTTCGGTTGCACGATCGTTGCAAGACAACCAGTGATCGTAGAAGGATGGTTCGGGTGTCATTGGAAAGCTCAATTTACGCCCTTTCAGGGATACATACTTGTATTACGCTCTGGGTCTTGTTTATGCATGAAAAAGAGCACGGAAACAACCCCATTCATGGTAAAAAAAAACGCTGGGTGGTACATAGAAATTACCGCCTCGGCCGCTCGTTGAGTGTTAAATGCTCTTACGCCGGAAATGGATACACTTCCGGTTCTAGACCAAACGCATACCCCAGTCCTGCAGATGGGGCGGATAGGGACAGGTCCCTGGGTTGACTGGGAATTAGAGGCTCAATTATTTGCTGAAACAATCACCTCCAAGTCTTCACATCAAGTTCCACAGGAAACGCATCAGTAATTTTTGTTGCCTGTCTCTAAGGCTACGGGGGGTGTCGCCGGCTCTGTTTACCTTCCTGGCGGCACCCAAAGTTGCCCTGAACTCTTTAGACGAACCTTTTTGTACCCCTCCGGTGGCTCACCTTGAAAGGGACTTTAAATTAAGGAACAAAGCTTACCGGCAGTTCTCTCAGTACCTCGTTAATCGCCAGATTGCAGTCTCCCACAGAACTATCTCGGCCATTGCTGACCCCCAAGTTAGGAAGGCCACTGATTTATCTTGAAGACTTATTACAAAACTCTATTCAGACTTTGGGTGACATTAGAATTGCAATCATGGAAGCGGTTCGAGCCCGCCAAGATTTGAGAGTGCACCTAGTGAAGAAGTTACCAGAGGACATTGGCCGCCGGGTAACTCTGTCGCCGGTCCTTACGGCCTCCCTTCTTACCTCAGAGACTTGGAGTGTAGTGTTCAATCTGGTAAATGGGTGGAAGCAGGGTACCTCCCAAACTAAGAAGGACCCTGTTAAGAAACCTTTTCACAAGTGGAGGTGAGTCTCACCAGCAGCAGGCTAAACAGTCCTTTCGTGATCCCAGAACCCCTCCTCAGCCGGGAGGTGCTCTGCCCAAACTCAGACAAGGTAAATACTCAGGGTATAAAGGTAAGCCCCATCAGAAATCACATCAGGGGCAGACGTCAGCCAAGACTAGCCAGCCGTCTGATACCAACCAACCTCCCCCTCCAAAAAACTAGCCACCCAGCCTCTCAATCTCCCACTGCCATGTTTAAGGTTACCGGATTCGAGAGTAGCTTTGCCGAACCGCCCCGGGCTGCGACCGGGGTCGTTCTGGCCATTCCGCTTCGCCTGGCCCAGGAAGACATGGGCCAGGAAGGCAGTTAGCAAGGAATCACCTGGCCTTTGCTCTCTATTTTGATGATCCCGGCCATTCCTTCATCATTACCACCAGGCCCATCGTCCCTAACACTGAATGCACTACTAGAGGCCATAATAAACGCGAGAGATACAAGGCTCGGGCACAAAAAAGCTTGTAAACAGGTGGATTTTGAGCGGATGGCTAGTGTTGACATTATAAAATATGGCGGCAGCAACTTCCGCAAGTGATGCTCGTATGTCGAATTCACTCAGATTTCATCTCCAAGCAGCAAACACCTTGACAATGGGAGATTCTTGGAGTCAGTTCACTAATTTTTTTTTTTCTAGTTTGATGTAGTCTTTCATTATTTTTGGGAAGGATGAAGTATCCAGGCGTACTGTCATGTTTACATAGGTCGTGCGCTCGCGGTTACATTCCTGTCTATTTTGGCGGCTATTTTTTTGTTCTATTTTTTGCCCCCTGCTGGCAATATATATGATAATGACAATAAGTAATGGGGGGGTGAACCCCGTCATTCCGTCAACCTATTATTGTATCGCACGGCAGTTAAAATGGACATGATCGCGAGCGTATGAGTAGTGTAAACAAAGCAGGCGGTACACCCGAATACTACATCCTCACCTATTTTGGCTCTTTTTTTATCGGGTTTCAACTGAGATTTTTGCGCGAACATGAAATTTGAGAATATTTGGGGTATGGCGCGGTTTTATTTCGCGAACTTAGGTGGCGCGAAGTTCGGTAGGCCTACTCCACTGTTATATATTTCTGACAGTACAGACATATATACCAATGTACCGTACCGGTACTGTATTACCGGTATGTGATATGACAATTCCGTAGGCCACACAAAAATCGATGGGTCTCGCTTTTTTTTTTTTTAACCCATCCAGTGTAATGAAAAACAATTATATTTGCACCGGTAATGACATATACTGTATTGTATAGGAATGATGTAGGCCTATGGAGGCTATGGGTCATAGAGATTGTACAGGTGTATACGGTATATATATTGGCCTAGGCCTATATGACATTATTGTCGAGGTACCTGCATTATCAACCTTGTCTATCATTACCCTGGCCCAACAATCTAACTTAACCTGGACACATCGCTATACTAACCATTGATGTAGAGAATGACAAAATACTAAACTAGTAAACATGTAACCAAAAACAAATGCCAACAGACAATGAGAACATTTGGAAAAGAAACTGGAGTCTGGAAGTTATACCAAACCTGAATAGGATATTATTTAAAAAAAAAAAAAAAAAAAATCCAAAGATCATGTCTTATCATAAAAAAGAATTACCCTAAGGTCCATAGGTTGATATGGAATAACTCAGGCTAGGCCTAGATAAGCTAACAAGACAGGTGTGGTGGAGTGGTCTTGCCACTGGCCTGGTAATCCAAAGGTCCCGGGTTCAAATCCCGATGTATCAATGGGAAGATATTATTGGGATGGAATTTGTGCTGTACCTAGTATCAGTGCATTACCACAAGCCCACCGAAACGTCAATAAAATACCCTCATTGTTCCCTGATTAAATAGCACTGTATGAATATTCCCATATTCAAAATATGCTATAGGGGTGCAATGCCTGGTGAGTTATCTGCTCAACAGGTGGCGTTGTGTGTGTGTAAATGTGAGAGTCCGAGTGTACGGGGTGAGACAGTGAAGCACGGGAACGAGGTGGCTTCAGAGATGGGGTCGTTTCGGGCCATGAGTGAGCACCGTGCCTCATGTGAAGGCAAGATGGCAGGTGCTCGTTGTACTCTACGTGCTTCACATGTCTCACTCCCTAGACTGGAACAAGACCTCATAGGCTTCACTGTTCATTGTAAAGCGGTGAATGTTAAGGCTTTCAGCCTATGCCCGAGAGGAAGTAAGTTGGAATATAGAAGAAGAAAAAAAAAAAAAAAAAAAAAAAAATAATAATATGGAATGGAAAAAGACTGGAATTATGAACAGGCATTTATGCCTTAAGTATTATAGGCCTAGGCTATAGGCTATTTATTATTTATGTTACAAGCAGATTAGGTCATTGGTCAAGGTTAGGATGGATTGATTAAATTAAGATAGGAAAGTAATTAAAGTGAGACTAGTGAGTCAGGTTAGCCTAAACAAACATAATATAGGCCAAGCTTAGCCTATCCTAACTATGATGTGTTGAATTTTCTTAAGCATTAGATGATTAGCCTACCTAAAAATATACGGGATGGATGTAGGGGTAGGATGTAGTGACCGGGCGTACCGCCATCTTTGTTTACACTATGCGTAGTGGCGTCGGACCTTTCCCATCATGTTCCGGTCTATTTTGACCTGACCTGACCTGACCTGACCTGACCTGACCTGACCTAATCTAACCAAACCTAGTATTCATGTAGTAATGACAGGGGGCAAATAGCAGAAAATATAGCGTCGAAATAGATGGGAACGTAAGTGCGATCGCGGCGATCGCCCTATGTAAACAATGACGACCGTACGCCCGAACTCTAAATTTTTGTTGTTTTTAAGAGACAATGAACGGAGGAAGGAAAAACACAGATAAAACAAAAAGGTCCATGTGCCTAAAGGCATTCTCCATTCATAAAATGTTTGTAACAACTGGATTTAAACTTTTGTAGATCGTAAGTTTGTGGAAAGCAATTCGAGGGAAGTGAATTCCAAGGAGTAGTACTGTAGTTCTAGGGATAAATTAATTTTGATAAGCAGAAGTTCTGCATTGTGGAGGAGAAAGTGTAAATTCATGGGCGCTCTCAGCTGCCCTAGTTCTACGGGGAAAGATGTGGAGAGGCGGCACAATTGAAGCAAGTTCCTCGGAACAATTGCTGTGAAAATATCTGTAAAATAATGCAAGGGATGCAACGTTTCTTCGTATGGATAATGTAGGAAGGTCCTGTGTGATTGCAGGGTTATTGATTAATCTAATAGCTTTATTTTGAATTTTGTCCAACTGCCTCAATGCAACCACTCCACTGAGGTGAACAGTAATCCATCTGAGAACGCACATGACTTTTATATATTACGGCCAACTGCTCGTCAGTGAAGAATTCTCGAACTCTGTACAGGAGTCCCAGTTTTTTAGAGGCTTTCTTAGCAATGCTTCTAACATAATGTGTCCAGCTCAAGTGAGTAGTTAATGTTACACCGAGAATGTCAATACTAGGGGAAGTGGGAATATTTACATCATTAAAAATTATATGGGAGTCAGTGAGATTCTGTCGGTTAGAAAATTGAATGTACTTGGTTTTCTGTGCATCCATCCCGGATGTAGTTACCGGGTGTACCACTACCGACATACAACACAAATCATCTATAAATACTTATAAAATAAATAGGCCTACTTATAAATCTGTAATACTATAGTCTATTGTTTTCCAGCTGAGAGTAAATTGTCATGTTTCTACCTTTGTAACTGAACTATACGGTGGATTTTGTAGCGAAATATGATGTTAATTATGAAAACTTGGCATTAATACGACACACAGCCATAGTAGTTTCATATATTTCCATTAAGTATCGAGAAATCAGCTAATAAGAGATTCAATTTATGATCAGCTGGAAAACAATAGAGTAGCCTATAGGTTAGGTTAGGTTAGGTTGTTTGGTTAGGGTAATGTATTCTTGTATCCAAAGGCAGTCAAAATAGACGGGAACATGATGGTGAGACGGGCGGTACACCCGGTAACTACATTCTTGCCAAATATACTGTAGGCTACATACTTTTAGATTATATAAGTAAGAAATGGGGAGATAGCCTAGCTTAGGCTAATCTAGGCTAACATGGAGATAACATTTAGGCCTAGGCTACAATGAAAGTTAAAGTAGTTTGTTGATATAGGCTAGCCTAAAGCTGGATAGTCCTACTTGGGAATTATTCTATAATTGCACCTATACGAGCTAAACAAAATATTATCGTATTTAACAGGAAGGTACGACCGTACTCGGACGAGGTAAATAATGTGGTATAGGTGGCAATTTGCGGAAATGGATTTTAAGTGCATTCCACCCCCTCTGACCCCATTACAAAATTTTACAGTTACTCACTCCACCGCAACTGGATTTCTACCGTTTTACCCAACCAGCGGGGGTGTGGGGGCGGCAGCCCCCACCCATAATACTAGGATAGGTTAGGTAAGGTTGTTAGGTTAATGTCTCTCTGAAACAATGTAAAATCTGTGTCACATCTAGCCTAGGCCAAGATTGGGTTCAATGTTATTTTAATACCACAAATTTTGTTGATATATTTGAAGATAAATATTGAATCTATATGCTCTAAAGATCATAAGAAAATTTGTTTTAACCCTCGGCAAAACTTAATAAAAAAGTATGGTACTAAAAAAAAAAATTCGTAACAAGGTTGTCAATACGGTACTTTCAGTCATCGATAGCTCTAAAGATCATATGAAAATGTGTTAAACCCTCGTAAAAGCCTAATATAAAAGTATGGTACTAAAATTTAATTTTCGTAACTAGGTTGTCAATACGGTACTTTCCCGTTATCAATGTAGCCTACAATGAAGCTGAAGATTGCAGAGTAAACACCATAGACTTCATCGACTTTTTTTTTTACCTTCGTAGGCTAGCCTATAATCGACAGCCAATTTTTTATTTTTTTATTAAGGGATTAGTACTCAACCAGCGGGGGTGTGGGGGCGGCAGCCCCCAGTGCCCACCCATAATACTAGGTTAGGTTACGTAAGGTTGTTAGGTTAGGCTAATGTCTTTTCAAATCACTATCGGGGAGCGAGCGTGTCTCAACATCGATCGATAGGCCTAATGGGGAAAATAGGTTTTCCCGAGATTTCTAATTAATTACAAACACTATATATTGATGCAAATTACCAATTTTGTTTATAAAAAACACTCGGAAAATTTGTGGTAGGCTAGGCTATTAAAATAACATTTTTCCCAAGATTGATAGACTTTTGTCAGAGGGGCGGAATGCCCTTATAATCCATTTCCGCATAGGCCTATTGCCACCTAGGGCCCTAGGCCTATACCACATCAATTTTTTACCTCGTCGTACCTTCCTGTTAAATAGGCTACAATAAAAATTTGTTTAGCACGTAGCCTAGGCCCTAGGTGCAATTATAGAAATTTACCCCTAGGCCTACTTGTATTGCAATTATTATATTAGATAATCTATTGCTAAAGTGAACAGGGCCTAAGTCTGATGTTTAATATAATGGAATCAATTAATGGTCACAGCAATGCAAGTGATGATAGGCCTAGCCTAAGTCTAGCAATTTAGAAAACTAGGCCTAGGCTAGTCTGTAGCCTAATGTAGGCTAATAGGAACTTATGCACGAATGCTCCACATATTAATGTATAATACCAGTACCTGACGAAGTGGTTTTTAAGACTGTCACTTGCAGAACTAAAGCCTGGCAGGAACGGACTGGATAACACATCTCCTTGTTGTTGTTATGATGTGATCAGCTGGCTGGCTGATGCTTCCTGGAGGTGCCACATTTTCAGCTAGTTTAACTCCCATGTGATTTTTATACATTAAATCGGTTGTATCCATTACCTTTACTATTCAGGGTGGATATCAACTGCATTATTTCATTATCAAAGAAGTTTTCAAGTAATCAGTTGTCCCAAATTAGTAATGGAAAACAAATCTAGTTGCACCGCTATTCCAGACAAGAGGTATCTGGCAACGATGCCAGATCACTTTGCTGTGGCCTTGAAAACACATTTCTTCAAATTAAATAACCCAGCTAATCAATGTCTCTTCTTGTGTCGATATGTATATACCGTAGTATATACATTTGGTATTTTATTCAAGACTGTTTTTAATAAAATGCAGTTATAGGTAAACAAATCATGAGAAAGGGTAAATTGTATAGAAGTTTACCCTTTGAACCTTGAAGGTAATAATAATAATAATAATAATAATAATAATAATAATACTTTATTTCAGACTCACACAGTACAGAGGGGACCATACTGGGGTCCATATATACCTTACAGTAACATAAATATATATAAGCTACTGTACATAGGCTACATAAAATAAAAATAAATTAAATAATACCCAGCTTGCTATCATGTAGTTCACAGCACTGCCTCAACCCAAAACAGTGGTCATCAAACTACTGTGTTACCAAAACCACTGTCCTAATTGTGTACAGTACCATGCCTCACATCATTTAGCTTCCGGTACAGTAAGTTAATTGCTACAGTACAGTATAGGAATATCGGTACTGTACTGCACTATGAGGTTCAGTACCGGTATGCTAATTCTGTAGAGTAGCAGACCTGAAATCATTACTTAAGGTTAAATATAGAGCAACTTCCTCCAGTGTGCCTGGATCCTAGAGGATCCTATGCTTGGAGTTTGTAGCATTTTAATTATACTGTTCTCAGAAGTGTTAAGTAGAAGTTTACCCTATACTTTATAAATTTACCCTTTTTCTACCCCACATTTTTAAGTGTATAGGGATCGGATAGATATAGCCTACATACAGTCAAAAGGGGGTAATTGGCCACTTGCTAAAAGAAAGTTGGAGTTTTTCATGTCGAACTTAACAGATTTAAGAGCAAAAATATGGTTGCATTGCATAGGCTATATAAATACAGACGGCCAAATAGAGCAATCTTTCTATCCATCACAAACTTACATAACGTATATATTGCTGCTAAATATTGATTATTAATGGTGCAAACTTCCTTATAGCTAATTGAAGCTTGTTAGTGGTCAATTGTGGACCCCCTCAACACACTATAAGGCCATCCATAAAACCCTTATTATTATTCAATATATACAGTATCTCTTATTAGTTCAAACCTACACAAATCCTACGAATTCCATTCCAATAATGGCATCCTTCTGAGTCCACCTGGCCAAGCTGAGATGTGGGCAACATCCAGCTCTTCTGAGCTATCAGAAGAGACTGGATAACTCCGTGGGCGACGCCTGTCCAGGATGTAACACAGCATCCCATACTATTAAACACATCGTAGAAGACTGCATTCCACACAATCACTTATGCCAACAGCATAATCTACACTCCTTGAGAACCCTGTGGGGAAGCCCGATCTCGGCCATGGCCTTCCTTAGGGACTCGGGGCTGTTCGGCCAGACAGCCTAGGGAACGACAACTACTAATATGATTCTACTATAGGCCTACCCTTAACAAGGCAAACAAGGAGGCATATCTTAAACCCTAACCGTTATAACTCATTTAGTGCTGGAGCAAATGGGCTGTACATTTCCACACCTATTCCCTGGCTGACTCTTCCCAAATGGTAGAAATATTAGCTCGATTACCCTAACCCTTTGTGAGTTATAGAGGTTAATGTTGTAATGCCCTCGAAAATATCCCGCAACACCAATAATGTACTACCCGAGTTGACGTCAGGTATAGTGTAAAATAGTCGTTGATGGGAAGTCCAATAAACTCATCACGTGAAACACCACGAGACTATCACCTGGTTCTTACAAATCGGACTAAGGTTACTATACTTTTGTACGTCCGTGGTAGTAGCCTACAGTGGGTTAGCGCGCGGGCCTGGTTGACCTATGGGGGTCATGGTCACTAACCAGGGTTCGAACCCCACCCAAGGCATCTCAAAACCTGTGGGTTTTTAGGAGGGTTAAACTCCCTTCAGAGGTTCGAGCCCCGCGCCAGGCACCAGGAAAGGTTGACCCTAAGTGGGCCTGGGGAGTTGTCAGGACAGAAAAATTCCCTTCACACCCAGCATTTCAAATGTAAAGAGTTTTGGCCTACTTATGAGGGACAGGGTATATACTGCAGAGTGCTTACTAAGTTGAATACCGTACACTCTTAACCCCTTCCTTAAGCCACTGTCACACGAGCGCTTTTTCCGTCAATGTTCTATGAACAAGTCTTTTCTGGTGATATTTGGGGATATTTTTCATTGGAATCGGAAACTAGATCGAAGTAAGATTATATTAGGTAGTTTAATTATCATGGAACTTGTATTTTGAAACTGCCAGCCAACAATTGCTCGTAAAAATTGACGGAAAAATCGCTCGCGTGACACCGCGTTTACCGAGTATGAATTCTGTGTTATTCCAGCTATGTTTAGACGATTTTATGCAGCTTAGGAGGAAACCGCGGTAGAAAATAATGGATAATCAAGATAGTTTGAAGCCTGTTAATTGTTACACGTCCTCCCTAAGCTGGGTAACATCGTCTAATAGTAGCCTATCCAAATTATGATGACAAGAACAACTCGGTACTAAAGGGGTTAACACAGACATTTTATATCCATTCCCGACTCTTTCAACTGCTAGATGAATCCCCGAAAAAACATAAGATACGTAAAGAATTAACCCCTTTTGTACCGGGACACAGCTGGTTCTATTCTGGCTAAGATTAAATAATTTTATTCAATTGTGGAATAGCCTGTAGAAATTAATGGAGCACAAACTATCACTAGCTTTTTGATGCCCAAATAACCTTCGTGTGTAGCCTATGTATGCACGCTATGTATATACCCAGGCACATTTTCCATAGCTGGGGGTGGCCGACTCATGACAAAGCTCGAATTGAAACATTAAAGTTCCGATTTTTAGTGTTCGGGAACGCGAAATTTTCTGTCTCGTCTAGTAGGTGAATTGTAGGCCTACAAGGGGAGGGAGGATTCCTAGCCACCCGACCCGGAATTAGGAAAATTAGTAGGCCTACAGATGGAAGGATGCAGTTAATAAGTAGGCAATATGCGTGAAAGCGGTGCTGGATGGGAGGAGGAGCGTCAACTGACTGGGGACAGGTGCATGGGGGCGATTCGTTCGTGGCCACCCCTTCGGAGATCACGTCGTCCGGCAATAGATAGAAACGGCTAAGGTTGGGTAGAAGGATGCCAAACCTCACTCTGAACAGGACCAGCCTTCACCGAATTGTCCTTCCTAAGCTGCCTAATATATTCATCTAACCACGACTACAATTAACACACTAAAAGAGACATCACAGGTAGGCTACTGAAATAATAAATAGCTAATCTCCAAGATACCTTCGAAAAAATTAGGTTCATAATTTGTGTCCTGATTTCCTTCCAAAACTGAAAATGAGTGCATGGTGCTGGCAGTCACACGAGCGCTATTTCCGGCAATTTTAGCTCGGCACCTGTATTTTTGCCATAATTTCTGAAGCGTTTTCGTATTCGGCAACTAAACTGAAGGTCAAAATTAAATGATTAGTTGGTTCAAATGTCTTAAAATGTGAATTCAAAGCTTTCAGACCAGAAATATTGAGAAAAGTTGCCAGAAAGAGTGCTCATGTCAGGGCCTTCCTCCTGGCGCCCGTGTGTCTGGCCGAATGTCTGGCAATATCCCGTGCAACCTTTATTCATAATGTATCGCTCACCCACACCTCCCCTATATTCATTAAACCATCAAGCATTCTTATAACAATTAACGTCTTTATTACCCCAGACACAACGAAGCAATGGTCCTTGTAAGAATGTTATGGTGATAATTGAGATGTATTTAATGTTAAGAACAGCAGAGGATAATAATTAAAAAAAAAAAAAAAATCAGCCCGATGTTGAACGAAACCTATAGGAAGCAAAATCAGACCTAAGAAAAGAATAGGCCTATACGTAGATATTCAACAAACTGAATCGCCTCGCTGAAGTAGGCCAATTTTACATATGCGCTTTTATTTGTAGCATGTCATAATTATTAACTATTTTTCGAACTATTATTTGCAAGCAAATACCAATAATATGAAATACCTCAGGAACTAGTTTGTTATGCGGATGAGTTCAACTCGTACTGCTCTCAACACTACTTCATGGATTTGACGCTTATGGCATCTTTAGACTAGCATAATATGTTCTTTTTATACATGCATTAACTTCTATTGTATTAACTCTGGATGCTAAATGGAAGCGGTGATGAAGAAAAATCGTAAAATTATAGTATCAATCCGCCATCTTTCCCTCGCTTTCCGTGCTTGGTGACGACTGTTGACAGGTGCGGTCGCCATTGTGAATTTGTGAGACACTCGACGGAATAGGTAAGAGGTGTGTAGGTTGGTGTGTAGCATTGCTAGCATGTTTCCCCTAGTGCTATTGCTCTTTGCAACTTTGTTTACGTTGCTAAGATATATGTACATGTATATTAGTGAAGTGGCATGGTTATTAGTGCTGTTATTATTGTGTTGGGCGTAATTTGAAGGTTCGCAGGGCCCATGTGTGTGATGGTGACGAGCCGCAACCGCCATCAACATCGTGTGCGCCCAAGACCAGCTAGCCTATATCCCCGTAACCACTTCCTCGTAGATATTCCATGTTAGTTGTCGTTTCGCCGTGTCAATTTTGGTTTTACCGTTGTTATTTAGTAGATGCATTATTAGTTTGACTGCAACGAGACCAATAAACCCTAGGCTAGCTAGCTCGGCTTGGGGGTACCTCGGTGCATGAAGTGGCAGCCGGCAGGGCGGATATTTGGTGAAGTAGGACGTATATATTAGTAGTTGAGCAGATATTTTAGCGGCATTATTCATTATCAGGGATTTATCAATGTACCGGCTTGCACAATTTCCGCCGAATTTCCCGAACCGTTTCTGCCGGCATTAAGGGGAGGTTTTTAGTTTCGTCCCTAGACCTCCATCAAACTTAAAATTATACCCCCTAGACCCTTCCAAGATAAATTTGTATTTTTTTGGTAGAATAATTACAGGCTCGCTCTCGCCAGGAAAAAATCTAGGCCTAGGCCCAAATGGCACGAAAGATCTTAAAATTGACAAATGGGGCGAACATTCTTAAAATCGCCAAACTAATGGGGCGAACGTCTTTGAGTTTCATACACAATGGGGCTAAACTTGAGGGAGAAAAGAGTCCATAAATATAAGTCCCTCGAGTGGAAATCTGCCGGCGTCCATGCAGCATGGGTTAGGCCTACGGTCAGCGTGGGTGCCGGCTGATTGAGGCAGGGCCGCAGGAGTTCGTGTAGCCTAGCCGGTTATCTTGCTAACATTGATGTGGGTCTGGTAGACATTGATGCAGGTCTGGCCGACATTGAAGCAGACCTGGCCGACATTGGAGCAGACCTGGCCGACATTGATGCAGGTCTGGCCATCATGACGTTAATGTAGGCATTCATTAACTTGTGAATGGTGACAAAGTTATCACATAGCCTAGCCTATCTTTCAGTGATATTGCCGCCACTTTTTGGTCTTCATTTCTTGTTACCTTGTGCGCTGCCAGATGTATGGAATGCACAAGATGTTTTTCATTACTTCCAGTAATATCTCCCTAGATTAATTGACCACTTAATTTTGACAGTTACTTTTAAACTCCCATTTCATGCTCCTGGATAATTGTCTTCTATACAAGGTTTGACGGTCAATATACAGGAGGCGCTACAATATAGGTAGCAAAATTCTAATGGTAGTTTTGGGTTCCTATCATCATATGCTTCATTTCTATATACTTTTTATCCCCGGGAAAAAAACAAAAAATCTTTGTTTTTTTTTATTTTTTTCTTGGATTTTGTTTTTATTTTTTGTATTAACCTAACCTAACCTAACCTAAATGTATTTGGGGGCTATTAGGTTAGGTTAGGTTAGGTTTTTTGGTTAGGTTAATGACCAAAACAAAAAATCCCAAGAAAATAAATGAAAAATTCCAAGATTTTTTTTTTTCCCCCGGGGATAAAAAGTATATAGAAATGAAGCATATGATGATAGGAACCCAAAACTACCATTAGAATTTTGCTACCTATATTGTAGCGCCTCCTGTATATTGACCGGTTTGACACATAGCCTACCGTACATCTATATACTGTAGGCCTATGTGACGTCTAATGATAAGTTGGACAGGTTGGGAAACAGGTATCCTGACCAGGATTCGAACCCACTCACCTCAGGTATATTTGGGAGAGTTGAGTACCATAACCACTCTGCCATGAGCAGAGTGGTTATGGTGCCCAACTATACCTGGAGTGAGTGGGTTCGAATCCTGGTCATACCTCACTCAATCTGTCATTACTGCATTAGGTTAATTTTCGGAATTTATTTATTTCTACACCGGGTCGAAACCATCGATATATTATTTAGACAAATATGTTAGTTAGGTCATGTACTTCATTGCCATATATGTCCACCCCGTCGGTAATTCATTATAAAAAAAATCTCTAAATCTCGCACGGCTCACCCGATCTCTATTTTCTGTTGCGTTGGTGCGGGACGGCCACCCCTCTCGCTCCACCACCTTCATTCATTGGTTAGGTTAACCCTCTCCGACATATGACGCAATTTTGAGCCTATTAGGGATACTTTAAAGCCTTTATTACCATCAGGGTTTTTTACAAACCTTTATTTTAGTTACTTCAACCTCTGCAGTTGTCTTTGAGTTAGATGTGGGCAGAAAACTAATTTTGGAGAGGTATTTATAAGAGTGAGAGAACTCTATTTCTTATTGCTAATCTGGCAACCTCTGCGTCATATATGTCTGAAGGAGTTAATGACAAAACTTGGCTCGGATTTCATGGATTTAGCGGGGGTGTGGGGGCAGCAGCCCCCACCCATAATACTAGGTTAGGTTAGGTTAGGTTAATGACAAAACTTGGCTCGGATATCATGAATTTAGCGGGGGGGTGGGGGCAGTAGCCCCCCACCCATAATACTAAGTTAGGTTAGGTTATTGGGTTAGGTTAATGACAAAGCTTGGCTCGGATTTCATGGATTCTTCCAATATTACCCCTTTATTTATGCCTCTTACCCCGCAATTTCCCTGATCTTCATAGCCCTCCCCACTATCGGGGGCCGTGTCTTAAGATTGATGGATAAGACTTGTTTTGCATTTTCCGATGGAGTTCATAAAAAAACAACTAAAAAAAAACCCAAACAAGGAAAAAAACTAAAAAATACTTGTGAAAATCGTCCCCGGTGTAAAACTAAATATTTACCTAATTTTCTTTAGGCTTAGCTTTTGTGAGTTAACCCGAGGAGCGCACCATTGATTTTTATTTATTTTTTAATATATAGGCTATAAAGCCTGTAGCCTATAACTTATAACCTATATGAAAAAATAAGGAAAAATGTTATTTTAATAGGCTACCACGAATTTTCCAAGTGTTTTTTATAAGCAAAATTGGTCATTTGCATCAATATATAGTGTTTGTAATTAATTAGAAATCTCGGGAAAACCTATTTTCCCCATTAGGCCTATCATCAATGTTGAGACACACCCCCCCATAGTTATTTGAAAAGACATTAGCCTAACCTAACAACCTTACCTAACCTAACCTAGTATTATGGGTGGGGGCTGCCGCCCCCACACCCCCGCTGGTTGAGTGCTCCCTTAATTAAAAAAAAAAAAAAATTGGCTGTTGATTATACGAATGTGAAAGAAAAGTCGATGAAGTCTATGGTGTTTACTCTGCAATTTTCAGCTTGATTGTACATTGATAACGGGAAAGTACCGTATTGACAACCTTGTTACGAAAATTAAATTTTAGTACCATACTTTTATATTAGGTCTTTCCGAGGGTTTAACACATTTTCATATGATCTTTACAGCTATCGATGACTGAAAGTACCGTATTGACAACCTTGTTACGAAAAAGACATTGTAGTACCATACTTTTTTATTAGGTTTTGCCGAGGGTTAAAACAAATTTTCTTATGATCTTTAGAGCATATAGATTCAATATTTATCTTCAAATATATCAACAAAATTCGTGGTATTAAAATAACATTGAACCAAAAATAATTTTAATTCTGACACAATGTTCTATTTAGCATATAAAGCATATATATCTATAGCATATATCTCTGGGTCAAATTGGATTTTAGGTCACGTATGTGTTTTTTGTATTATAATCCCTTTTCTCAACAGTTCCTTCATTGATTAGGCCTAGTGTGTTTTAAGGTGTTTTTCCTTCTGGAAATTCATATTTACCCATTATTTTGCAATATTAAAACATGCCCCCTAAAACCATATTTTGTTATTACCCTAAACCAGGGGTTCCCAACTTTTTTTCCCTCTGTACCACCTGGGCATTCTGATAGGTACATATATACCCCTGACAATTTAGGATACAAATTTATAAACTTATGTTAATTTTATATTATTTTATTATGAAATATGTATGTGTAGACTGCATAGGGATCTTAGTATTGATATTATCAATAAAATTAACTTGGTGACTATAAAATATTTTGATCTGTCACATACTCTGACATTATCGGGCGGTACTGCCGCTGCCTCGAGTTAGTATACATACCTGATTGTTTCACGTCAATACAGATTGTGGGCCGCAGGAAGTCACATAATAGTGAAAACAATGGAATAGTCGCCTCACTGATATAATTTTAAGGGAAGGATGTAATATCCGGGTGTACGGTCCAACGGTAGTCATGTTTACATAAGTCGATCGCTCGCGGTTAAGTTCCCGTATATTTTTTCTGTTATTTGACCCCTGCTGGCAATATATATGATGATGACAATAAGTCATGTGGGATGATGATATTGGTTATACTGATGATATTGGTTATACTGATGTTTTTGACCGACAGTTAGCCCATCGATCTTTTTAGGCCTAATAGATCCAGTAGAGCATATACATCATTGCTATATGTCATTAAGAGCTGAAATGTGTTATAAGGGAGAACAAATAAAAACGCTAAAATACATTATAGCCTACTGTAAAACAATAAGTTTTTCAGTCAGAACCCAACCAGTGGGGGTGTGGGGGTACTAGGTTAGGTTAAATTAGGCTAATAGCCTAGCACACACATAAAAAAAAAAACAAAAAAAAAACAACCTAACCCAACCAGTGGGGGCGGCAGCCCTCACCCATAATACTAGGATAGCTTAGGTAAGGTTGTTAGGTTAGGCTAATGTCTTCCCAAAGTTGACTATTTTTATAACATAAGATATTAGGCTACCCACTCCACCCCGTGAAATCCGAGCCAGCTTTCGTCAAAAGTTGGCTCGGGTATTCACAAAATTGGGTTTTATGGGTTTGCAATTTGGGAAAACCCGAGCCAAGTTTTGATACAAAACGCTATATTATTGTATTTTTACGCTTTTAACCCCTTATTTTCCCTGAACTTCATAGCCCTCCCCACTAGTGGGGGGCGTGTTTTTAGATTGTTGGATAATGGGTAAATACTCATTTCAGCTCCTCTTCAGTATAAAACAACACTATATCTGAAGGAAAAATAAAAAATACAAACTAAAATTTACTGAAATCGCTGTCGGTCCAAAAAGTCAGGTTTACCTAGTATTATTGTATACCACAGCAGTCAAAATAGACGGGAACATGCTTGCGAGCGTCTGCGTAGTGAAAGGCGGGTGGTCCACCCGGTAACTACATTCTTGCCAATTTTAATCTTAGTTTTGCTTACTGAAATGAGGAAATTGATAAAAACACAACTTGTGCAATCTGCCTGTAGATTAGAACACCATGTTTTGTACACTGGTTATTCTCTCAGACCCCTATGTACCCCCTGAGAAGTGCAAATGTACCCCAGGTTGGGAACCCTTGCCCTAACCTAACCTGGGGGCTGCTGCCCCCAGACCCCCGCAGGGTTAGTATTGATATAGAATAATTATGACAAAATACTAAAACTACGTTAACAAAATTAAAAATATTAGTTCTCGGCTGATCCAAGATGGCCACCATCACCCTTATTTAACCCACAAAGTCTAAGGAAAAATAATTTAATATGCAGCGGTAAAGACATATTGTGGTGACTAATACTCTATGACAAAGCTATAGTATACATTTAGAACATTATATCCCATACGTGACCTAAAATCCAGTTTGTCCCATATCTGCTCCATCTAGGCCTATGTTTTGGCAATTATAGGGAAAAGACTCGCACCCTTATTTATCACTTTTTTTTCCTAAAGATTTTAAGAAATGGGTGTTTTTATGGTTTTAGTTATATTTCCAGTGTGGGATAAAAGATGTGTCCCAATTAACATGGATTGATGGGTAGGCAATAAACTGGATAATCACTCCGTTGTGTGCCCACACGCACGCGGCTGGACTAGGAGAGTTGCCAATCATCGGTATTGTTCTGTGGGATTCTAAAGTAGTTTCCAAACAAATCTGAACCTGAAATGGGAGAGAGTGGGACACATGTAGGGGAGAGGAAGGAGACATGAGTGATTATACTACCTAATCACTTGCTTCCATTTGAGTGCATGTGGGGTGTTTGGTAGCATTCAAGGAGACTACATCGGACTCTTTTTCTTCTTACCTCTGACCGGGTATAAGCTATCCTAGTGTTTACTAGCCTATACCCCTTTGAAAGGACATTAGCCTAACCTAACAACCTTACCTAACCTATCCTAGTATTATGGGTGGGGGCTGCCGCCCCCACACCTGCTATTTGACATCTTTGACAGACTTTTGGTGTATTTTTCTGTGAAAAGGGTATTTTTTCAATTTGTCAATAACGAAAATCCTCCATGCAGACTATATGGAAAAAATATGGCGAATCTGTTGGTGCCTATTTTCTTTAATAAATTGTTTCTAATAAGGCGGATGTAGTGTCCTTGAAGATTATTGGGTGTTTTGGGGGTTATTTTCAGGCTCGCTTCTGTGAGGCCTATCGCACTTTAGAGGTTAAATAAGGCTGGAAGCAAGAGAAGGGATAATTTTAAATTAGACATTGAAAGATGAAGCACCGGTAATTTTATTGGGAATGGTTAGCCAGCAATCTTTAATATAATATAAATCTAAGAGGACAGTCACAACAATGGCGGGTGTGTTGGCTTACATCCGCGAGTGCCTTGTCGACTGGCATGCATCAGTAGGGCTTCCTAAATAACGTAGCACTAAAAAAAAAAAATCCCAAAGGAAAATTTACAGCATAATGGCGAAAGTACTGTGAGGGGGGGGGGATCTCCCTTATTCGGAATTTCTGCAGTGAATACCTATATAACTTTAAAGTACATGTATGTAAATGTTGAGGGAAAAAGAGCTTGGGTAAAAGTTTATCACCAACCATTTAAGAGTTTTTCAGGTAATTTGTTGTTTTTTATTTTTTATTTGATATACAGTTGTTTAACCCGTACAGCCCCAGCGACGCGTCTGACGCGTCGGCGATGTATGTAACGCACGTCTGACGCGTCGGTGATGTATGTAACGCACAGCCCCAGCGACGCGCCTGACGCGTCACCCTAATTGCGCCGACCGTAACCTCAGGTGTAGCCACTCAAGAGGGCTCAGATTTGTATGGGAACTGTGTACGTATCCCACGCAACCGTGCCGATGGTTGAAAACTCTCAAAGTCCACGTGCGTGCAATAACCTGTTTTTTTGGGGTAATTGCCTTCAATTTTTTACTCTTGTAAAATACGTTTTCGGGGCTCTGTAGGACCATTTTTAAAGCTTTTTGAGCGTTTTTTCGTGGTTTTTCCTTCATTCCTAACCCATTCGCTATTGTTTCTGGAATAAAACAATTTTTTGAAAACCGGCCGGGTTCTGGTGAACAAACATTACAAAACTAGCCGGGGCTCCACGGGTTAATACAGAGGACCGTCGCATTTTAGTAGCCTATTTTCAACATTAGCCTAACCTAACCTAACTTAACCGAAAACTAACTGTCTCGCCGACGAAAACCCAGCTCATGTTCCCTGTGTTATGGGTGAACAATCCAACAGTTTCTCGTATTTAACTTAGTGATTTTGCGACAGTAATTACATGTAGGCTACACCAACAAAGTATCGTTCATGAAAGTGATAAAACACTGATAATCATCGATGGGGCCCGTAACTGGTTGGTCATAAACTAATACCAGAGCTTGAGTGATACTGGCTTTGACAGTAGAGTAAATTAAATCTGGATATTGGTACCATAGAATTTTGACGGAAGAGTAAATTAAATTTGGATAGTGGTACCTTAGAATTGTGACAGTAGGGTAGTGGAGAAAATACAAATTTGCAAAGGAAAGCAAGCAATGACAGATTACCTATCCTTACTAGGCTGCTTATTGATGTTTATGGACTAGGTAATTATAATGTAAAACTTGCAAAATAAACCCACCAAAACAGGAATGCCACAATATAAAAACAAAAGAACTAATCAAAATCACTGGAAATAACTACAGTATTTGCAAAAAAAAAAAAAAAAAAAAAAAATAAGTCACCAGGAAAATATAAAGAGGCATGTACAGGACGTGTTAAATTGGAAATGGGTTGGTTGCATTAGAAAGCAGTCGCTATGCTAGCTTTGTTAAAGCACACAGTTTTGCCACTATTGAAACAGTAACTGTGTACACCCTATGTGGTGGATTGTTATTATATTCAAAAGTTTATTTGGTTAAGCGATATTTCCACAGCAATATTGATAAGTTCCTTTTGCCTCTTATCTTGTGTCGTCTCAGTTTTGGCTTGTTTATTTTCAAAGTTTTAAATTATACCGGTAATGTTAATGTAGTAGAGAAATTATGTATGTATGTATTTACTCAGGCCCATTCCCCACTTTTCCTTTTTTAGAGAGAGAGAGAGATATAGAGATAGAGATAATAAATGTCATTATTACAGGTTGGGTAGAATGCCTTGTCTAAATGTGTCTGTTTTTCTTTTCTTCAGGACAGTGCAGCAGTCTTGATACCAGCGCTGGAGCCTCCCTACGCTAGCGTAAAGTTTTACCTTATATTGTTGTGCCCAACCAGATCATACTAGGATGTTAGGAAAGTAGACTTGGTAAATATGTATTGTATGCATGTATTTATGTATAATAATTATGTATATAACTATTGTGTGTATTTATGTATAATAATTATGTATTTATATACTCAGGCACATACCCCATAGCTGGGGGTGGCCGACTCGATACAGAGCCCAAACAGAAACTACTTTTATGTTCCAATTATTTGGGTCTGGGACCACTTTGTCTCTTGTAGTAGGTGAACTGAATTGTACAAGGGGAGGATTCCTAGCCCCCTGCACTCTGCCCCCAGAAGGAAAAGTAGGACAGCAAAAGAGGCAGACTTAGTTAATATGATAGGTTATTACACAATGTTACAGGTGACTAACCTAGTTATTCACCCAATTACCTTTACCCCGTTAGACAGGTTGAAGAAAGGACAGGCCTTTATATAATTATACACCAGCTTTCATAGGATGGAAACTACAGTAGATAGATTGGGAAATAAAGCTGGAATAGTTTTAAAGTTCATTATTAGCTGCATTGGCCAACTTTGGGGGTAAGGTTAGTAGATCTGCTCAAAAGAAGGGCTAGCTTAAATGCTGTGAATTGTGATTTAACACTAGGTAGTACAGTACTTGACAGTTGATAATTAATATATAAGCACTGGATTTTTTTTCTCGCTTCAACGATGGAGAAACTACAGCAAATCCAGCCTGCAGCTACAGGATATTTTGATTGACCTTCAACGATGGAAAAGCTACATTAAGTACAGGATATTTGATAAAGTAAGCGACTAAGAAGAGCTTACAGTAGGAAGGTAAGGGAGTTTTCTAGAGGTGGTGTCACACGTTCACATGTATCCGATAATTTGGATCACCGTCTGATTTTGCAAGTTTTACAAGTTTTACAATTTAATTCTGCTCAACTTTGGCAAAAAATAAATTTGTTTTGTTTTTGGGTAAATGTATTCAAAGTTTCAAGGGGTCTGTTCTCGTCAATTTTGTTTTTATGGTACATTTATTCAGTGTTTCAAGGGGTCTGTTCTCATCAATTTTGTTTTTATGGTAAATTTATTTCTAGGGGTCTTTTTTTTAAGTGTTTCAAGGGGTCTGTTCCTTATTTTAAGGTGCATAATTTCAAATTTCTAAATGGGAATAACTTATAATTGAATAACCGCTTACTCTTTAGTGTAAGTTGAATTGGATAGGGGCTCTGTAGCTGGTACCGAACACAAACTCGTGTGACACCACGTTTAGAAGGCAGCTAGGCAAGGTTGAACTACATTAATAATTCAGGGTGTCAAACCAGAGATATTTGCCTTGCTTTAGTAATCGTTACTATACTGTATATGAGATAAATTTATGGTCACATTTTCCTTGCTTATTATTCTATCTATATATTGCCGGACACTTTACTTCCCTTAATGAGAGTGGCCATACACAGAAGGCCCCCAAGTAGGCCTATTTATGGTCACATTTTCCTTGCTTATTAGTCTATCTATATATTGCCAGATGCTTTACTTCCCTTAACACCTTACGAGCGGCCTATGCGGTTTATTTATGTGTACCGCACAGCGGGGTGTTTTTAGCCAAAATAGGGCTGTTTACGTGATCATTTTCATGCCTAAATAAGACCCAGAACGTAAAACAAGTACCTATCCCTGAAAGGGCATAAACAGAGCTTTCGAATGACACCATAACGATCCTTGTATGATGGATAGTTTTCTTGCAATAACCGTGCAACGCGAGTGCAAAAAGCAGGTAATTCGGTACTTTCAGTACATAATTGAGTATGTAGCGAGTGAGAGAGGGAGGAGGGAGCTGAGATTTGTGTCAGTAGGTTCGCCGCGGTGGTCTGGAGCAGTCATACGCTCGCTAGTCTCCTGCCACCACTTGTCTCTCTCTCTCAGCCACATTACGTGCTGAAATTGCCACTCGAGTTATGTCGAGCGCCGCCACATAGTCCAGCTTTATTTAACTCGACTTATGTTGCTCGCCGCTAATTATGGGTTAATGAGGGTGGCGCACATACACAGAAGGCCCTAAGTGGACCTATTCCCCGTTACTAAATATTCAGAATTAAAATTATGCTCTCACATTTTCCCTGGCTTATTAGTATTAATCTACAGAGATACATTTATGCTTCACAGTTCTTATGTTCTTGGACGTGATATGTTCAAAATACAGCAAATCATGTTTATTTGTTGGGGTTATTTATCATATTCATACCAATCTTAATCAACCCATACTGTACCGGTGATGTCCTTTTCATTAAATTCTGGCAACTATTAGATGATTTTATTCAGTTTAGGAAGGCTCTCAAGCAGTAATAAGGCTTCAAACTATCTCAACCAACCTTCTTAGCCACTGCAGATCCTTCCCAAGCTACATAATATCGTCTAAATGTAGCTAGAATAAAAGGTAACACACGTCGCTGGTACTCAGAGTTAAGACAATTAACCCTTACCGGTGATGTCCTTTTCATTATATTTTGGCAACTATTAGATGATTGTATTTAGTTTAGGAAGGCCCTCAAGCAGTAATAAGGCTTCAAACTATCTCAACCAACCTTCTTAGCCACTGCAGATCCTTCCCAAGCTACATAATATCGTCTAAATGTAGCTAGAATAAAAGGTAACACACGTCGCTGGTACTCAAAGAGTTAAGACAATTAACCCTTACCGGTGATGTCCTTTTCATTATATTTTGGCAACTATTAGATGATTGTATTTAGTTTAGGAAGGCCCTCAAGCAGTAATAAGGCTTCAAACTATCTCAACCAACCTTCTTAGCCACTGCAGATCCTTCCCAAGCTACATAATATCGTCTAAATGTAGCTAGAATAAAAGGTAACACACGTCGCTGGTACTCAAAGAGTTAAGACAATTAACCCTTACCGGTGATGTCCTTTTCATTATATTTTGGCAACTATTAGATGATTGTATTTAGTTTAGGAAGGCCCTCAAGCAGTAATAAGGCTTCAAACTATCTCAACCACTATCTTAGCCACTGCAGATCCTTCCCAAGCTACATAATATCGTCTAAATGTAGCTAGAATTAAAGGTAACACACGTCGCTGGTACTCAAGGGTTAAGACAAACTATCACCTGGCTTGACACCCTCCCTGCACTAATTATAGGAAACTTTTAGAATTTTAAGAAACTTTTAGAATTTTTAGCTTAGACATTTTTTTACTGGTTGAGGCACTGTACTATATATGTATTAACCCTTTCAGTACTACCTTAATAATTATATACTTTTTTTTTGTCAATGGATTCAATATACTTTAAATTTTTAAAATTTTATTTGATAATTATTCGTTATTTACTGTTAATTTCAATTATTCGTTATTTACTGTTAATTTCAATTATTCTTTATTTACTGTTAATTTCAATTATTCTTTATTTACTGTTAATTTCAATTATTCTTTATTTACTGTTAATTTCAATTATTCTTTATTTACTGTTAATTTCAATTATTCTTTATTTACTGTTAATTTCAATTATTCTTTATTTACTGTTAATTTCAATTATTCGTTATTTACTGTTAATTTCAATTATTTTTTAGATTTATATTCACTTTGTGCTTATTTAATTTTAATTTCACCCAGATGACAAGTAAGACTTTGTGCTTATTTAAATTTAACTTCACCCAGATGACAAGTAAGAATTGTCTTAAGTTTATCTTGATTCAACTGTTGATTAATAGTTATTGTACTGAAAAGGTTGGTTATGTGACTGCAATAGTTTCTTGACACAATTTGAAATATCCTTTATATACAATCTTGCCCTAATCAGCATTTACTGTCCCATTATTGAAAGTTGCTATACTGTAGTATCTTCTACAGGATTTGAATTTTCTTTCATTTAAATTACAAAAGTTGCTACTAAATTTAGTTTTGTCTACATTATTTAGAATTTTTCCTTTAATTTACAGTTTATTAGTTTAATTTACAGTTTATTAGTTTAATTTACAGTTTATTAGTTTAATTTACAGTTTATTAGTTGCCACAAAATTTTAGAATTTTTATAGAGTATCTGATAATTCTTAGTTTTTTCTCTACATGATTTGACTTCTTTAATTTAATTTACTGTTAATTAGTTGCTACAAAATGTTAAGAATGTTATTGAGTACTGGATAATTCTGTTTTATCTCAAAGTGATTGGAATTTTCTTTAATTTAATTTGCGGTTTAGTAATTAGAGTTGCTACAAATTTTTAAAGAATTGTTTATGGAGTACAGTACCGGGTAATTGTTTATGGAGTACAGTACCGGGTAATTGTTTATGGAGTACAGTACCGGGTAATTGTTTATGGAGTACAGTACCGGGTAATTGTTTATGGAGTACAGTACCGGGTAATTGTTTATGGAGTACAGTACCGGGTAATTGTTTATGGAGTACAGTACCGGGTAATTGTTTATGGAGTACAGTACCGGATAATTCTTTCATAAAGTGTCAAGAACCTATGTAGTGTGTGCAACTGGTTACAAAGAAATCTGAGACTATTTATTTCTTAACCCTCTCCGACATATGACGCGATTTTGAGCCTATTTGTGATACTTTAAAGCCTTTGTTACATCAGGGGTATTTAGAAACCTTTAGTTTAGTTACTTCAACCTCTGCAGTTGTCTTTGAGTTAGCTGTGTTGAGCCTATTGGGGATACTTTAAAGCCTTTGTTACCATCAGGGGTATTTTAGAAACCTTTAGTTTAGTTACTTCAACCTCTGCAGTTGTCTTTGAGTTAGCTGTGTTGAGCCTATTGGGGATACTTTAAAGCCTTTGTTACCATCAGGGGTATTTAGAAACCTTTAGTTTAGTTACTTCAACCTCTGCAGTTGTCTTTGAGTTATCTGTGGGCAGAAAACTAATTTTGGGGAGGTAATTATAAGTGAGAACTCTTTATTTCTTATTGCTAATCTGGCAACCTCTGCGTCATAAATGCGTGAAAGGGTTAAGGTTTGTCTATTGTTTTAATAATGCTTTCAAAATCTATAAAAGATATTGCTAACCTTCTTTGTGATCCAGTTGTACCATGATTAATATTTGGTGGTGGCAATATGTTATATATAAGTTATATTTTGATGTTTGTAATTTATATTTTGATGTTTGTAATTTATATTTTGATGTTTGTTTGGTCTTCCGGAGTTTATTAATTTTGTGACTACAGTACCCTTTATTTGCGACTTATTTCAAATATATTAGACTTGCTTACATAAATGAAAAGCATCTTAAATTTTGTGTAATATACTTTTTTACGTAAATGAATAGCATCCTAAATTTTATACTGTAATTGTAATTTGCTTAATGTTTATCTATTCAGGCACATACCCCATTTTTCTTTAGCTGGGGTGGCCGACTTGAGACACTTTTAATATAGCCTTAGTTAACTTGTTACAGTAAATATTTTATTTTAGTAAAAGTTATTTCCACATAGCGATTTTGGTAAGTTTAATTTACCTTTATTTTGTATCGTTCAAGTTTTGGTTTTAGTTTGCAAGTTTTACATTTTAATTAATAATGAAGTGGTCACAAAATGTCAATAAACGCCTGAAGGTAACGTTGTCAGCCAGAATACATTCAAAGTACTGTACACAATAATGTTTGAACTGGTCTTTGTTTCCATTTACTCCACTGATGGAGAGGGGAGGCCATGTTTTAGTGGCTCAGCGATTGTCCTTTTTTCAGGTATTGCTGCATGGTGTTAGCCAACGTGACAAGATAAATTTATTTTCGAGCCACGGTCTTAATAAATTTATTCTCCAGAATGCGGGTCACATATGATAAATCTATTTTCCACAGTGTGGGCCACTGTGTCTAAATATATTTAGTCTCCAGGGTACGGTACAATAAATTTATTCTCCATGGTGCGAGCCACTGTCTGAATACATTTTGTCTCCCGGATTATATTTTATTTTCCACGGTGCGGGCCACTGTGTTTTAGTATAGGTATTCCCCACGGTGCAGGCCACTGTGTTTTAGTATAGGTATTCCCCACGGTGCAGGCCACTGTGTTTTAGTGTAGGTATTCCCCTCGGTGCAGGCCACTGTGTTTTAGTGTAGGTATTCCCCTCAGTGCGGGACACCGTGTTTTAGTGTAGTTGGTCCCCACAGTGTGGGCCACTGTGTTTGGTTGGGCACCTCCTGCCTCTAAGGTCGTGTGGCAGCTGCACTACCACCCTTGACCTAACTTGCTATTTTAATGTAACGGAGTCAAACCGGAGCTATTTTATTCCAAGACGAATGAATACTGTATGAGGAAAAATTTCATAAAATACCATTGTTTTTGCCATTTAGTCACTTCCAAAGACTTAATTTTAACTATAAACCACATATACAACATTTAAGTCTGAGAATAATGGACTGCTTTCATTTGACACCGTCGATGCCATGAATCTTTTATGGCATTTATTCACGAGTTAAAAAACTCTGAATTATACTTTAAAACTAAAGATATTCTTGGCTGACAACTCTTCAGGTAAAATAGCATCATTCCACAAAATATGCCAGTACTTGAGATTTTAAAATTAATGCTTTCAATCATATACCCGGTAGCCTATTTGTATTTTGTTTATTCAACACTAATTCCCCAATGGATCGATGCTACTTTTACTGATTGCTTTTATTACTGTGTATTATTTGATGTAAAGGATGCCATTACACTTTCTTAAAAATCAAGTTTGTGGATATGTATTTAAAGTTTGATAAATCGTGGAGTGTTTATCATTCTTAATTATTATCCCTATACATTCTTGGCTTTTTACTTGTTTATTTGCTAGATAAGTTTTCTATTAGGTACTATATTATAGTTCAATCATTTCTAAGTTATCGATTTGTATCATTGTACATTGCTAATTTTTATGGTTTACAAAATTATTGTATTTCGTTAAAGTAATTTAATCAAATGAAGTATACTTATGTGTAATGGCTTCCTTTTATGTGCATATTGTTTAAATTGTCTTCAATTTAAACATGACTTGCAATGCGAGTCCTTTATGTGTACACTGTTTAAATTGTCATTGATTTAAACATTACTTTACATTGACTTGAAAAGTTTAATTGATTTAAACTTACATGACTTGCAATGCAAGTTGATCTATAACATAATTGTTAAAAGTTTAATTGATTTAAACTTACATGACTTGCAATGCAAGTTGATCTATAACATAATTGTTATATCGATCTATATATATATATATATATATATTGTATATTGTAATGTTAAATTCTCTATAAAATGTACACTAAAGTAACACTGGAGTAACACTAAGCCTCCCAACCTGGCCAGGCCTACCCACTAGCAAACCTATTTTGTATTTCTATCTCGCTATTCATCAACATTATTTGGTGAATTGGGTAAGGAGTCCAAATTAGGTTTAACAGTGTCTTAAGCTGGGCTGGGTTGGGCAACTTTCTGTTCTTGAATGAAAACGAAAGCTATTTTTTTTCCAATCTTCCTCCCTCAATGATTCATTGGTTGTGTTGGTTGCTATCGTACTGTATCTAGTTAGTTGCTATCGTACTGTATCTAGTTAGTTGTCGCCCTTCAATCAGACCACCATTTGTTTACTTTAATTAATGCTAGGTTCAGGACTCAAACCTATAATTTATTAGTGGCCCCTTCATCATTGACGATGCGCCTGAATTCTCAAGACTGGAGGAGGATATTACTCTGCTTAGAAATGAAATCATTGAATCAGCTGGTTAAATACTCCACTAACCAGCTAACTGTGATTCTTCCTAAGCTGAATATAGTCCTCTGTGAGTAGGTAATAAAGTACTAGTGATCTGGTTGAAGGCTGTAATGGGAGGGAATTTGACTTATGTTAGATACTTCGTGGAGGGCATTGGGTCGGGTGGGTATTGTAAGGTAGTTTTAGGATAGTGTTAGAGGAGTTGGAGGTAGATTGTAACCTTCTTGATCAATGGTAGTTTAGATTTTGATTTTTATGGAAAATTTCGCCAAATTTTCCATAATATATAAATAAAAAAATGGCAAATTTGGTATATTATTGACCTTTCTGTGTTCCATTTTCTTTATTTATGAGTATTAGTTTAGTTAGTTAGTTTTAAGTTTTATGGAAAATTTTACTAAATTTTCCATAATATATAAATAAATAAAGTGTGAATTGATTGACCTACTAATGTGTTGCCACTTCCCTTCTAGCTTCTGCGCTGCGTTTTTTATGGTTCTGCGTTTTTGTTGGTTCACTTTTATATGCCGATACTAATCCCCTTCCTTTTAGCTTTTTTTTTACCATTCAGGTCTTGTTAAACCCTTCTGGTGTTGTATGAACCCTTCTGGCATTGTATAAACCCTTCTGGTCTTGTATAAACCCTTCTGGTCTTGTAAAACCCTTCTGGTGTTGTATAAACCCTTATGGTCTTGTATAAACCCTTCTGGCATTGTATAAACCCTTCTGGTGTTGTATAAACCCTTCTGGTGATGTATAAACCCTTCTGGTGTTGTATAAACCCTTCTGGTGATGTATAAACCCTTCTGGTGTTGTATAAACCCTTCTGGTCTTGTATAAACCCTTCTGGTGTTGTATAAACCCTTCTGGTGATTTATAAACCCTTCTGGTCTTGTATAAACCCTTCTGGTGTTGTATAAACCCTTCTGGTGATGTATAAACCCTTCTGGTGATGTATAAACCCTTCTGGTGATGTATAAACCCTTCTGGTGATGTATAAACCCTTCTGGCATTGTATAAACCCTTCTGGCATTGTATAAACCCTTCTGGCATTGTATAAACCCTTCTGGTGATGTATAAACCCTTCTGGTGTTGTATAAACCCTTCTGGTCTTGTATAAACCCTTCTGGTGTTGTATAAACCCTTCTGGTGTTGTATAAACCCTTCTGGTCTTGTATAAACCCTTCTGGTGTTGTATAAACCCTTCTGGTGATGTATAAACCCTTCTGGTGATGTATAAACCCTTCTGGTGATGTATAAACCCTTCTGGTGTTGTATAAACCCTTCTGGTGATGTATAAACCCTTCTGGTGATGTATAAACCCTTCTGGTCTTGTATAAACCCTTCTGGTCTTGTATAAACCCTTCTGGTGATGTATAAACCCTTATGGTCTTGTATAAACCCTTCTGGCATTGTATAAACCCTTCTGGCATTGTATAAACCCTTCTGGTCTTGTATAAACCCTTCTGGCATTGTATAAACCCTTCTGGTGATGTATAAACCCTTCTGGTGATGTATAAACCCTTCTGGTCTTGTATAAACCCTTCTGGTCTTGTATAAACCCTTCTGGCGTTGTATAAACCCTTCTGGTGATGTATAAACCCTTATGGTCTTGTATAAACCCTTCTGGCATTGTATAAACCCTTCTGGTCTTGTGTAAACCCTTCTGGTGTTGTATAAACCCTTCTGGCATTGTATAAACCCTTCTGGTCTTGTATAAACCCTTATGGTCTTGTATAAACCCTTCTGGTCTTGTATAAACCCTTATGGTCTTGTATAAACCCTTCTGGTCTTGTATAAACCCTTCTGGTCTTGTATAAACCCTTCTGGTCTTGTATAAACCCTTCTGGTCTTGTATAAACCCTTCTGGTGATGTATAAACCCTTCTGGCATTGTATAAACCCTTCTGGTGATGTATAAACCCTTCTGGTGTTGTATAAACCCTTCTGGTGTTGTATAAACCCTTCTGGTGTTGTATAAACCCTTCTGGTCTTGTATAAACCCTTCTGGTCTTGTATAAACCCTTCTGGTCTTGTATAAACCCTTCTGGTGATGTATAAACCCTTCTGGTGATGTATAAACCCTTCTGGTGATGTATAAACCCTTCTGGTCTTGTATAAACCCTTCTGGCATTGTATAAACCCTTCTGGTGATGTATAAACCCTTCTGGTGATGTATAAACCCTTCTGGTGATGTATAAACCCTTCTGGTATTGTATAAACCCTTCTGGTCTTGTATATACTCTTGTTAAACCCTTCTGGTCTTGTATATACTCTTGTTAAGCCCTTCTGGTCTTGTATATACTCTTGTTAAACCCTTCTGGTCTTGTATATACTCTTGTTAAACCCTTCTGGGCTTGTATATACTCTTGTTAAACCCTTCTGGTCTTGTATATACTCTTGTTAAACCCTTCTGGTCTTGTATATACTCTTGTTAAGCTCTTCAGGTCTTATTAGCTTGTACTAACTCTTCTTTACAGGTTTTTTGTTATCTTCAGGTCTTTGCTAGACCCTTCAGGTCTTTGCTAGACTCTTCAGGTCTTTGCTAGGCCCTTCAGGTCTTTGCTAAACCCTTCAGGTCTTTGCTAAACCCTTCAGGTCTTTGCTAAACTCTTCAGGTCTTTGCTAAACCCTTCAGGTCTTTGCTAAACCCTTCAGGTCTTTGCTAAACCCTTCAGGTCTTTGCTAAACCCTTCAGGTCTTTGCTAAACCCTTCAGGTCTTTGCTAAACCCTTCAGGTCTTTGCTAAACCCTTCAGGTCTTTCATACAACCCTTCAGGTCCGTTTTTTATTTTTTCTCTCTTATCCCATAGAACTAACCCTTCCTTTGCAGATATTTTTTTTACCCATCAGGTCAGAACTGAACTAATATATTTCCCCTACAGGTTAACTGGTTGACAACTTGACCCCCTTCCGCTAACTAATGTTCAACTTTTTTCTCAGTTCAGGCTTTCGCGGGTTGTGGCGGTTGCAGAAATCACTAATTTAATTGTCTTTTTCAGAGGTATTGGGTTAATTCTAGGTATCAATAGGGAACTTAACATATTTTCATGTCTTTTCAGGGAGTACTAATGTGTTTTAAAGTCATTACAGGGAATGATGGTGATCGGATTAGTGCGATTTGTCCGAGACCTTCATTCTTGTGGCAATGTGGTCCAGACGGTCTGGACTTAACAGTGATCGATATTGTAACGTAACACCGGCTCTGTTTAAACCTTTATTAATCAAAGAAAAATTACAGTAAAGTAGGCTACAGTATTATTGTAATGTTCAACTAATTAAAAGTTCACTAATTCATGGATCTAAAAATGAGTGCAAAACTTTATCAATTTATTTAAAGTAATCCTAAATATTCATTATGAAATTCACTTTGCTTATGCTTGAGGTTTACTACTGTAAATGTAAGACAAATATAATTGACTGGTAACTTGTTGATTTACTTATCATTCTTTTTTCAAACTTAGTACTACTGTACGTGTATATGGTTTTGATCTGCATATATACTCTAATCATGGGGGGGGGGGGGCACTAATTGTCTCTGAAGTCTTTGAACAGAAAAAATCTAAGTATTGAATGATGACCGTCCCAGCCAATACTTGCCATGGTGTGCCGCTTGACTCATCTGAAGCTGGGATACTCCGTGGACTTGTGTGTGGTCTTTGAGCGTCGCGGTTCTTCACAGATTGGTAGGTGACAAAGATTCAGTAACATTACCGACAATTAACCCTGTCACGTTTTTATGACTCAGAGGTTGCCATAGAGTTCTCTCACTCTTATAATTACCTCTCCAAAATTAGTTTTCTGCCCACAGCTAACTCAAAGACAACTGCAGAGGTTGAAGTAACTAAACTAAAGGTTTCTAAATACCCCTGATGGTAACAAAGGCTTTATAGTATCCCTAATAGGCTCAAAATTGCGTCAAAGACGTGAGAGGGTCTGGGAATATGTCTTAAGAATTCTCAAAGTAGTGAACTAGTCTTTTTTCCAGCTGACGATACATTGGCTTGTTCCTATCCTGTTAACTGTCCGACTCTTTAGACGGGAAATTATAGGGGTTTGAAAATGTTCAATCAAATCATGAAAGTCAGCGAAAGGGTCTTTGAATGCATGATCAGGGAAAGTGTTGCCATCAACTACATGCAGTTTGGATTTATGCTGGGATGTGGCACAAGTGATTCTTAGGCAACTGCAAGAGAGGTTCCAAGAGAAAAACAGGGAGTTATACCTAGTTTTTGTAGATCTTGAGAAGGCTTGTGACTGGGTGCCCAGGAAAGTAATGCAGTGGGCTATGAGAAAACTAGAGTAGAAGAGTGGCTAGTGCATGTGGTAATGAGACTGTATAAGGGGTCACGGACAGCAGTTGGAGTGAATGGGGGCCTGAGCGAAGAGTTTCCAGTAAAAATTGGGGTTCACCAAGGTTCAGTGCTGAGCCCATTACTGTTTTTGGTCCTGGAGGCGCCGTCAAGGGACTTTAGAACAGGACTCGCATGGGAGCTGTTATATGCAGATCTAGTTCTTATTGCAGATAGTGTGCAAGAAGCAGAGGCAAAGTTCAAAAGATGGAGGGAGAGTATGGCAAATAAGGTTGTAGATAAAACAAAGGTCATGATTAGTGGAGTAAGGCATGGAACTATGGAAAGAAGTGACGACTATCCATGCGCAGTATGTGGGAAGGGGGTAGAAAGTAACTCTATTCAATTTTGTGTCTGTAGTGACGGAGTACACAAGAGATGTAGTGGAGCTTGAGGACCTTTGACAAGAATCATAGTACAATGTGCATAGTTAAATGTGCAGTGTGCAAGGGAGATCTTTTATTAAATGACCTGCATGTTAGTGTTGACTTCGACTGTGTGATGCTGGAGTGAGTGTGTGAATAAGTTCTGCTACTTGGGCGATACGGTTCCGCCGGAGAGCTGTTGCCACTCTTGACCATGAGAGGGCTCCCACCCCACCTTAAAGGGAAGGTGCACATTACTTTGTGTGTTGGGAGCGCAATGAACTATGCCTCGGAGACGTGGCCGGTTAAAGAGAGGATATCAATAGAATGGAATGGAATGAGAAGAAAATGGTGTTGGATATGTGGGGTTAATCTCAGGGACGTGACATCAAGCGAGGGCTTAAGAAGGCGTCTGGGCATTAGGAGTGTCAGTGAAGTGATGCACACGAGCCGACTTGGTTGGTTTGGACACTTGGAGAGAATGGATGATCAGAACTGGGTGAATAAATGCCGGACTGTAAACGTAAGGGGAGCTGCGTGCAGGGGTAGACCTAGAATGACATGGGATCAGATACTCCGGTCCGATCTCAAAATAAAGAACGTAAGAGGCAGCCCTTGACAGGGTCGCCTGGAAGGCCGTCATTTAGGACGTGTGACTGTAACCACATTCTGTGGACAAAATGGTCTTTAAACTTGTATGTACTGTACATGCACTGTTTGTAGTGAAATGCGTTGATTATGAAAACGTGAGCATTAATATATTATGTTGTCAATTGAAAACTTGGCAGATATACCGGTAGTATTTTCTTATTTTGACATGAAATATAAAGAAATTCGCTGGTAACAGATTGAATTTACAGTTGGCTGAAAACCAAATATAAGTTCTATTATTTTATCATAGGTGTGAAAACCATATTCAGTAGTCCGTTCAACAAAGTGAGCAATGTTAATAGAACCAGAGGTCAATTTGTTGTTGTTCCCCAGACTGCCTGGCCGAACAGCCCCAAGGCCCCGAGCAAGGCCAAGGCCATAACCGAGCGCCCCCACAGAACCCTCCCTGCCTACCACAATAAAGCCTGGGTGACCGAAGCCACTCCATGGCGGGGAGCTGAGGAGGGCACGGAAACGCCTGGGAAATTTGTTGAATGCAGTACTGTATTGTAAAAATGCTAGTTGCATAATTTATAATTTTTGTGTTTTGAACACTATTATTACCCCCTCCCCCAGTTTTTCTTTTATCTTGAAAAAATATATATTCTTTTAATTTGAAACAAGACTTGGCGCCCACACAATATTGATGAATATCTCTTGCAAGCATTGTCGGTTAATTTTACCTTGACTGTCGATCACCATGTTTCAAAATCTGCTAGTCTAAATCAGTCAGTTCATTTGCAAAGTAGTAAATTTGTATAAAGTTGTACCTTTTACAGAAACTTGAACTGGTTTGTATATCATGTCTATCTATTGGCAGACACCATGATCCCAGAAGGGGTGACCAGGAATGAATCCCCTATGCACCTCTCCACTGTTACTGCATTCGGTGGTGATGTGTTCGTCTTGTGGATCCTAAAGGTGAGACCTTGGTGTTTTATTAACCCATGGACTGCAAAGGTCCTTTTGGAAGCCATGGTATTTATACATGTGTAAAAATAACCCTTTAAAAACCATGCCAGTGCCAGGAAATGTCTGAAATTTGGGTGACACATAGAAAGTAGTGGCATATTTCCATACCACATCCTTCCCCTCGTTATACCTCACCCCCCTCCTCCCCTAAACTTGGCCTTTTATTTTGCACATGTTCTAACAGTACATGGGTTAACAGGGACTAAAACCCACCACATGTCACTTAACCCTTTCAGTGCGGGGGATATTCCACTAAATTTGGCCTCATTCAGGCACTCCTGATTGCTTAAACAAGTGCCTGAATGCAATAAAATGTTTGCAGCATAAAACTAGAAGAGCTTTCAAATGACACCTGAACGACTTCTATTTTTTTTGTTTTCCCCTTCTATGAGGATGAGAGAGACGAAAGGCAAAACTGCCTGTGATGAGTGCCTCCCCCAGAGCGACAGGGCCAAAATCAAGGAATGTTAGTAAAAATGTCTGGACACAGAGTTTGAAGCAAGTTACAGAGCTCAGCTGTTGAATAGAAGAAAGATTGGGAGTATAGTTTCACTCTTGAGTTGGAGAGTTGCACAGAGTAGGAGTGCGATTTTGTTGCAAGACTGGTATACGTACCAGTCAATGAAGCAATAGTTTATAAATGAGGTCGAGGCTTAAACATAAATTACCGTACTCCTTGATAAAAAAGTTAATAGTGATAGGAGTGTAAAAAAAGCACAAGGATTACTATGCTCTTATGAGTTTTTTCCTATAAATCTCCTAATACTGTAACATTACTGTTTTAACCTATTAGCCTCTGTAGCAGTTACAGTAATTTCTTGTTACTGCCTTTTTGCAATACGGTTAAGGCTGGTGTGGTGCGGAGGGACTTTGTTGAGTCTTGCTGAGGCACTGTTAACACTACTAACATCAGCCACATTGATGACATATGGGACAGTGTTGTGGCAAGACTTTTGTGTATTGTACTACAGTAAGTGGGCTGATGCCGCACAGTGGAGAACGGTCTTTGAACTTTTATGTACAGTATGTACTGTATAATTATACTATGGTTGAACTTTTATGTACAGTATGTACTGTACTGTATATACTATGGTTGAAAACCCAATGGAAATAATGAGTAGTGTCATAAAGGTATACTAGTGAGTGGTGGCGATTTCAGTGCTTAATGTAGGCCTAGATATACATTTATTCATGCATACGCACAAGATGGAGGTTTCACAATAAGCTTGGTTTGTCTTATTCTAACCGTGGCATATTCTGTGTGTTTTCACTTTTAAAGATTTTATATATTTGTTTTACAATTGAAGCGAGTAGAGTACCTGATCGCACCTATTTTGTGGTGTACCCCTTCACAACCTCCTCTATTACATAGGACAATCACAGGCTGTAGTATGGTTGGTAGAGCACTCTCCTGCAAACAGATAGATTGAGGGTTCGAGGCTCGGGCCAGACAGTGTGTGCTATTGGCAGAAGACAGTGTTGTGGTGGACAGCACAGTGTAGCAATCCGTGGCAACTGTCCACTGAAATCCGTGAAATATCTGGGCACCCACTCTAGCCCTGCTCTTGCATATAGCCTTATAGGGAAAGAAAGAAGGCATTACTGTAGTGTGTGAAAATAGTATGAGGTTCGTTTCCCCCATATAAAAATGGTAATATGACTAATTTATTCAACAGGTTGGTGTGTGTAACGCAGGCTTCATCTTCACTAGAATTTCTATGGCTTGACACATCTTCGGTGCACATGATAGAATAAGTCATGCTGAATGGAGGGCATTGTGTACTTCAGATCAGAAGATTTATTGAGTTCCGGTCCCAGCACAGATCCTGTGACAACTTCATAACGTATATCGAACAATTGCAACATAGATGGTGCAGGAGTTGGCGCTCCTGCCATACGAGGACTGATGTAGTGCCCTGGGACTGCAGATACTTGAATTATGTTATCTCCACCAACCAACTTTACTCCTAAACTCGATTAATGAAATTAACAGACGGAAGAGGGGTGACATGAACGAAGTCTATAAACTACTGCACGGTCTCGAGGACTTCCCCCAAGACAAATTCTTCACTCTGCACTACACACCTACGAGGACACAAGCCTCAAGATTGCCGTGCCGGATCACTGGAGGACAACCATGAAAGGAAATTAGTTTGCCATCAGGAACTCACTACCGAATAATGTAGTGACAGCATCAACGGTGGCCACATTCAAGTTGAGGTATGACAAACACGTAAGCACATAAAACACAAATGCTAGCACAACTTGGAGGTGGGCGGACAAGACAAGAATTCTCTTACATCCTCCTAACTGTAACTAGGTAAGGTGTTGCTATATAACACTGAAAGAAATTAAGAACAAAATTCCGTCAAGCATCCCAGTGGTATACACTTCAATAGCTCTGCTGCAAAATAATCTGAAACTCGTTACCCTAGACTCCTAGAACACAACATTTTAGGAGCTAGTTTATATTAGTAATTAGGAAAATTGAAAAACAGATGGTTAAAGAAATAAACAAATCATAAATTGAAAGTATGAATGGCAATGCTATTGGTTCGTGATCAGACAGTTTTTACTAGTAGGCTACTGTAGGCCTACTGTACTGTACTATTGTTATTGAAATTCAGCTTAAGTATAGAATTAGTGTTTCAAAACAATTAGGCAAGGTGGCTTGTAAAGTAGCAAAGAAAGTGTGATCTTCTGGAAAGTCCCCCCCTCCGCTGAAGAACATTAAGGGTAATTGGATTGTATGAATATGGAAGAAAGCTAATTTTTCTTTGTGAAAGTAGAAATATAATGTGACTATGGGAATCATTGAAAACTTATAATGTGACGGCATGGGAATAATTTAAGACGTGCGCACATCAGTCTTATATAGTTTGGGTTCCATGACGACTCGACCCGTAGATCTCAACCAGAGCCTACTAAATGGCAGCTAACTTGACCTGGATGCTTTTGTCAATTTTATTCAGCAACTCTTTGTGGCAGCTTTTGATGTACAGTTATGGTCAGGAATACATGAACATCTAATGATAAAAAGACGGTGTATATTGCGTAGTAAATACTTGTCATACATTTATTGTGACTTAATAGTTTATCAATATATGTTTTAAATTGCCCATATATTCCAGATCATGACTGTACACCCTTTATAAGAATTTTGACCTACAGTATAGTACCTCCAGTCCAGTTGTAAATATCAGTTCAGAATATTCACATATTGTTGCCAGAAATTCAGGTGTTAATGGAAAATTTGTGATACCGGTACCTACCGCTTTAGTCTGAACTTATCTCACCTAACGGTACTGTACTGGTAGAGTTGTCCGGTTACCTGCAGTGTGTGATATGGTTGTGATATTTAAGCAAAGTGCTCTTGAAATTTTCACAAATTACAAATTGTGAAACCAGAATCATGATTTGATAGACAATACGTGACCAATGTGGCTATTAAAATATTACAAAGAAGAAAATAAAGTGAAGGAATACGATGTAAACTGTACTATAGCCTACAGAGTTCTGTATGGAGCTCAGTGGTCTGGTTAATCTGCTCTACATAAATAAATAAAAATAAAAGTGATAAATATAATCATTGAAACTTGTGACCAGCTACTGAAAATCAAGGCAAAGAAGCTATTATAAGCCTACACATTATGGATAGCCAATTGACCACTTGCGAGTTTCAGGCTGTAAGGAAGTTGGTGCCGTAAACATTGGTATTAAACAGAAATACAATAATAAAGTAGATGTTGAATTTAGTTGTATGTATTTACAACCGCATTTAAGCTGGTAATTCTGATAATTATCGATGTAAAAAAAAAAAAAAATTGTAGCCTGAAACTCGCAAGTGGTCAATTGGGTTCATATGAATCTATTCATTGGAAAATTTTCTTTAATTTACCAAAATTACAATGCTTTTTATAGTGTTAAAATACTTATATGTAGTGTCTATGTTGAAATATATATATAATATATTTGTTTCTAAGTTCTCTTCACACAATTTCTATGAATGTTAACACCTTTTTGATGTGTTTAGAGGATAACCTTAACCCTCTCACCACGGAAGGGCTCTTGAATGCCCATAAAAAAGCATATTAAAATGTAAAACTTGCAAACTAAACAGGTACCCGGATGGTCTCTTGAACGCCCAGTGGTTGAAAGCCTGTGAGCTTCGTGTGCGAGGCGTCGGTCCGACGCATGTAAACAACAGCCGGCTGGACCGTCGCCCCGCATCTCCGGCCACAAGAAGGAGAGCGTCGCTTGTTCGTGTGTGCCTGTATGTTGTTGTTAAGTATCGAAAAGTGGTGTAAAGTGGCTGTTTTGGCCATAAAGTTATCTCCAATGAAATCATCATCACAGCTCAACCAGTTGACTTAGAGAGCTCTACTTAATGCCATTCTACAGGTAAATAACACAGCTACGCTTGGGGATGCGCGGGAATGCGGGAAGCAGTCTGATTAACGAATATACGGTAGCCTAGCCTAGACGTTTTTCGGCCAAAACACCCGGGTTTCGAGGAATATATATATAATACATAGCCGGGGCTGGAGGGTTAATTGAGTTACCGGTATTTAGTGTCCTCCAATATTCAGATTTTGTTTTTAATTTGCCATGAGTGTTGCTTTCCACATCAGGACTTTTACCGGATAATATGGTACCAGATTCAATAGTTCCATAACCTAAGTGAAAGTACTGTATAGGCAATTATATGAAGGGACTTGGATATGTGTGATTTTTGTTTGTGTTGTCCCTGTTAGAGCTCTCAAGTCGGCCACCCCTAGCTATTGGGTATGTTTCGGAGTATATAGATCGATAGATAATGCCGGTATCACACGAGGAAATTTATAGTCTACATTCAATGACCAACATTTTTCTAGCAACCCTTCTGGATTATTTTGCACTGGTATCGGAAACTAGACTGATGATAGATGAATTTAGGTAACAGCAAAATATTAAATGTTAACCTCATAAACTGCTAGACCTGGCAGGGTTGAGGATAAATGTTAACCTCATAAACTGCTAGACCTGCGTTGAATTTAGGTAACAGCAAAATATTAAATGTTAACCTCATAAACTGCTAGACCTGGCAGGGTTGAGGATAAATGTTGAGTGAAAAAGCACTCTTGTGATACCGGCTCAAGTCTAAATTTGTACAGTTCAGTTGTTACCAGTCACCTGAGGACAGTTTGTTTGACTTGTAATATATAATTTGTACAGTTCAGTTGTTACCAGTCACCCGAGGACAGTTTGTTTAACTTTTAATATATAATTTATATATAATGTATATTTTGAACAACATGTTGGTTGTCACTTTTATGCATACTGTAGGCTACTTAGGTTGTTTAAAGACTATTGAATCTGAATGTACAGTTATAGACAAAGTAGACATGAAGGTAGCGTGTGGAAGTGGAAATCTGAATGTACAGTTATAGACAAAGTAGACATGAAGGTAGCGTGTGGAAGTGGGAATCGCCACTGGATAGGATGTCCGCACGAATTTGTTCATAAATTTAGGGTTAATGAATGTGTTACCATATTTGCAGTTATTTCAAACATAAATTTACCAGAAAGCTATACACTAACTTTTGTTAGTAGCTATATGAAGGCAGCTGTCCCCTGCTTCATCTGGCTACAGCTGTACATTGGTATTTTGGTAGTAGCTATATGAAGGCAGCTGTCCCCTGCTTCATCTGGCTACAGCTGTACATTGGTATTTTGGTAGTAGCTATATGAAGGCAGCTGTCCCCTGCTTCATCTGGCTACAGCTGTACATTGGTATTTTGGTAGTAGCTATATGAAGGCAGCTGTCCCCTGCTTCATCTGGCTACAGCTGTACATTGGTATTTTGGTAGGGGTAATTGTTTTGTTAGTAGCTATATGAAGGCAGCTGTCCCCTGCTTCATCTGGCTACAGCTGTACATTGGTATTTTGGTAGGGGTAATTGTTTTGTATTTTGGTAGGGGTAATTGTTTTTATATCTAGTGAATTTCATTTGGAGATATTGCAAAAAGTTATGAATGTTTGTTAGGCACTATTAGGAATATATCTTAATCTTATCAAGTTTGTCAAGTTGTCGGTATTGTGTAACACATATGGTGGAGATGTAGGTTTCATTTAAATTATTTAAGGCTGATAATAAGTACGGTAATATATAAACTGTTAATTGACCAATTTTAGTGTTTTCTGTGATCCACATGATCAACATTCAATAAGTGGATTTGTAACTAATGGTTTAGTAGTCTTATAAACAGTAGCTTGTGTTCAATATTAGTGTCAAAGCCTGAAAGCTAAATATTGTTGTTGTTGTTGTTGCTGTTCCTCAGGCTGTCTGGCCGAACAGCCCCAAGGCCCCGAGCAAGGCCAAGGCCATAACCGAGCGCCCCCACAGAACCCTCCCTGCCGACCACAATAAAGCCTGGGTGACCGAAGCCACTCCATGGCGGGGAGCTGAGGAGGGTGCGGAAACACCTGGGAAACCAAAGCCCCACCCAGGGCCCTGTGCCCCTCAGCAATTATGAAGAGAAATTTGAGGGGCAAAGGAAAGATGTGACGCTTTGGCTTCCAATCTTGGTAGATTAGGAGGTCAATCCACGCAAGAGACGCCATCACTTGAGATCTAGAAAATATATAAGTAAAAGGAACAGTCAGAGTAAGCTATGGGTATGGCAGAGATCGCTCAGTTCTCACTCTGATAGACCATGTTGTTGTTGTTGTTGTTGTTGTTGTTGTTATAGGTTTGATGGTTATATTATTGATTGTGTAAATGATAAGGGACGCATTCTGGTATTTTGTTATGCTATAATTATGTCTTTTATGTGGTGTCCCAGGTTCCAATCCCGGGAGGATCACCTGCTTTCATTAATTTAATTGGGAGATTTTTGGTGTTGGGAGTGAAATTAAATTAGATAACTACCTGACCATAAGGGTGAGAGTCTGCTGTGTAAAGGTATGCGAGTACAGTAGAGTGAAGCCTGGAAGATTACTACTTGACCATAAGGGTGAGAGTCTGCTGTGTAAAGGTATGCGAGTACAGTAGAGTGAAGCCTGGAAGATTACTACTTGACCATAAGGGTGAGAGTCTGCTGTGTAAAGGTATGTGTGTACAGTAGAGTGAAGCCTGGAAGATTACTACTTGACCATAAGGGTGAGAGTCTGCTGTGTAAAGGTTATGCATGTACAGTAGAGTGAAGCCTGGAAGATTACTACTTGACCATAAGGGTGAGAGTCTGTTGTGTAAAGGTTATGCATGTACAGTAGAGTGAAGCCTGGAAGATTGGGTTGCTTTTACAGTGGAAGGAGTTAAATTAAAAGTTGCTTGAGGGAGTGGTTAAGTGTTAGTCCGGGTTTTGAAGGGTACCGGTAACAGCAATACCTGTATTAATAGTTGCTTGAGGGAGTGGTTAAGTGTTAGTCCGGGTTGCTTGAGGGAGTGGTTAAGTGTTAGTCCGAGTTTTGAAGGGTACCGGTAACAGCAATACCTGTATTAAAAGTTGCTTGAGGGAGTGGTTAAGTGTTAGTCCGGGTTTTGAAGGGTACCGGTAACAGCAATACCTGTATTAAAAGTTGCTTGAGGGAGTGGTTAAGTGTTAGTCCGGGTTTTGAAGGGTACCGGTAACAGCAATACCTGTATTAAAAGTTGCTTGAGGGAGTGGTTAAGTGTTAGTCCGGGTTTTGAAGGGTACCGGTAACAGCAATACCTGTATTTAGTTTGAAGTTCTGTCCTGTTTGATGTTTGCCATTGTTTTATTGCAGTATTGGAACAACCTTAAGCTTTGTTATAATGTTGCAGTATTGGAGTAACCTATTATATCGGTGGCGGGATCCAAGGATTGTTATCGTACTTGCAGGAGTGGTGTTCATGGAGGTAGATTTATATTCTTTCACCAACCAACTTCACTTCCAAAATCAATTAATGGAATCCAATACATGTGGCACTCCAAGGACTCGAACCTAGGACACGCCAAAATTCCGCGCACTTTTGCATTGCGCTATAAAGACAGATACCCGGTACCAAGGTGAATGGGATACCAACGAACCTATAAAGACAGATACCCGGTACCAAGGTGAATGGGATACCAACGAACCTATAAAGACAGATACCCGGTACCAAGGTGAATGGGATACCAACGAACCTATAAAGACAGATACCCGGTACCAAGGTGAATGGGATACCAACGAACCTATAAAGACAGATACCCGGTACCAAGGTGAATGGGATACCAACGAACCTATAAAGACAGATACCCGGTACCAAGGTGAATGGGATACGAATGAGCCTTTTGAATTTGCGATGACTAAAATCCCATCTTGAAATGACACAAGGGAGAGAACAGATTTTCACTTTCATTAGCTCTTTTGATGGATAGCATTAAACACCTTGACTATGATTGTCTTGGACTGAATATATCGCCTAGGTTTAGCCAAAATAATCTAACTGTAAATTCATTATGACCAATCTACCAATAAACCTAATTAATGAAATGGTACTCCAAGGATTCTAGGTACTCGCACCGAAATTCCGCGCCCTAACCATTACGCTATAGAGACAGTTAAAGGTAAACTGTAAATATAAGATGCTATATAATTGAAACTTGGATACATTTTTCTACTGCTAAAAATAGTAATCTAAATTTAGATTAAAATATGTTGCTTGCTCATGTAGTGATGTACACCCTATGTGGTGGTTTGTGTTCGATTATGCTTGCTCATGTAGTGATGTACACCCTATGTGGTGGTTTGTGTTCTATTATTTCATAATTTAATTTGATTAAAGCGTTATTTCCACAGCAATTTTGATAAGTTCTTTTGCCTTTGTATTGTCCCCGTTTTGGTTATTTTGCAAGTTTTACAATAGGATACACTGGTAAAATGAAACAAACTGAGTCAAGCCATCCAAGTTTGCTTATAAATGTTATGAACTACCGGTAATGAATTGACTTGTTGTGCAGTACAGTGATCACTTTCTTACACCTCCTTCACTAACTATCTTTATTTCTGCATGTTCTTTTTATTTGCATGTTTTTATTGTTGCTCGTTCGTTTTTACTTCTGCATGTTTACTGTGATATTGGTTAGTACTGGACAAATGGTGTACACTCCCAGACATAAATCCTGGCCCATTATGAACCCTCGGAATGGCTAAACTAATATCCATAATGTTAGTTTTTTTTGTTTTTTTTTGTTTTTTTCATTGTTTTGCAATCTTCAATGCATTACTTCCCCACAATGATTTTGATAGTTTTTTTTTGTCTACTGTGTATATTGCACAGTTCTGTTTTGTTTTGCAAGTTTTAAATTCTAGTTATGAGAGGATTAGATTAAGATCAGAAAAAACTTAAGGGCCCTGTTTTCTGTCGTGGAGTGTACATTATTTGGAGCCGGTACCCTTTAGTCTTTGCATGACCACCTGCACCCTGATGCACTGATAGGCACAACACGAGGGCAAAGGGATGGTTGTATTGCACCAAGAAGTCTGTTTCGGTACATTGAAGGTACATTGAATTTTTGTTTCTTATGAACTTGATGGCTTGATTTCTTTTTAGTTTCAGTTTCAGTTTATATGTGTGTGTTTTACCATAATTTAACGTCTTGTCAATATAAAAGTTATGAAAGGTTATAATAATAATAATAATAATAATAATAATAATAATAATAATAATAATAATAATAATAAAGTTATGAAAGGTTACAGTAACTTATAATAATAATAATAATAATAATAATAATAATTGTTTATTTTGAGTTAGCAATTTACAATGTTGGTACCACATATGTTTCAAATTACATGTACCAGCTTTGCATAATTCCAACTAAGGATAGCCCAATAAGGCCGTTAGGCATATTTCCATTGGCTTACGATTGAAATTGGCATGAATTGTTTATTTGAAGAAAAGGGTTGAATGTTAAGCTGTTGATATTTTTGTATCGTCCCTACTTTACCTTGAGTGGTTAATATTATGCAGTTATGTTAAGCTGTTGATATGTTAATATGTTGATATGTTAAGCTGTTGATATTTTTGTATCGTCCCTACTTTACCTTGAGTGGTTAATATTATGCAGTTATTAGTTATGTAAATTCCCAGTTAAACTAGTTGCATTGAAGTGCAGGATATCTTTAATTTGTTTTACTTTTCATGATTATAATTACAATACAGTATCTATATCTATTATTATATATACAGTATCTATATCTATTATTATATATACAGTATCTATATCTATTATTATATATACAGTATCTATATCTATTATTATATATACAGTATCTATATCTATTATTATATATATACAGTATCTATATCTATTATTATATAATCAGTATCTATATTGTTTTGAAGGTTACAATATCTCATGGGCTTACTCTTAATATACAATTTTATAAACTTGGATGATATATTCAGTTTAGGAATGATCTCTTTATAAACTTGGATGATATATTCAGTTTAGGAATGATCTCTTTATAAACTTGGATGATATATTCAGTTTAGGAATGATCTCTTTATAAACTTGGATGATATATTCAGTTTAGGAATGATCTCTTTATAAACTTGGATGATATATTCAGTTTAGGAATGATCTCTTTATAAACTTGGATGATATATTCAGTTTAGGAATGATCTCTTTATAAACTTGGATGATATATTCAGTTTAGGAATGATCTCTTTATAAACTTGGATGATATATTCAGTTTAGGAATGATCTCTTTATAAACTTGGATGATATATTCAGTTTAGGAATGATCTCTTTATAAACTTGGATGATATATTCAGTTTAGGAATGATCTCTTTAGTTTACCTGAAATCTTGGGATTAAATTAATCGAGAGGGAGACTTTCCATAGTCTTTTTTTATTTTTGCTTTGATTAACCAAATAAGAGTCAATTAGAAGACTATTTAATTTATAATAAAGTAGAGATACTATATATATCAAGGTATGAGAGGGAGGGTATGTTCAACCCCCATTATCATAAATCCAATCTACTGTCCTTAACCCGTACAGCCCCAGCGACGCGCCTGACGCGTCGGCGATGTATGTAACGCACAGCCCCAGAGACGCGCCTGGCGCGTCACCCTAATTGCGCCGACCGTAACCTCAGGTGTAGCCACTCAAGAGGGCTCAGATTTGTATGGGAACTGTGTACGTATCCCACGCAACCGTGCCGATGGTTGAAAACTCTCAAAGTCCACGTGCGTGCGCGCGAGCGCGCAATAACCTGTTTTTTTGGGATAATTGCCTTCAATTTTTTACTCTTGTAAAATCCGTTTTCGGGGGCTCTGTAGGACCATTTTTTAAGCTTTTTGAGCGGTTTTTCGTGGTTTTTCCTTCATTCCTAACCCATTCGCTATTGTTTCTGGAATAAAACCATTTTTTGAAAACCGGCCGGGTTCTGGTGCGCAAACATTACAAAACTAGCCGGGGCTCCACGGGTTAATACAGTGTATTATGTTATGTATGATGATCAGGCATTTCTGGTGTGGTTGTTGTCGTTTCCTAAGCTGCCTGACCAAACAGCCCTGAGTCCCTTAGGAAGGCCATGGCCACGGTCGGGCTTTACCACAGAGCTCTCGAGGAGTGTAGATTGTGTTGTTGGTGTAAGTGGTTGTGTTAAATGCAGTCTTCTATGGTGTGTTTAATGGTATGGGGTGCTGGTTACATCCTGGGCAGGTGTTGACGACTGGTATTGAAATTATAAATTTTGAAGGCAGTAGCACTGTAATATGTCTTATAGGTTGATGCTTAAATGGTGCCTTATAAAGTATGGAAGAAAATGTGGCAGTAGCTGGTCTGAGTTTTGTTGAAGGAAAAGTTTTAATTTTATGGACAAAATTTCTCCCGTATTTTGACATTAAGTGTTGGTTGATGGAAACTGATACGACAGGTGACAGATTTTGTTGTAAGGAATATTGGAAACTAGTTTCAGTAATATTAAATTTGTTCACACCCTGCTGTTCCTGACTAAGCCTCAAGCTACGTTCTCAATGACTGAAGTAGTCTCAAATCAAATTATTTCAAACAACACTTTGTCTAGTAGCATTCATTATGTGTAGTCTATTGTCCTTTGATAACCATAGACTGTAGTCAGATCATTGCCTTTTTCATCCTCATGCTCTCCTATGGTAACCATTTTACCATATCTGGGATTTGTTTCCACATAGCGATTTTGATAATTTAATTTGACTTTATATTGTCCTTGTCCCAATTTTGGTTTGTTTAGTTTGCAAGTTTTACATTTTAATTTATATTGCTATCATAAACTAGACTAAAGATGGATCAAATTAGGTGACCATATTTTCAAAAATTTGTCTTATAAGCTGTCAGACCCACGTTTGATTTAGTAAGGTAGAAAAAAAAATCTAGCCTAGAGGTGGAAAAGTGGATATTACCTGGTCAAGAACTGGTACACTTTCAAGCCATAATTTGTATTTACCCTCTATTTAGTGCCAGTAGATCAACCCGGTCAAGTTTGCTGTGTACCGGTACCGTACTATTTAGTGCCAGTGGATCAACCCGGTCAAGTTTGCTGTGTACCGGTACCGTACTATTTAGTGCCAGTAGATCAACCCGGTCAAGTTTGCTGTGTACCGGTACCGTACTATTTAGTGCCAGTAGATCAACCCGGTCAAGTTTGCTGTGTACCGGTACCGTACTATTTAGTGCCAGTAGATCAACCCGGTCAAGTTTGCTGTGTACCGGTACCGTACTATTTAGTGCCAGTAGATCAACCCGGTCAAGTTTGCTGTGTACCGGTACCGTACTATTTAGTGCCAGTGGATCAACCCGGTCAAGTTTGCTGTGTACCGGTACCGTACTATTTAGTGCCAGTGGATCAACCCGGTCAAGTTTGCTGTGTACCGGTACCGTACTATTTAGTGCCAGTAGATCAACCCGGTCAAGTTTGCTGTGTACCGGTACCGTACTATTTAGTGCCAGTAGATCAACCCGGTCAAGTTTGCTGTGTACCGGTACCGTACTATTTAGTGCCAGTAGATCAACCCGGTCAAGTTTGCTGTGTACCGGTACCGTACTATTTAGTGCCAGTAGATCAACCCGGTCAAGTTTGCTGTGTACCGGTACCGTACTATTTAGTGCCAGTAGATCAACCCGGTCAAGTTTGCTGTGTACCGGTACCGTACTATTTAGTGCCAGTAGATCAACCCGGTCAAGTTTGCTGTGTACCGGTACCGTACTATTTAGTGCCAGTAGATCAACCCGGTCAAGTTTGCTGTGTACCGGTACCGTACTATTTAGTGCCAGTAGATCAACCCGGTCAAGTTTGCTGTGTACCGGTACCGTACTATTTAGTGCCAGTGGATCAACCCGGTCAAGTTTGCTGTGTACCGGTACCGTACTATTTAGTGCCAGTGGATCAACCCGGTCAAGTTTGCTGTGTACCGGTACCGTACTATTTAGTGCCAGTAGATCAACCCGGTCAAGTTTGCTGTGTACCGGTACCGTACTATTTAGTGCCAGTGGATCAACCCGGTCAAGTTTGCTGTGTACCGGTACCGTACTATTTAGTGCCAGTGGATCAACCCGGTCAAGTTTGCTGTGTACCGGTACCGTACTATTTAGTGCCAGTGGATCAACCCGGTCAAGTTTGCTGTGTACCGGTACCGTACTATTTAGTGCCAGTGGATCAACCCGGTCAAGTTTGCTGTGTACCGGTACCGTACTATTTAGTGCCAGTGGATCAACCCGGTCAAGTTTGCTGTGTACCGGTACCGTACTATTTAGTGCCAGTGGATCAACCCGGTCAAGTTTGCTGTGTACCGGTACCGTACTATTTAGTGCCAGTAGATCAACCCGGTCAAGTTTGCTGTGTACCGGTACCGTACTATTTAGTGCCAGTGGATCAACCCGGTCAAGTTTGCTGTGTACCGGTACCGTACTATTTAGTGCCAGTGGATCAACCCGGTCAAGTTTGCTGTGTACCGGTACCGTACTATTTAGTGCCAGTAGATCAACCCGGTCAAGTTTGCTGTGTACCGGTACCGTACTATTTAGTGCCAGTGGATCAACCCGGTCAAGTTTGCTGTGTACCGGTACCGTACTATTTAGTGCCAGTGGATCAACCCGGTCAAGTTTGCTGTGTACCGGTACCGTACTATTTAGTGCCAGTGGATCAACCCGGTCAAGTTTGCTGTGTACCGGTACCGTACTATTTAGTGCCAGTAGATCAACCCGGTCAAGTTTGCTGTGTACCGGTACCGTACTATTTAGTGCCAGTGGATCAACCCGGTCAAGTTTGCTGTGTACCGGTACCGTACTATTTAGTGCCAGTAGATCAACCCGGTCAAGTTTGCTGTGTACCGGTACCGTACTATTTAGTGCCAGTAGATCAACCCGGTCAAGTTTGCTGTGTACCGGTACCGTACTATTTAGTGCCAGTAGATCAACCCGGTCAAGTTTGCTGTGTACCGGTACCGTACTATTTAGTGCCAGTGGATCAACCCGGTCAAGTTTGCTGTGTACCGGTACCGTACTATTTAGTGCCAGTAGATCAACCCGGTCAAGTTTGCTGTGTACCGGTACCGTACTATTTAGTGCCAGTAGATCAACCCGGTCAAGTTTGCTGTGTACCGGTACCGTACTATTTAGTGCCAGTAGATCAACCCGGTCAAGTTTGCTGTGTACCGGTACCGTACTATTTAGTGCCAGTAGATCAACCCGGTCAAGTTTGCTGTGTACCGGTACCGTACTATTTAGTGCCAGTAGATCAACCCGGTCAAGTTTGCTGTGTACCGGTACCGTACTATTTAGTGCCAGTAGATCAACCCGGTCAAGTTTGCTGTGTACCGGTACCGTACTATTTAGTGCCAGTAGATCAACCCGGTCAAGTTTGCTGTGTACCGGTACCGTACTATTTAGTGCCAGTAGATCAACCCGGTCAAGTTTGCTGTGTACGCATACCGTGCTATTTAGTGCCAGTAGATCAACCCGGTCAAGTTTGCTGTGTACCGGTACCGTACTATTTAGTGCCAGTAGATCAACCCGGTCAAGTTTGCTGTGTACCGGTACCGTACTATTTAGTGCCAGTAGATCAACCCGGTCAAGTTTGCTGTGTACCGGTACCGTACTATTTAGTGCCAGTAGATCAACCCGGTCAAGTTTGCTGTGTACCGGTACCGTACTATTTAGTGCCAGTAGATCAACCCGGTCAAGTTTGCTGTGTACCGGTACCGTACTATTTAGTGCCAGTAGATCAACCCGGTCAAGTTTGCTGTGTACCGGTACCGTACTATTTAGTGCCAGTAGATCAACCCGGTCAAGTTTGCTGTGTACCGGTACCGTACTATTTAGTGCCAGTAGATCAACCCGGTCAAGTTTGCTGTGTACCGGTACCGTACTATTTAGTGCCAGTAGATCAACCCGGTCAAGTTTGCTGTACCGGTACCGTACTATTTTAGTAGATCAACCGGTCAAGTTGCTGTGTACCGGTACCGTACTATTTAGTGCCAGTAGATCAACCCGGTCAAGTTTGCTGTGTACCGGTACCGACTATTTAGTGCCAGTAGATCAACCCGTCAAGTTTGCTGTGTACCGGTACCGTACTATTTAGTGCCAGTAGATCAACCCGGTCAAGTTTGCTGTGTACCGGTACCGTACTATTTAGTGCCAGTAGATCAACCAGGTCAAGTTTGCTGTGTACCGGTACCGTACTATTTCATTAATCATATTCGGCAATTGTAAGGATATCAAAATCTACGCTCCAGTACAGTACTATAGTGGTTTGGTATTTATAAGCCTTATGATTGTGGATGAAAATGTATTCAACCAGTAATTGCCATATTTTGCTTAAGCCCTTATTATTTGTTAACGCTACTTGTAAATGTAGATTGATTGGGCTTTTTTAAGTTTGTATTTTTTAACTTCTACTTTTTTACTTTACTTTTTTACTAGCATCCAAAGTAGGATGGTTTTATTGTGTATTCTCTTAAATAGGTTAACTAAGCAGTTTTTTTAACGTAATAGGCCTACTTGTTTCTAGCTTAAGCAATATTTCAATGTTCTAATAGTTTGAATCATTTGTAGGTATTAACCAGGGATAAGCAGTTTAGTGTATATTTCTTAGTTCGAATGATAAATCCAGGAGATCTTGGTCCAAGCCACAAAAAATAGCAGAATGCTGGTGAGAATTGATTTATGTACTCTATTGATTACTTTAAAAGTCATATAATTATATTTGGTAGTGGATATTTAGAGATATGAAGTTGGACATTAAATGTTTAATATTTTGATGGATTTTCTTTGGTAGTGGATATTGTGAGATAAGCAATTGGACAATGTTAGGATGTATGTTTGATATTTTAATGGTGCATTGATGTTTATATATTGGTGTCCACTAATTGGTTCTGGATTGTAAAGTGGGCAGTAAGAGCAGCTGAGCAAGAAAGGGTCAGTGTTAGGATAGGAGCAGGGTAGCACCAACGAGCCCTAGAGCAAACTGGCTGTAAATATCCACACCTATTTTCTGGTGGGCTCTTCCCAAATTATAGAAATGTCAGCCCGATTGCTTTCATTAATTTTGAGTTGTGAAAAGTTAAGGGGTCAAGTTTGCTGGTGTTGATGAAAAGAAAAGTGACATTCCGCATGGTGACCCATCTCTTAAATTTCAATTTGGCTAGCATTAGATTATTTCAGTTTAGGAAGGATCTGTGGAAGTGAAAGAAGGTTTAGTTCCTAAATTTGATTTTAATCTTATGTTAGTTATTATAGCAAAACACATTTGATTTAAAGCTGGAATATAATATACTCCTTGCAAATCCCACCCTACTTTTCCTATTCATGGTTGATTTAATTTATTTTATTGTAATTTCATAAATCTGTATTGGACTAAAGATCCCACTACAGTACATAGCCTACATCCTTGCCAATGAGTGAGTGACAGTACATAGCCTACATCCTTGCCAATGAGTGAGTGACAGTACATAGCCTACATCCTTGCCAATGAGTGAGTGACAGTACATAGTCTACATCCTTGCCAATGAGTGAGTGACAGTACATAGCCTACATCCTTGCCAATGAGTGAGTGACAGTACATAGCCTACATCCTTGCCAATGAGTGAGTGACAGTACATAGCCTACATCCTTGCCAATGAGTGAGTGACAGTACATAGCCTACATCCTTGCCAATGAGTGAGTGACAGTACATAGCCTACATCCTTGCCAATGAGTGAGTGACAGTACATAGCCTACATCCTTGCCAATGAGTGAGTGACAGTACATAGCCTACATCCTTGCCAATGAGTGAGTGACAGTACATAGCCTACATCCTTGCCAATGAGTGAGTGACAGTACATAGTCTACATCCTTGCCAATGAGTGAGTGACAGTACATAGCCTACATCCTTGCCAATGAGTGAGTGACAGTACATAGCCTACATCCTTGCCAATGAGTGAGTGACAGTACATAGCCTACATCCTTGCCAATGAGTGAGTGACAGTACATAGCCTACATCCTTGCCAATGAGTGAGTGACAGTACATAGCCTACATCCTTGCCAATGAGTGAGTGACAGTACATAGCCTACATCCTTGCCAATGAGTGAGTGACAGTACATAGCCTACATCCTTGCCAATGAGTGAGTGACAGTACATAGCCTACATCCTTGCCAATGAGTGAGTGACAGTACATAGCCTACATCCTTGCCAATGAGTGAGTGACAGTACATAGCCTACATCCTTGCCAATGAGTGAGTGACAGTACATAGCCTACATCCTTGCCAATGAGTGAGTGACAGTACATAGCCTACATCCTTGCCAATGAGTGAGTGACAGTACATAGCCTACATCCTTGCCAATGAGTGAGTGACAGTACATAGCCTACATCCTTGCCAATGAGTGAGTGACAGTACATAGCCTACATCCTTGCCAATGAGTGAGTGACAGTACATAGCCTACATCCTTGCCAATGAGTGAGTGACAGTACATAGCCTACATCCTTGCCAATGAGTGAGTGACAGTACATAGCCTACATCCTTGCCAATGAGTGAGTGACAGTACATAGCCTACATCCTTGCCAATGAGTGAGTGACAGTACATAGCCTACATCCTTGCCAATGAGTGAGTGACAGTACATAGCCTACATCCTTGCCAATGAGTGAGTGACAGTACATAGCCTACATCCTTGCCAATGAGTGAGTGACAGTACATAGTCTACATCCTTGCCAATGAGTGAGTGACAGTACATAGCCTACATCCTTGCCAATGAGTGAGTGACAGTACATAGCCTACATCCTTGCCAATGAGTGAGTGACAGTACATAGCCTACATCCTTGCCAATGAGTGAGTGACAGTACATAGCCTACATCCTTGCCAATGAGTGAGTGACAGTACATAGCCTACATCCTTGCCAATGAGTGAGTGACAGTACATAGCCTACATCCTTGCCAATGAGTGAGTGACAGTACATAGCCTACATCCTTGCCAATGAGTGAGTGACAGTACATAGCCTACATCCTTGCCAATGAGTGAGTGACAGTACATAGCCTACATCCTTGCCAATGAGTGAGTGACAGTACATAGCCTACATCCTTGCCAATGAGTGAGTGACAGTACATAGCCTACATCCTTGCCAATGAGTGAGTGACAGTACATAGCCTACATCCTTGCCAATGAGTGAGTGACAGTACATAGCCTACATCCTTGCCAATGAGTGAGTGACAGTACATAGCCTACATCCTTGCCAATGAGTGAGTGACAGTACATAGCCTACATCCTTGCCAATGAGTGAGTGACAGTACATAGCCTACATCCTTGCCAATGAGTGAGTGACAGTACATAGCCTACATCCTTGCCAATGAGTGAGTGACAGTACATAGTCTACATCCTTGCCAATGAGTGAGTGACAGTACATAGCCTACATCCTTGCCAATGAGTGAGTGACAGTACATAGCCTACATCCTTGCCAATGAGTGAGTGACAGTACATAGCCTACATCCTTGCCAATGAGTGAGTGACAGTACATAGCCTACATCCTTGCCAATGAGTGAGTGACAGTACATAGCCTACATCCTTGCCAATGAGTGAGTGACAGTACATAGCCTACATCCTTGCCAATGAGTGAGTGACAGTACATAGCCTACATCCTTGCCAATGAGTGAGTGACAGTACATAGCCTACATCCTTGCCAATGAGTGAGTGACAGTACATAGCCTACATCCTTGCCAATGAGTGAGTGACAGTACATAGCCTACATCCTTGCCAATGAGTGATGTTAATTCATTTTCATAAAGGGGGGGATGAGGATTTGCTTCAAAGTTAATTTGAGCGGAGTCTATTTTTTAAGCCTTGAGGTACTTGCACAGGGTCAGACTTTGATGTTTGTGGTACAATATTACAAGGAAAAGTACAATTTATTTATGATTTTGAATGTAATTTAACCCGTGGAGCCCCGGCTAGTTTTGTAATGTTTGTTCACCAGAACCCGGCCGGTTTTCAAAAAATGGTTTTATTCCAGAAACAATAGCGAATGGGTTAGGAATGAAGGAAAAACCACGAAAAAATGCTCAAAAAGCTTAAAAAATGGTCCTACAACGCCCCTGAAAACGTATTTTACAAGAGTAAAAAATTGAAGGCAATTACCCCAAAAAACCAGGTTATTGCGCGCTCACGCGCACGCACGTGGACTTTGAGAGTTTTCAACCATCGACACGGTTGCGTGGGATACGTACACAGTTCCCATACAAATCTGAGCCCTCTTGAGTGGCTACACCTGAGGTTACGGTCGGCGCAATTAGGGTGACGCGTCAGGCGCGTCTCTGGGGCTGTGCGTTACATACATCGCCGACGCGTCAGACGCGTCGCTGGGGCTGTACGGGTTAAATATCAAGTTTCAAAATTTGATTTGATATTTTGATAGTTGTATTTAAGTTTAGTAAAACTACTGTTTTTAAAGTAGTTAATAAAAAAATAAAAAATAAATAATAGGATAGACCTTATGAGCCTCAAACTAGAGCCAACATGAGGTGGAGCAGGGAGGGTTCTTATCCAAATACAATAATAGGATAGACCTTATGAGCCTCAAACTAGAGCCAACATGAGGTGGAGCAGGGAGGGTTCTTATCCAAATACAATAATAGGATAGACCTCATGAGCCTCAAACTAGAGCCAACATGAGGTGGAGCAGGGAGGGTTCTTATCCAAATACAATAATAGGATAGACCTTATGAGCCTCACTAGAGCCAACATGAGGTGGAGCAGGGAGGGTTCTTATCCAAATACAATAATAGGATAGACCTCATGAGCCTCAAACTAGAGCCAACATGAGGTGGAGCAGGGAGGGTTCTTATCCAAATACAATAATAGGATAGACCTTATGAGCCTCAAACTAGAGCCAACATGAGGTGGAGCAGGGAGGGTTCTTATCCAAATACAATAATAGGATAGACCTCATGAGCCTCAAACTAGAGCCAACATGAGGGGGAGCAGGGAGGGTTCTTATCCAAATACAATAATTGCTTTGTTAACCAGTATGACCTGAATCACATCATTATCAGGACTACATTGTTATCTAAACGGTTCAAGTTGCTATTGCCGCCACTTGTCACTAAAGAAAATTGGAATCTCTTTGATAGAATTTTTCAAGGTTGTCTGAAGTTCCCCAACTGCAAGATCATTTTACCTAATGCGAAGAATTCATTAAAAGAACAACTATTTCTCTTATCATTATTATCCAGACAAAATGACCGTCTAATGTCATTATTATATAGCTAAACATAGTATGTGTAGATCATTGTTATTATTATATAGCTAAACATAGTATGTGTAGATCATTGCTTAATGTTAAAGTAGCTTTGCAACAATTTCCTATTCAAACTAATTCAAACTAAGTGCGACACTACTTTTTAGCCTCGATTGCACTAATGTATTGAGCAGTAGCTATAATATGCATTAATGTATTGAGCAGTAGCTATAATATGCATTAATGTATTGAGCAGTAGCTATAATATGCATTAATGTATTGAGCAGTAGCTATAATATGCATTAATGTATTGAGCAGTAGCTATAATATGCATTAATGTATTGAGCAGTAGCTATAATATGCATTAATGTATTGAGCAGTAGCTATAATATGCATTTCTTTATATAAATACATATTGGTTCTGTGCTTTCTAAAGTGAGCTAATGAAAAAGAGGTGATGTTAGGATAGACCTCATGGGCCTTTAACAGACAAGACCCAATAATGAGGGGGAGCAGGGAGGTACTTATATAATAATGAGGGGGAGCAGGGAGGTACTTATATAATAATGAGGGGGAGCAGGGAGGTACTTATATAATAATGAGGGGAAGCAGGGAGGTACTTATATAATAATGAGGGAGAGCAGGGAGGTACTTATATAATAATGAGGGAGCAGGGAGGTACTTATATAATAATGAGGGGGAGCAGGGAGGTACTTATATAATAATGAGGGAGCAGGGAGGTACTTATATAATAATGAGGGGGAGCAGGGAGGTACTTATATAATAATGAGGGGAAGCAGGGAGGTACTTATATAATAATGAGGGGGAGCAGGGAGGTACTTATATAATAATGAGGGGAAGCAGGGAGGTACTTATATAATAATGAGGGGGAGCAGGGAGGTACTTATATAATTATGAGGGGAAGCAGGGAGGTACTTATATAATTGTTTATTGTTATCCAGAATTTTGTTTCTTATGCAAAACAGTCACCACTTTATTGCACTAACTTGCCTTTAAAAATCAATTTCCTCTTAAACTTGCATATTTTCAAGAATGTCTGTATTCTTAAGAGACTATAATCATATACAATTGTATCTTGCTGTTCCAACTGCAGCATACGTTCCTCTAATAATAAGAATATAAGTTATCCTAACTACAATTAGTGGCATGTTTTTCCTAATGCAAAGAATAAGTATTGCAATTTATCACGGTTAAACACAGCTTGAAGTTTGGTGTGTAACCAACTTTAATTTAATCATATATATACTGTATATATATATATATATATATATATATATATATATATATATATATTAAAAAAAAATTAAGCATACAAGGCCCTATTCTGTAAATGCTTGAACACTTCGCTGTAACAAATGGTACTCAACAATTTATCTTCATATTAGAACATCTTTTTTGTTATGTGTTAATATTTACGGTGTGGTATCATTGTTACTATAGGCACAGGTTGCCATGAGTGGTGCTTTAATTTTATCCACTTGCCTTTTACTAGACTCTAGTCCGTATTTTTCAGCTATTAGTAAATTACAGTTTTGTCATCCTGATTACTATTAAATTGTAAAACTCAAAATAAACAAACCAAACCTTGGACGAACACAGTAAAAAGACAAAACAACTTATCAACTTCACCAACTTGCCAAAATTTTGTAGCAGATGATGTTGCCAATTATGAAATTTAATATAATATGAGGCACACACATGCCAGTATCATATGTTGCCATTAAAGTACTGTATTATGAAATCAGATGCTATGAGATTCAATTTATCATTAGCTGAAAATATTGACTATATATTTAGTTATTTAGGGTCAGTGGCATGCGCACACATTGATGAGAGGTACAGTTATGAACTATAATAACTACACAACCATTTAGGGTCAGTGGCATGCGCACACATTAATGAGAGGTACAGTTGTGAACTATAATAACTACACAACCATTTAGGGTCAGTGGCATGCACACACATTAATGAGAGGTACAGTTGTGAACTATAATAACTACACAACCATTTTAATTTGTTTGAAACCCAAATAAGATAATACAATGTTCTATTATTTCTTCAGAATTTTGCTATATTGGTTCAAAGATTAGAATGGGTGTAATGGTTAGCATGTGTCAAAGCTACAGTTATAAGTTAACAATTCCAGTACACTTAAAGTCATTGAGATTGAAAGATAAATTTGTTGGATAATATATATCTGTATACTTAAAGCTATGCTGTATAAAATAGCAAGTTAAAGTTTAGCCTTTCTAAATGTGGTCATGAGCATAAATGACAACTCGTCCAATTGATATCGGTATCAAACCCAAACTAGATAATTCATGGTTATATTTTACCCCAGTTGCTTAACCCCTTCTGTACCGGAGACGTCTTTTTACTTTATCCTAGCTACCATTAGACAATTTAATTCAGTTTCCAAAGGGCCTCTAGCAACTAACATGCTTCGAACTATCTCACCAAACCCAGTTTGCTACCACAGATCCTTCTTAAACTGCACAAAATCGTATAAATATAGTTGAAATATAACCACAAACATCCTCGGTAGTGAAAGGGTTAAAGGTTGAATGATTCATAAAGGTGTAGCCTATTATATTCACTACTGTACCCGTGATATTTGTAACTTATGCCTAACATGTCTATATCAGTGCAAGTCTATTTGAATAAGGTAATGCTATGTGTCTTTAAGGTATTGCTTTGTCTTTTGAAAAGGGTTATGCATTGTTTTTCAGTTGATAGTCCAAACAGTGTGGTAATGGCTTGTTAGGCTTTGAATGTAATGACTTTATAACTTGTAAATATTAATGCAAGTTTGTATGGACACAGAGAGAAAAGAGGAAAAGAGAATGAAAGTATACAAGGACCTGGTATTAATGTGTTACCAGGTGGGTACAGGGGTGGGCCTTGAGTGGCGCTTCTATTTTCTTGACCTCTCTCTATACTAGTTATGATTGTGGCAGTAGTACAGTTGTAGACAAGGTAAAGCAGATATTTAGCTTGATTTTTGTGGCAGTAGTACAGTTGTAGACAAGGTGAAGCAGATATTTAGCTTGATTTTGTGGCAGTAGTACAGTTGTAGACAAGGTAAAGCAGATATTTAGCTTGATTTTTGTGGCAGTAGTACAGTTGTAGACAAGGTAAAGCAGATATTTAGCTTGATTTTTGTGGCAGTAGTACAGTTGTAGACAAGGTAAAGCAGATATTTAGCTTGATTTTTGTGGCAGTAGTACAGTTGTAGACAAGGTAAAGCAGATATTTAAGTACAGTTGCAGATATTAGCTTGATTTTTGTGGCAGTAGTACAGTTGTAGACAAGAGCTTGATTTTTGTTAGCATTATTTAGCTTGATTTTTGTGGCAGTAGTACAGTTGTAGACAAGGTAAAGCAGATATTTAGCTTGATTTTCCCCCTCCAAGGCTTATTTTATGGTATAGTTAATGGATGGCTTTACCCACTTCTTAACAAATTAAATGCAACTTCCTTCTATCTTTAAACTGAATAAATCCTCAGCATTATATTGATCCCCAACACATGTAGGCCTACTGTAGCTGCTTCATCTGTTTACAACTATACCTAGACACATTGAGGAGTGGTATAGTGAGATATACATGTACTGTAGCTGCTTCATATGTTTACAACTATACCTAGACACATTGAGGAGTGGTATAGTGAGGTATACAATCTTATCAATCTTATCAATCTGTAAAACCCAAACTACAATTATTTACTAAATCCCATATGCCTCAAAATGTGAAAGGTTCGAGGATAGAAATTGGTTTGTTTATGCCATGCATGTACAGTATGGATTCCATACTGTCAGCGAACTGTCTGCTCACTATTTGTTTATATCTGATGGCGATGTGAAGTTTTGACATTCAGATGTGAAGTTTACAAAGCCGTACACATGTTTGGGGAGATTGTGTATGTAATAGAATTGTGTGCTGTAATTTAACAATTTAACTCCATGTTTATTGTAACACTGAAGCATGGGAGTTCAGTTTGTTTAACATGTAAATATATATATATAAAAAAAAAACTAACAAACAAAAAAAGCGGAAAGAAAATGAAAGTATACAGGGGCCTGGTATCAATATGTTACCAAGTGGGTACAGGGGAGGGCCTTGAGTGGAACTTCCATTTTCTACACCTCTCTCTCGGTAATTTTGGGACTGACTCAGACGAGGGAGAAATACTGTAGTAGAGTATATATAAATGACAATGCACCCATATAAATCTATCAAACTCTATCTATATACTTGGGCACATACCCCACACCTGAGGGTGGCCGACTCGAGACAGAGCCCGAACAGGGACAGCACAACACAATAAATAACAGAAACCAAACTCGACTGTGCACACATCTAGCTCGCCCAGATGTTTCAGAACTGTTCTTTAAAGTTGAAGATAAGAATTTGTGTAACCTTATAACAATAATCTGGTCTTTTTATATGCGCTCACGACTGTATTTACCTCAGATGTCTACGCACCCATTTGAATCTGTACGGAACAGAAGTATGTACTATACTGTATACTCATGGCTCATTAATTTACTAGTCAAGATACAATCACTTAACGCCATGTAACAGATTATCATAGTCTTCATCTTAATGTAAATATTTTAGTAAAATTAAACATATTTATACCCAGAAGTGTTTTCTCCTGTTCAAAACCTTTATCTGGGTCATAACCTCAAAACTGTTTGAAATTCCCATTATGGGTTAGTAAATTTTACCATGGGTCACTTTCTTTCACCTGACTCCCAATATTTTTTTTTTTTTTTTTTTTTTTTTTTTTCTATGTGATTGAGGGAGGCAAAAGGCATAACTGCCTATAGCGAGTGCCTCCCCCATAGTTTGGTCCTTCCAAATGAGAGCAGAAGAAAAAGAGACACCAAGAATATTGAGAGAAGATGAAGGGTTGATTTTTGTATTGTTGAAGAATAATATGGGTATGTTGACCTACTTCCTATAAACATTTTTTTTTTATCACATTGTCTTTATACTAAATAAAGTGTGGCTATATATTTTGTCTTTCTGTCCCTTTTTCATGTTATATTCTGGATAATGTTATCACTAAACTCCTTCAATCAGATAAATATAGCCATAGACTACAGTAGATGTGGACTGGATCTTTTCAGTAAGGGACCCAACATCGGAGAACGAACCCCCACTGCGAACATGTGATATTATTGCGGTTTCGAGGTTAGAACTTGGGGGTTCGTTTTTCGATTTTGGGTCACTTACTGCAAAGTTCAATTATGTTTGTTAGAGATTTCAGGGTTAATATACTGTACTTTAACCCTTGGATTCCTAGAGATGGTCTTGTGTTGTTTATTATATAATTAAAAAAAAAAAAAGTACTGTAGGCACATTAAGGATTCAAAACATACCCCCAACATTCCCCATATAATTATTTATGTATTTTATTTTTTTTCCTTGAAATCCGAATCCGCATCAAACTAAGAATTCACAAAAATATATTTAGGCGATTTCAACCCTTTTAATCCCTCCAAATTATATCAAATGTTTTAAGTTCTCACAAATGACCAAAAATTAAAAGGCCTTGTTCCGTTGCATTCAACACATAAAGAAAAATCCAAAATACAGAATATACATATAACTTGAGAAATTATACTAAGGGTATAACTTTTATGTTATTAATTGATTTATTAATTTTTGTTTGGGCATTGATATCAAAATGTCAAAAGTGAGTTAGCACTAATAATAATAATATAATAATGGTTTATTTCAGACTCCCACAGTACAGAGGGGACCATACTGGGGTCCATATACAGTAACATAAATATATATAGGCTACTGTACATAGGCTACATAAAATATAAAATTAAATAATACCCAGCTTGCTATCATGTAGTTCACAGCACTGCCTCAACCAAAAACAGTGGTCATCAAACTACTGTGTTACCAAAACCACTGTCCTAATTGTGTACAGTACCATGCCTCACATCATATAGCTTCTGGTTGTTGTTGTTGTAGTTGTTGTTCCCCAGGCTGTCTGGCCGAACAGCCCCATGGTCTCGAGCAAGGCCAAGGCCATAAACGAGCGCCCCCACAAAATCCTCCCTGCTTACCACTAACAAAGCCCGGGTGACCGAAGCCACTCCAAGGCAGGGAGCTTAGGAAGGTGCGGAAACGCCCGGGAAACCAAAGCCCTACCCAAGGCCCTGTGCCCCTCAGCAATTATGAAGGGAAAGTTGAGGGGTAAGGGAAAAATGTGACGCTTTGGCTCCCAATCTGCCAACTTCTAGGTTGGCAGTAGGGAGGTCAATCCACGGAAAAGACGCCGCCACTTGAGATCTAGAAGATATATAAGTAAAAGGAACAGTCAGAGTAAGCTCAGTTCTCACTCGGATAGACCAGCCCATCACCACATGACTAGAACCCAATCCTCTCAGCATCAGCTAGGAAAGGCCCTAGAAAGCCGCCTTTGGCGGGGGGATAGCTCCCCTATTTCAACTCCTTTCGGGGTTGGGCACCCGCCCTTCTGGTACCAGTATATAGCTAGCGCTGAATGAATTTATATTTGACTATTATATTTTGACTATTCTGTGTCATCCTGGTACTCTGCATCATCTAAATCAGCACAGCACAAACTTCAGGTCACTCAAAATAAAATGGTTAGGTTCATGCTGAACCTAGGACCCAGATCTCATGTTGGCCAGGAACAACTTCAGTCACTAGGTATGCTCAATATCTCTGACAGGGCCAAACAAATCAGGCTCACTAATGCCTTCAAAATTTTCTATGACAGAGCACCAGAGTATCTAAAGAATGACTTTGTTAAAGCAAATGAGAGGAGTGGACATAATACAAGAAGGATGATTAATTTTAAGGTCCCGAGAATCCAAGGACAGGGTAAGCAAACATTCTTCTTCACTGCCATCAAAGACTGGAACGACCAACCCCAGTCAGTCCGTGAAAAGAGAACACTGTATTCCTTCAGACGTAGCCTGAAGGAACACCTGAACCGGACAGCTGCGAGAAGGAAGCACCAAGCTTGTGTCTACTACTAAATACGACATAAGAGATAGACAAACCAAACTGAAATGATTACTGATTACGTATTACTGATATTTACTATTGGATGCAAGGTATCTTAAAATAACCCCCTAGATTTCTCTCTTTTTTTTTTTTTTTTTTTTTTTTTTTCCCAGCTAACCCACAAGGACCCCAATGGAAATACGCCTAACGGCCTTATTGGGCTATCCTTAGTTGGAATTATGCAAGGCTGGTACATGTCATATTTGTAATATACTATGTGGTACCAACTCTGTAAATTGCTAACTGAATAAATATTATTATTATTATTATTATTATTATTATTATTATATGTTAGCTTTCTAATGAGTGATTGGTAACAGAGTAAATTCATATAGGCACATAGCGTACTTGTACTCTCATATTTTGAGAGCCCCAGAAACATTTTCATGATATTGTGATATGAGATACTTAGTCTATTCACTGTAATTTTCTTATAGTTCCACCATAGTTGTGCTGTGTACATTGGTGAGCAGTAGGAGTTAAACAATGTTATTTTTGTATCCCATGTGCACATATGATATTTTCTTAATATTGAATTTCCCTGCATGTAAAGTTGCCTTCGCTGACGACCCATATCCTCATCATCTGAGCGATCACTTGAAATATAGTGTCCTAGATACTTTACTTTACTTACTTACTTCTATAATTTGTTCATACAAATGGAATTTAGGTAGCTTTGATTTCAATAGAAGGTTAGATTTAAATATGATATTGCTCTTTATAGGATTAAATTTGACTGAATGTTCGATTCCAAATTTACACATACTGTACTCTTAATAATTTATCCAGTCCTGCTCCAGAGGGCACGATTAAGGCTAGGTCATCAGCATACATGAGATGATTTACAATGGAGTTGCCAATGCAGCACCCAGTGCGACTCTTGTTCAGCTCCAGACTAAGATCATCCATGTAGACGTTGAAAAGATACGGAGACAATATCCCCCCCCCCCCCCCCTGCCTAACACCATTGGTTACGGCGAAAGAGCCTGACAGGATGTTGCCCCATCTTACACACATTTTTTGATTGGCATACCATAAAATAAGTATCCTAACAATATAGCTAGGCACTCCCCTGTTAACTAATTTGTCAAATAAGGTTTTGTGACACACCCTATCAAAAGCCTTACTTGCATCAAGAAAACAAGAGAAAATTGAGCTATTTAGCTTGTATGTATCAATCACTTCTTTCAGCACATATATGCATTGGTCTGTGCCATGATTTTTCTTAATGCCAAACTGATTGCTGCTGGTGACAATATATGCAGACATTCTTTCTAGCATTATCATTTCAACTACCTTACTCACCACACTAGCAAGTGCTACTGGGCGGTAGTTGTCTTTAGCTGTAATTTTACCTGATTTATCTTTAATGACAGGAACAAGTATTACGGATATCATAGACTCCTGTAGCACACCATACGTAAATAGACTGGTGATGCAAGAACTAAGTTTATCTATTAACAACTTATCTGCATATTTAAGATGTTCTGCATATATACCATCCAGCCCACAAGCTTTGTTTAGGTTAAGTTTTCTTAGGCATTCTCAAGGCTAAGCCATTCAAAATATTGGAAGCCTACCGTAGCCAAACAAATGCCAGAAAATAAAGGACTTGAACTACTGAATTCAGCATATAAGGATTCCTTAAGTTATTTCTATATGACAAATTTGTGTTTACTTATAGTTACATGAAAATTTTAAATCGTATCATTGGATCCTATCGTCCAAAAAATGCCCATTGACAATAAGTTGAATCCTAAAAACACTCCTAGACACAATTTGGTTCAAACAACTCACATTTACTACAGTCTATGGGGGCAAAATGCACATACTACAATGTTTTGTGCTGTACCTGGTATCAGTGCATTACCACAAGCCCACCGAAACGTCAATAAAATACCCTCATTGTTCCCTGATTAAATAGCACTGTATGAATATTCCCATATTCAAAATATGCTATAGGGGTGCAATGCCTGGTGAGTTATCTGCTCAACAGGTGGCGTTGTGTGTGTGTAAGTGTGAGAGTCCGAGTGTAGGGGGTGAGACAGTGAAGCATGGGAACGAGGTGGCTTCAGAGATGGGGTCGTTTCGGGCCATGAGTGAGCACCGTGCCTCATGTGAAGGCAAGATGGCAGGTGCTCGTTGTACTCTACGTGCTTCACATGTCTCACTCCCTATACTGGAACAAGACCTCACAGGCTTCACTGTTCATTGTAAAGCAGTGAATGTTAAGGCTCTCAGCCTATGCCCGAGAGGAAGTAAGTTGGAATATAGAAAAAAAAAAAAAAAAAAAAAAAAAAAAAAAAAAAAATACTTGCACGCACCCATGGACTATATTGGTCTAAAATATACCTCTAAACAACCTATGGCTCTAGAGACTAATTTGGGTCTTTAATGATGACCCATTCACTGGCTGTTTGTAACCCAGTTTATCTAGTTGTTGCTACAGTCTGGTTTGTAAGTTTATATCTGAACTAAGAAAAAAGGGTTTGATCTAGAGAGTTAGTCTAAGCTAAAAGCTGAAGGTTTAATCTGGGAGGGGGGTTACTTTCTGTAACGTTGATGACCTCTCCAACAAATCAAATATTTTCTCACTGAGACTCCCTTATCTAAAGCAACTTCCAGCAACCCCTTCAGTTTCCTCCTACTTTCAAAGCCAAAGGCGGATGTTGCGTATTTGTGCACAATACTCACTTGCTCTTGTGTTCCTGCCTTTAACCCGGGAACTACAGGAAGACTCTTAAGAGTTCCCCCGGCGGACTGCGGGAAGACACTTAAGAGTAAGGCTATTAAAAAATCCATTTAAAACACCCCAAAACAATCTTGGGCCATGCCAAATATCACTCCTCCACCTTCCCCACTTTCCTCACCACCTTCAGTTATCACCTATTTTCCCTGTTATTCCCTTATTCTGTGGTATATTTTCGTGCTAACATTAGCGAGTTGCAAGCAGGGCATTGTCATCACTGTTAGCAAGCGAGTGCAAGAGAGAGAGAGAGTATCGATTGACAGTCTCTCTCCAGACGTGGGGAAAAGTGGCGGGAAAGGAGGTTGCCTCAGCCATACATTATGTAACTCCCGGCCTGTATCGCCGATTTTGACCATCCAAACGCTGTTTCCACTTGTTTTATTGTTGTAACAGGTTAATACCTTTATAATTAACCTATAATAGGCACATATGGATAAGTATTAATGCTATTTATGGTAAAATAACGATGTTAGTGATGGGAACAGCTCAAATACGTCAGCACAGGAGTGTGGTGTCTCATACCCCCCATGCGCACTTCAGAGGTTAACCTGTAAAGTGTGATATGCCTCGCGGAAGGCACGGTATTTAAACATGTACAAAGAACCCTTCAAATACCATGTCAGTGCTGGGAAATTTCTCAAAATAGTGTTGTAGTAGTATCTCCCTATACCACATCCTCCCCCCCCCCCCCCTCAACTTGACCTTATAGTTTGTCCATTACTGCATGGGTTAAGATAGATATATCTCACAAGGTTCAGCCAATGTAATGTTAAATTTGTATTATGATTATCATGTGTATGTTCTACTGGCTAAATAAAAAGTTTCAATTCAATTTAACTCTGGCTTAAACTTTCATTTCACTCTCAAACTAAATATTTGTGCCGTCTATCTGCTAACTCTGACTTTCCTAAACACTCTGACCCTCTAAATTCTAGAGTGAAACACTTTATGATTGTGCTGTAGGCTACTTATAACTGTCTTGATGATGTAATGGTTAGTGTTTAGGATGTATGTGGTAACCCAGGTTCCAATCCCGGCAGGATCACGTGCTTTCATTAATTTCATTGGGAGGTGTTTGGGGTTGGGAGTGAAATTATTCAAAATTAGATTAACCTTTCTCTGAAATCCCAATCTTAGATGATTTCATTGTTCACCACCGCCAATGGCTCTCCTCTGATTTCACTGACCAATCTAGTGAACAAGCTGAAATTTTGTCTATCCTAAATGACCTGGAGCAGTTAGTCCAGCACCCTACTATGACCTGGAGCAGTTAGTCCAGCACCCTACTATACTCTTGTATTTTCAACTGACTAAACTGAATCCTTTATCAGCTAATTTATGGATATGTTATGGAAAATGCATCATATTAAAACTAATATTACATAAACAGTACCACATTTCACTATCAAATCTTCAAAGTAACTGATAAATCTTGATGGGAACTTTGCAATGTACCGTCAGTTGAAAAGAAACAGAGTAGAGTATTCCTGATAGCCTTGGAGATCGGCACAACATCCTTGACGTATTCCTAAGCTCTAATCCTGCTTACATTGTAAATATTTTCTCTGTTGGGCTCCTCCGATCATAACCTTATCTGTCACCTGTCCTATCTCTCTAATACAGCCATCTGATCCACCCAGCTGGCGGTGGTTTTCACATTTTGTCATAGCAGACTGGGAGGCTCTTGGGCAGTATTTCTTTGGTTTCCCGTGGAATGAGTTGCTTTGATGGCCTCGGAGTGTGCTGAAAGCATCACATTAAATTTTGTTTTGCTCAGTTTAATGCAAAACAATCTTGAATTACTTGTACCATAGACTACAGTAGATCTGGACTGGACACGAAAATGGAACTTTGCAGTAAGGAACCCATAATCGGAGAACGAACCCCCAAGTTCGAACCTTGAAACTGCGATAATGTGACATCCAGATCTACTGTAGTCTATGCTTGTACTTATTCTACTGCTGTCTGCAATAACGAGGAAGCATACAGATGGTACCACCTCATGAATCTTGAGCTTGCCCGTAATCGTGCCAAATATGTAATTCGACCTGGACCCATGCACTAGTCTTTGGTCCAAAATCACGGTATAAAAAAACCCATTATCATTGGTTCAAAACTACTATGGACTATAGTCTTTGGTTCAAAATCACTCCAAAAACACCCATGGACTATATATAGTCTTGGGTTCAAAATCACTCCCAAAAACATCCATTGACTATAGTCTGGTTCAAAATCACTCCCAAAAACATCCATTGACTATAGTCTGGTTCAAAATCACTCCCAAAAACATCCATTGACTATAGTCTGGTTCAAAATCACTCCCAAAAACATCCTTTGACTATAGTCTGGTTCAAAATCACTCCCAAAAACATCCATTGACTATAGTCTGGTTCAAAATCACTCCAAAAACATCCATTGACTATAGTCTGGTTCAAAATCACTCCAAAAACATCCATTGACTATAGTCTTTGGTTTAAAATCACTCCAAAAACACCCATTAACTATAGTCTTTGGTTCAAAACACCCATTGACTATAGTCTGGTTCAAAATCACTTCCAAAACACCCATGGACTTATAGTCTTTGGTTCAAAACACCCATGGACTATAGTCTTTGGTTCAAAACACCCATGGACTAAGTCTTTTGTAATGCCCTGTAGGCTACCTGCAAAAATCCCGCAACCAGAATACTACCCGAGTTGACGTCTGGGATAGCGTAAAATATTCATTGATGGCGAAGTCTAATAAACCCATCACGTGAATCACCACGAGACTATCACCTGGTTCTTTCAAGGAGAACTAAGGTTACTACCAGAGTTCGAATCCGCGCCAGGCATCTCAAAGCCTGGGGGGAGTTTTCGGGAGGGTTAAATTCCCTTCGCACCCAGCATTTCATCTTCGGTCCAAAATCACTCCCCAAAACACCCATGGACTATAGTCTTTGGTCCAAAACACCCATGGACTATAATCTTTGTCCCAAAAATCATCATATGTATGTGTGCATGTATACAGTATACTCAGACACATGCCCCATAGTTGGGGGTGGCCGACTCGAGACACGAGCCAACACAACACAACACAACATAAAAAAAAAATATATATATATATATATATATATATATATATATATATATATATATATATAAATTCACACACATCTAGGTCGCCCAGGAGACGACCCAGAGACCCAGGCCCATTTTGGGTCCCTGGAAAAAGATTCCCAGTTCCCAGACCTCCTGGAGAGGTACCGGTCTCGGTAGGCCAACACGCTACGGAGCTCACCAAAATGCCCGCCCACCCCACATCCAGGTAAGACTCCTCATATACACCGGCTCCCCAGGCCAGACGCCTGACGGACTATTATCTAGTCCAACTGGCGCTTGACCCCCTCTCCCAACGACCATGCCATATCACTCATCCACTCACAAGCACTCTTCATTCATTCCCATTTTGATCTGCCAACGTTTGTACAAGTCTCTCCATCTCAACCGAGGTCTTGCTATCCCTCTACCTCCCCTTGTATCTGATTCATTCTCTTTGTAAGCCTTTCATCTCCCACTCGCTCAACACGTCCACACCAGCACAGCACCCCTCGGTCCACTCTGGCCGACAAAGGTTCCTGCTGTCCCACCCTCCTATGCACCTATTCATTCCTCAATCTGTTGGCTTCCGAGACCTCTCACCCTCCACACACTTCCTATTGCTCCAAAAACTGTCCTTCCTTCACATACTCTATATTACCTCCCATTTCCATACCTGCTTATCACTCATCCTAGATATCTAAAACACTCCACTAGTTCCAGCAGTTCCCCATCCAGCCGCATATCCAGATTCACCCAACGAGCACTTCTATTACACACCATCATCATATAAAATACCTACCTATTGTCTTTGGTCCAAAATCACTCCCAAAACACCCATGGACTAGTCTTTGGTCTCAAAACAACCCAATATACCTATGGACTAAGCTTTTGGTCCAAAATCATATTAACCACTTTGGTTCGCCGACTTCTATATAGGAAGAATATACTACTGCGAGGACTTTCTCTCTAATTTTGTTCAATTTAAGTCGCTGTAGTGCCATATCCATTCCCTGAGTGAATTTGAAGAAGTTCCAATGGAAACATTAGGTAAGACTTTCTCTCTAACTTTGTTCAATTTAAGTCGCTGTAGTGCCATATCCATAGCCCTGAGTGAATTTAAAGAAGTTCCAATGGAAACATTAGGTAAAATTCTCCCTATTATTGTATATACGTCTACTTCATTCATTCATAGCCCTCGTGGCCTTGAAAATATTGAGCAGAACTTACGCTGTTCATAGTGAGCGCCTTATCACTGCCCCTCTCACCCTATTCCATAATATTACACTTGCGATAACTATAAAATAAACCATTACTTTATCAAGTTTTGTGCTTAGAAGACATGAGTTATGGTCTGTAACATGAAATGAGCCTCACATTCGTACCTGGTATAACTGTCTTGATAGTGTAATGCATAAGTGCGCGGAATTTTGATGTGAGTATCCTAGGTTCGAGTCCTCGAGTGCCACATGTATTTGTTGATTTCATTAATTAAGTTTAGAAGTGAAGTTGGTTGCTGGAAAAAATATAATAATATAGCTGTCACAAATACATGTAGACATGCACCAGTTTACCTTCAATTTCAACTTCTAGAACACCTCTTCCTTAGACACACACCCTCTCACAACCGATGCCTGGAGAAGCCAACATATCAATGTCCGATCAACGCCAGGATTACGACAACAGTACTGTATTTCATTTTCCCATTAAGCTGATCTTTCTACCTATTACCAATGTTAAGCTATTAAGGGGGGGGGGTCACCGTTTTTTGTTATCTTTCTCTCCTTTTCTCTTTCCCTGGCTTGTATCCATTCGGCCCCATTCAGCCAACTGTTTTAAGACGTTTATCCCCATCCAGGTGTTGATTTCTTCCTGGCAAGCGATAGCAAGCCAGCATTGTATGGAGAAATCCGGCTTTGCCGGAGAAATTTTTCTATCTAAAAATGTACAAATTTAGCTTGCTGTCAAAACAAAAGTATTTATATGCTGGCTCGCGGAAAATGTCTTAAACAGTAGGCTGAATGGGGCCGAATGGATACAAGAGAGAGGGAGAAAAAGATAAAAAAAAGCGAGGTGGGCTCCCTTAACCCTCCAGCCCCGGCTATGTATTACAGTATATATATATTCCCCGAAACCCGGGTGTTTTGGCCGAAAAACGTCTAGGCTAGGCTACCGTATATTTGTTAATCTGACTGCTTCCCGCATTCCCGCGCATCCCCAAGCGTAGCTGTGTTATTTACCTGTAGAATGGCATTAAGTAGAGCTCTCTAAGTCAACTGGTTGAGCTGTGATGATGATTTCATTGGAGATAACTTTATGGCCAAAACAGCCACTTTACACTACTTTTGGATACTTAACAACAACATACAGGCACACACGAACAAGCGACGCTCTCCTTCTTGTGGCCGGAGATGCGGGGCGACGGTCCAGCCGGCTGTTGTTTACATGCGTCGGACCGACGCCTCGCACACGAAGCTCACAGGCTTTGACCTCATGGGTGTTTAAGAGCCCTTCCGGGCAGCTTGTGTATGCTTTTTTATGGGCGTTCAAGAGCCCTTCCGGGAACAGAGGGTTAAGGTCATATGGGCCAATTCTGCGGGTATGGAGCGTAAGAAGACAGCCGAGTTGGACGGGTTAACATGAAAATTAATAAGGTTAGAATCAATAATACAAAATCCATCTTGGGAATCTTTATGTATAGAAAACAAATGTAACACATCCCTAACTGATCTATATATTACCTCTACGATCTACATTACCACAAAAGAAAAAATTATGGATAAATAAATAAATATAACGTTAACACACACTTCCCGTATTACACTGGTGCACATAAATGTAGACATGTATTCACTAAAACACCTTCCAGAATCCCTCCCGACACACACACACAATGCACACTATACATACATGCATACATACACACACATTAATTTCCCTGGGCAAGAGTACGCATGCGGGGACATTATTTAATTATATATTTTTGTTTGTTTTTCTTTATTATATCGACCAGTCTCGTCCCGCTTAATAAAGGTAGCGGTAGTAATTCCACCAATTAACCGTTTTCATTCTGATAGTCGCTTTCACTAAATTCTGGTTAACATTAGAATATTTTATACAGCTTAGAAAAGTCTTCTTAAAGTCAGAGATAATAACCATACAATAGTCTGTTCACTATAATGAAGCCAAAAATGTGTCTACCTCAGTAACTTAAAAAAGGGTCAAGCTATTGGGCTGTAAATGTTCATATGTAGGCTATTTCCTGCCTGACTCTTCCCAATTGGTAGAAATATTAGCTTGATTACTCTAGTCTTTCCTTAGTTATAGAGGTTAGTGTTTAACATTTCTGACCTAAGTACAGTATATTAATTAATGGTCTATAGTTCCAGTAATGTATGATTCCCACAGATCCTTCCTAAACTGAATAAATGCCAACCAGAAGATGAATAGGGTGCCATCGTACTAAAAGAGTTAAGACATGCAAACATTTACGACACCCAACATTTGGTACACCAGCTGACAAAAACAGTGTCCTGTACTTCTTTTATAACTGCAAATTAAGTTTCTTCTATTGGTTTCATAAAAAAAATACTCCTGAATCACCCAATGAAATTAATGAAAGCATGTGATCCTCCTGGGATTCGAACCATAAAGGTTTTATTTATTAAAATATTTTTTCCGTTATAACTAGAGAGAACCAGAGTTGAAATCATGGAGCCATGGCATGGTTGGTTGTTGTTCCCCAAGCTGCCTGGCCGAACAGCCCCAAGGCCCCGAGCAAGGCCAAGGCCATAACCGTGCGCCCCCACAGAACCCTCACTGCCGACCACAATAAAGCCTGGGTGACCGAAGCCATTCCATGGCGGGGAGCTGAGGAGGGTGCGGAAACGCCCAGGAAACCAAAGCCCCACCCAGGGCCCTGTGCCCCTCAGCAATTATGTAGAGAAAGTTGAGGGGCAAAGGAAAAAATGTGACCCTTTGGCTTCCAATCTAGGTAGACTGGGAGGTCAATCCACGGAAGAGACGCCGTCACTCGAGATCTAGAAAATATAAAAGTAAAAGGAATTCAGAGTAAGCTATGGGTATGGCAGAGATTGCTCAGTTCTCACTCTGATAGACCAGCCCATCACCAGTGGCATGGTTGGTAGCATGTCTTGACTGCTGACTAAAGGGCCGGCAATTCAATCCCACCTCGTGCTCTTGGTAGACAGAGAGAGTTTGGACACTCGGGTCTAGTGATGCATGGTAAATATCCAGTAAAGGCCCTGTCAATCAAGGGAGTGCATGGTGTTAAAAATATCAGAATTCATAATTCAAAAGAATACCAAATTTGTTATTTAGTTAGGACATAACTTTTGACTGATCGTACAATAATACACATGGCCGCTGTTGTCATAATATTGGTAACATTTCACTACCAAGATATTTTAAATCCTCTAAAGGTGGATCCACTAGTTATGTTCATTATAAGCCAGAAATCCAGACTTTAACCTCAATTTAAAGACGGCTAGAGTAATAGAGCTAATATTTCTACCATTTGGGAAGAGTCGGTAAGGGAAGAGATGCGGAAATTGACAGCCCATTTGCTCTAGCCCTTCTTGAGTTACAGAGGTTAGAGTTTGCAATTTCTGGCCTACAAATAATGATGGACAATAATGCTTTTCCCCGCAACTATCCTCTGGCACCTTCTGTAATAATTATCATAATTTTGATACATTTAACCCCTTCAGCACCATGACGCCTTTTTACCTCTGATTCTGGCTAGATTAAAATGTAAAACTTTCAAACTAAACAAACCAAAACTGGGACAAAGACAATATAAAGGCAAAATAATTTCTCAAAATCGCTACGATGTCATGCAGTTTGAGAAGGACCTGTGTTACTAAAAGTATTTATTAAGATCGTATATACCCATTTCAGTCGAAGAGGTAGAATACAAACTAAAGAAAATTGCCTAATGGTAACCAGAATATTATGAAAAGTACGTCATGGTACTGAAGGGGTTAGCCCGTCCAGTACCAGTGTCGTCCTTTGTAACTTTATTCTGGCTACTATTATGCAATTTTATTCAGTTTACAAAGGGCATCCAATAATTAACAGGCTTCGAACTATCCCACTCAACCAATTTGACTACCACCAATCCTTCTTACACTGCATGACTTTGTACAGAAGTAAGAAGGATCTGTGGTAGTAAACGTGGAATAGTGTGATAGTTAGAATAAAACTAAAAAAGACGTTGCTGGTACAGAAGGGGTTAATTATCTAACTTCAGTCTAGTTGTCGATACTAAAGTGTTTTCATGCTAACCTGGTACGGTCGAGGTTAATTAGTGTTGTCAGATATTTCACAAAGTTTCGGACACTGACTAATACTCTGAGAGATAAGCACTTTTCCCAGTAACTATAAGATACCAATAACACTTTTTGATCGTAAACCAATTGAATCTATGACAAAACTTAATACCCCCGATTGTACCTGATTGGTAACGTTGCCTTTCTATACTGCTTGATTGATGCCGCCTTTATTTAATATAATGTATAGAATGGCAGCGTTAACAAGTATTGGGGGAAAGTGCTTGTATAAATTCACCGTAACTCCTCTCCCAACATATTCTCTGTATATATGTACTGTACAGGATAATTATCTCTACCATATGTATATAACTTAAACCCCAGACACACATACCCAATACATGCACACATAACTTCGACCATGTACAGTCGCGCTAACAAGTGATGTCTCGGCACCAAGTAATTTGTTATCAATAATTGGTATCAGCAATATCTAAGCTTCATTTCCTCATATCGAGTGAAATATACAAACATGTTCCTACACTTACCCACCCTACTCAACATCTGACAGACATTGATACAGCACAGAACGAGCCAAGCGTAATGACAGCTGGGACATAACTTAGTAGTGTGACCGTACAGTCACACATACCCAATACACACACACACCATAATTTCCTTAGCCCCTAGTAAGTGGATACATAATTATTTGTCTCCTGCCTCACCAATTGACGTTATTGTCACTTCAACATTTGCAGTAGAAAACGGACTACAACTCTGCACAATTTCGAGACACTTCAAGTTCTAACTCCAGGCCTATAAAAAAAAAGGAGGGTGCTACCAATCCTATATCAAAGGAGGGTGCTACCAATCCTATATCAAAGGAGGGTGCTACCAATCCTATATCAAATGAAGATAAAATAACCGAGTACTAATTTGTGTGTCTTGATGGTTAGAGCGTGTAAGTTCTGTATGTGATATCCTAGCCTCCTAGGTTACAATCCTGGGAAAATCACATACTGTACTGTACTTTCAGTAATTTAATTTGGAGTGTTATTGGTGTTAAGAATGAAGTTAACCCCTTGAAGCTCTGATGCGTTTTAGCAGTTTATTTTTGGCTATCATTAGACGATTACGATTGTATGCAGCTTAGGAAGAATCTGTGGGTATTAAAAGGGTAAAGACTATCTCAATCATCCTTCTGACTAACCTGAATAAAATCATCTAGTAATAGCCAGAAAACAAAAAAAGAAGTGAGTCATCGATCCTCAAAGGGTTAACAATAAATGATTAAATCCCATCCAATTTCAAAACTATCACTATTTGTATCTGCTTATTTCATTTATGAAGGTTTAGAAAGTGAGGTTGTTGTTGTTGTTGTTCCCCGGACTGTCTGACCGAACAGCCCCAAGGCCATGAGCAAGGCCTGAAGTTAAATAATATGGTCGTTAGATCAGTTGGCAAAGTTGGTTAGGGTATTGTCCATGATGACTATGAAGGTAGGTGACAACTTTGGTATTATACTTATTACACCCTAAATTGTACACATTATAAAGCCGGTATCACACAAGCGCTTTTTCACTCAACATTTATCCTTAACACTGGCCTGACACCTTATGAGGTCAACATTTAATATTTTTCTGTTACCTAAATTCATCTATCATCAGTCTAGCTTCCGATACCAGTGCAAAATATTCCAGAAATGTCGCCAGAATTTTTTTGATTATTGAATGTTGACTAATATCTCTCTTGTGATACCGGCTTTAACTTACATCCTAGTGTACCATTCATCATACCATACACCACACTGGACAGTCCTAGTGTACCATTCATCATACCATACACCACACTGGACAGGTCTCCCTCACTAGCCGATGCCATGATTTACCATATTATTATAGGAACTCGCATCCCCATTTACCCCATTAATTTTAGGGTTCGCTGTATGATGTTTCAATTTAAGATTGGTTTTCAGGAACGTAACCCAATCGTAACTTAAGGGAGACCTGTACCATACATTATACCAATGACTCCTTATACTAACTCTACCAGACCTATGAGAGTTCCGTATGGAGCTCAGTGGTCTGGTTAATCTGCTCTACATAACTAACTAACTACCAGTCACACTTTTCACAATGGAATGTGATGAACAATGTCAAGATCTGGGATTTATAATATTTGACCAATATTGGTAATAATATTGACAAACAAGTTATTATATACAACACTGTCAATGTCTGGTGTTGGTTAAGGGGAGGCAGACCGTTTGTTTGGTCTATTAATTCATTTATTCATATATTTGTTTTTAATTTCCTTCCTAGACCTCCATCAAGCTAAACATTAGGGAGAAGGGGGTCCAGAAAAACGGTCTGCCTCCCCTTAAGAGATCCTATAGTAACAGATCAGTCAACCTCCGCCATTTTGTTATACAGGTCTCTCTCACTATCCGATACCCCGATTTAGGATATTATTATAGGTGTTCAAGTGTTTAGGTTTGGGTTTTGGCTGGTCCCAGAACACATCCCCATTTACCCCATTAATTTTAGCGTTTACAATATGATTTTTCCTTTTAAGATCAGGTTTTCAGGAACATAACCCAATCGTATATCGAGGGAGACCTGTACTTACCCCCATATTGACTCAAATATGCCCATACCCATAATAAACATTCAACAATAATGGTATACGATATATAGCATGTCCTCAGTTAATTCTATTCGACGAAATATATTAATTTGTGTTAATATATTATTCGAAAACTTTAGAAAGGATCTCTAGCAAGTAAAAGGCTACAAACTATCAACCTTCTAAACTAAGCTCGATGAAATAGTCTAAATGTAGCTAGAATAAACTAAAAACATGTCACCAGCATTGACAGAGTTAACACCAAAATGTCACCTAAAGAAAATGATGGCTGTTCACTAAAGGATCTCCCGTTTTGGTAAAGGTAGCGCCACCGAACTTGACAATAATCTTGACCCCTTAACTTCTTATAACTCAAAATTAATGAAGGCAATCGGGCTGACATTTCTATCATTTGGGAAGAATCCACCAGGAAATAGGTGTGGCAATTTACATCCAGTTTGCTCAAGGTCCTTTTGAGTTACGAAGAGGTCAGGGATCGCAATAATTGTCAAGTTCGTTGGCGCTACCTTTAGTACAGTACAATATTATAACAATATTATTAACAATATTGATGAACAATAACTTATTTTAGGAAACTTTGTCAAACTTTGGTGTTAATAACAACATTAACCCTTTCACACATTTATGACGCAGAGGTTGCCAGATTAGCAATAAGAAAGAGTTCTCTCACTCTTATAATTACCTCTCCAAAATTAGTTTTCTGCTCACAGCAGAGGTTGAAGTAACTAAACAAAAGGTTTCTAAATACCCCTGATGGTAACAACGGCTTTAAAGTATCCCCAATAGGCTCAAAATTGGGTCTTCTGTTGGAGAGGGTTAATAACACTGGCTATAAGAAGTAATATTGTCAAAAACCAGTAGCCTATCCACACCACAGCTTTTATCAGCAATTTTTGTTAGTCAACAATATTCCAGCAGCATTTCTGGCTAATGTTCTCTTAAACTCATTTATTTTGTGGTATACGAATAGTACTTTTTAATGCATGACAATTCTGTTGAGTTACCAGTATCTCCATGTGGCTAATATTTACGTTGCAATAATCTAATTTATTAATTTCACTCCCAATACCAAGCGGCTCGCTGGTGTAGTGCCTATAGCGTCTTGGACTTCCACCCAGAAGGTCCCAAGATCGCGCCCACGCTCGGCGAAGTAATTCACAAGCACGGAGTCGTTACCGTTCACGAGCAAGGGGATGGGATAGTAGTACAGGACCCCAATGGAAATACACCTAATCGGCCTTGTTGGGCTATCCTTAGCTGGCTTAGCATGCGCTAGCTTTCAGAACTATTATTATTATTACACCTCCCAATGAAATTAATGAGAGCATGTGATCCTCCCGGGATTTGAACCTGGATAGCAGTTTTGTTTTTACCAGCATGCCCTCCCTGCTCAAGAACAGGGCTAGGGTGGGTGCCCTAATGTTTCAGGGACTTCAGTGTACAGTTGCCACAGATTACTAGTCCACCAACAGCACTGTCGTTCTCTCCTTTCCTCTCTTTCCCTGGCTTGTATCTATTGAAATGGATAATCAAGATAGTTTGAAGCCTTTTGATTGCTACATATCCTCCCCAAGCTGGATAAAATAGTCTAATAATATCCAGATTATAATGACAAGGACAACTCAGCACTGAAGGGGTTAACTTGGATGGATTTGTAGTGTCTTTCCTGAAACAATTTATGAGGAGTTGGCTTCTTATACTGTGTGGTTATCTAGCTAGGGGAGGAAAACAAAAAATTGCCATGTCCCTATGTTATTTGGGTATTGTGAATGTTTTGTAGCGAAATAGGTAGTTATTTATGAAAACTTGGTATTAACCCTTAATTTGCGATGCCCGTCATATGACGGGCGCCATTCTGAGCACATTCCGAGCTCTGAGAGAGGGTCCGCGCGTTGGGAGGAAGATAGGTGGACTCTGACCGCTCGGCACCACCACTGGGCCGTGTCTGGGACCACCGCCGTCTTCACACCAACACTCGTCCTCGCGAGACTAGGAAAAAACTGCGAAAATTACCTTATTTTAGGGTAGTTTCACCTCCGGTTACGCGATCGCTACTAGCGAAAGCTCAGTTCACACATGTACGAATTAAAGTCACGTCCGTCCCCGACCAAGAAAATAGGCAGGACGGCATCAATCTGGAGGCCCCATGTTCCGTTTCAGTGTTCCAACTGTTCCAACGGTTTTTTGCCGCCCTTTTCATCCCATTATATTCATCGTCTAGGCACCGCCAGACTGCGCCTAGACGACGATTGCTCCCGTGTGTGTCAGTGTCCCCGACATAACAATTTTTCTGGCAGTTGCCCCGACCCATACGGACCATTTTATGCATGCATAAAAAGTACGCCACCCAGGCACGGAGAATTAATGGTCGGGGACGGACGGGACGTTATTTCGTGCATGTGTGAACCGAGCTTTACCCGTGGTCGTACAAGGATGATTCAAGTGTAATTGGAAAGCTCTATTATTGCCCATTCACAGATAAATAATTATATTACACTCAGTCTCTTATTTGAGCATGGAATGAAGCTAATTTTCGGTAAATATACCCGCCTGGCAGCATGGTCATGTCAACAAACATGCCAGTCCTTAAGGTGTCAAAGTATCGAAAATTCAGTTGATAATTTTATCCCTTAACATCAGCTGAAATATAATAGACTTAATTCAAGCGCCTTACCGTTGGTATCACCCAGGATGCGTTCATGCACTCCCTGGTCAAGAGCTGGGCTAGGGTGGGTGCCCTGATGATCAGGGACTTCAGTGAAACAGTTGCCACAGATTGCTAGACCACACCATCCACCAACATCACTGTTGTCTACCAATAACACACATTGGTTGGCCCCAGACTCAAAACCTTGACTTCTCGGTTTACAGGCGAGTGCTCTACCAACTGCAGTACGACCTGTGGCTACTGCCCATACTTTGCTCGATTATATGTGCGATTAGTTTGCTTGGGAAACAGATTAACTTGCTCATGTAGTAATGTACACCCTATGTGGTGGATTGTGTTCTTTTATTTAATAATTTTCATTTTAGTAAACGTTGTTTCCACATAGCGATTTTGATAATTTAATTTGACTTTATATTGTCCTTGTCCCAATTTTGGTTTGTTTAGTTTGCAAGTTTTACATTTTAATTTTAAATTATAACAATCAAGATGGAGATTACAATTTCCTGCCAGCTAAACAAACACAATATTAAGATTATCAAATTAAAACAAGGTATCGCTATATTAATTCTCAAAAGTAGTTACAAGGCCGCTAAATATTAAATAAATGCCGACTATCACTAGAATCTCTGGAATTAATGTCGCTAGATGTAAAACATGACCGCTAGATCGCAGTAAATACTTGTAGATCTAGCGGTAAAGTAGGTACATTGTCAACACTGAACACAACCCACCACTTTACCAGATGGGATGATGCTAGTGTTAATAAAATAGGTTATGAGTGAGGAAGTATATGGATGAAGGCGGTGCTGGTTGGGAGGAGGGGCGTCGACTGAGGTGCATGGGGGCGGTCCGTTCGTGGCCACCCTTTCGGGGATCACGGCGTCAGGCAATAGATATATAGATAGATAGTGTGATGATGTGATGATTGTCCATTCATTATAGGTAGGCCAATAAGATACTCCACTAACCTCCTAAACTAAAAACAACAACTGGAGTAATCACATGTATTTGTATGTATGTATATTTTTTTCACAGGCTTTCAATAATTTGATTTGGGGGTTATTGGCATTAAAAACGAGGTTAAAAATAACAAAACAAATCTAGCATTTGGGAAGAGTCAGCCAGGGAATAATAATAAACAAAAAAATATAGACCGAATGCTCCACACTAAGTTTGGTTGCGGTCTCATGTCCTAATGGTGGCGCTCCAGGCAGCCCTGTTCAGAACTGCCTCAAATGTCAGATTTTTTAAAAATTCAAGATCAGACCATAAGGTCTGATCCCATGTCTTTCTTGGTCTGCCCCTTGGTGCAGCTCCCATGTTAACCCCTACTGTTCTATAGGGTACAGTAATAAAATCCCCCCCAGTCCCAAGCAATGTGGCCAAAATGGCAAGATATAACAACCTTCCACCTCAAAAGATGGAGGAATACTGGCTCTCCCAGCCTTCAGAGGCTTGGATATAAGCTGAGAAGTGTTGCCAACTCTAGAGCAGTGCTCAAACGGTTGTGGTACCAGGCACTGCCTGATACTGACAGTCACAAGGATCGTATATTACTGACGGCTCTCTGCCGTCGCTGGTACTGGGGGAGTGATTTATCTACTGACGACAGAGCCGTCGCTGATACTGAACGGGTTAATGGACTTGAATCTTTTCACCTAACTTGGTACATACATCTTCTCCACATGTCCATTATAGATGTGGAAATTCACAACCCATTTGCTCAAGCCTTTTTTAAGTTATACAGGATAGAAGTTAAGATTTCTACTGTCTGGCATGTCTGCAAAAAAAAATTTGGGGGGGACATGGGGCTAGGAATCCTCCTCCCCTTGTAAAATTGTCCTACTCGGTGAAATAGAGTAAGGACTCTGCCTCGAGTCGGCCACCCCCAGCATATACAAACATACATTTCTGACCAACTTTGAGTTACAGAGGATAGGTCAAATTTCCAGCCAACTTATAATGAATAGACTATAGTTGTAAGTGAAATGGAACAATAATATAAAACAAGTAAACTAAGTTATTAATAAACTATATGGTACCTTATACAAGGAAAAGTTCAATATCTGTGGTTTAAATATATGGTACCTTATACAAGGAAAAGTTCAATATCTGTGGTTTAAATAACAGCGGAAAACACCATAGAAACACAAATGTAATACTGATACAGTGTTCGCAGAATACAAAAGTTTATTACAAGAATACATATATAATAATAATAAGTTTATTACAAGAATACATATATAATAATAATAAAGTTTATTACAAGAATACATATATAATAATAATAAGTTTATTACAAGAATACATATATAATAATAATAAAGTTTATTACAAGAATACATATATAATAATAATAAAGTTTATTACAAGAATACATATATAATAATAATAGTTTATTACAAGAATACATATATAATAATAATAATAATAATAAATAAAGTGAGATACAGTGGTAAAATATAAACTAAAACAAAAATAATAATAAAAATGATAACAAAAAGTAAAATAATAATAAATAATAATAAACCAAGTGATATAAAATAATAATAATAATAACCAAATGGTGTAATATAAACCCCTGACATTCTACCCTTTGTGCAACAGATAAACATTAAACAATTGTACAGGTAATTCTAATCCACACACACCTTCCAGTTTTTGTGCTTTTTTGTTTTATTTGACCCCTTCTCTACCACCACGTCTGTTTAACTTTATTCTGACCATTATTAGACTATTTTATTCTGCTTAACCCCTATTGTACCATAGGGTACCAGTAATGTACCCCCCAGTACCAAGCAATGTGGCCATAATGGCTTCAGACAAGATATAACAACCTCCCACCTCAAAAGTTGATGAAACACTGACCCAGACAGCCTGTGGAAGCTTGCAGCCAACCTAAGAAGTGTTGCCAATTCCTTAGAACAGTGTTTACAAGTCATGGTACCAGCCACTGCCTGATACTGGCAGTTACAAGGATCGTATATTACTGCCGTTGCTGGGACTGGGGAGTAATTCATCTATTGACGGCTGGCAGCCGTCGCTGGGATTGTACGAGTTAAAAAGGGCCTTCAGCAATTAATAGGCTTCGAACCATCTTGCTTAACCCGTTTGACTATGAACCTATAGATGCTACATACTATGAACCTATAGATGCTACATACTATGAACCTATAGATGCTACATACTATGAACCTATAGATGCTACATACTATGAACCTATAGATGCTACATACTATGAACCTATAGATGCTACATACTATGAACCTATAGATGCTACATACTATGAACCTATAGATGCTACATACTATAACCTATAGATGCTACATACTATGAACCTATAGATGCTACATACTATGAACCTATAGATGCTACATACTATGAACCTATAGATGCTACATACTATGAACCTATAGATGCTACATACTATGAACCTATAGATGCTACATACTATGAACCTATAGATGCTACATACTATGAACCTATAGATGCTACATACTATGAACCTATAGATGCTACATACTATGAACCTATAGATCCTACATATTGTTGTTCTTAGGGTTGTGATGTGCAATGTAGGCTACATGGAGTAGGAATCTCCAGATATTTGCACAGGCGTTATTAGCGTTTGGACAGCTTTTTGTATGTGTTTTTTTATTGAAAGAGTGTAGAGAGGGGAGAAGGGGTGTTGGAGTGGCTTTGTTATGCGTGTCTAGTCTGTATACGTCATCAGGATGTCTCCTGACTGGGTGCGAACAAGTGGAACATGCTAGGACGTACTACTACACCCACTAAATGTCCGCCGTGGCAGGGATTCGATCCCGGGTCTTGCAGATTTACACGCGAGTAGATCCTACATAGATCCTTCTTAAACGATCACCAAATCATCTAAATATAACTACAATAAAATAAACAGTTGTCGGCGGTACAGAAGGGGTTCATCACATTACAGCTCTCCCTCACTATCCAATGGGGGCACAAATTTACCATATTCTGGATTGTGTTCTTTTATTTAGAAATTATTGTTTTACTTAAGCATTGTTTCCACATAGCGATTGTTTTACATTATACTTAATATAGGTGTTTTGGTTGGTCCCAGAACGCATCACCATTTATCTCATTAATTTCAGGGTTTGCTATATCATTTGTCTATTTAAGATCGGGTTTCCAGGAACGTAACCCAATCGTAAATCGAGGGAGACCTGCATGCATTATAGTAAACCCGAGGTAGGGCGGACATCACAATCTCTCCCATTATGACGGTACAGGCAACAATAACAGTCCACATACAGTATATCTTGTTCATAACTTGTGTAAAGTATCCAGAAATCAGTTGCTAGGGATTTAATTTAATTTTTAATGTTCATGGCCACCCCTTCACTGGAATTACGGCATCTAGCAAACTTGTTCATAACTTGACACTTCTACAACGTGAAACACATGGTAGTCTTTTTCCCAGCTGATGGTAAATTGCCATATCTCCATTTTCATTACTCACTTATTACCAAGATTTTGTAGCCAAATTTAGTTGTTACTTATGAAAAACCACCTTGATAGCGTAATGCATATATGCGCGGAATTTCGGTGCGAGTATCCTAGGTTCGAGTCCTTAGAGTGCCACATGTATTTGTTGATTTCATTGAGTTTAGAAGTAAAGTTGGTTGGTAAAAAAATATGATTTAATATGACTTGCAGAAATAATTTTCATATTTGTCGATTGAGTATCGGGAAATTTGCTGCTTAGGGATTCATTTTACCATCAGCTAGAGTATAACCGACCAGTCACAGGCTATTGGAAACAAAACTTGAACATTTTCCTTTCTACCTTGTTCGTCTAAGTTTTGGTTTGTTTATTTTGCAAGTTTTAAATTTTAATTACACATTTAATTAGCATTTTTTTTTAGCAAACTATTTATTCCGACTCGATAAGCCCATACGGAAACTAATCTAAGAATAGTGGAATCATAAATATTTTGGGGGGTTTTCCCATCACACACACACATATATTAAATACCTTTCAGCAATTATAATCTTGGCAAAATTCCAAAATATTCACAATTCCACCAAGCTAAATTATTATTATTTAACCAGATTTTATGGTAATGATAGGAATATACTTTAACCCTTTGAGTACCAGTAACGTGCTCTATATTTCACTCTAGCTATATTTTGATGATAGTATGCAAGTTAGGGAAGATCTGTGGTATTTAAAAGGGTTAGTTAGTTATGTAGAGCAGATTAACCAGACCACTGAGCTCCATATGGAACTCTCATAGGGTTGGTGGAGATATATTGAAGCCTTATTATCGCTAGAGGTCCTTCCTAAACTGAATAAAATCGTCTAATAGTTGCCAGAAGATGACAAGAAGGACGTTCCTGGTACTGAACGGGTTAACTTGGAGGAGAAGGGCTCAGGAGTCATCTTCAGGGCGTAAGGCTTTTTCGGACAATTTTCTAAGAGCAAGTATTTTCTCGCAATATTTTAGGGTTTTTTAACGTTTGTAGCGGGAACTAGACTGGAATGTCGGTGTGAGTGTCCTAGGTTCGAGTCCTTGGAGTGCCACATGTATTTGTTGATTTCATTAATTGAGTTTAGAAGTAAAGTTGGTTGGTGAAAAAATCTGAATTGTAGCTGGAACTGGAGTGAAATTAAAATAGGTTTGATGGCTCACCAAAGTGTTCTATAGTCCGTTCATTCTAGGGTTGGGCAGAAATCCTAACCTCTAAAACTCAAAAAGGGCTGGAGCAAATTAATTGTCAAGTTATACACCTATTCCCTCGCCAAGTCTTCCTATTTGGTTGAAATATTAGGTTGAATACTCTAGTCCTTTTTGAGTTATGAGAGGTTAGGAGTTTGGATTTCTGCCCCAACCTAGAATGAACAGACTATAGTGGAACAAATATTACTATACCCTCTTCCAAATACTCAACCTCTATAACTCACCAACGATTAGAATATTCAAGGAACAAAGTTTTTCGTGAACTATTGAAATTGACTCCTTTATTTTCCTTGGATGTTTATTATTATTTTATAGAAGTTATGAAAATCTGGCAAACTGGAGACATCTTGGGAAATTGGCTGATAAAGACATCTTGGGGGAATTGGGTGGTGAAGACGTCTTGGGGAAGTCAACTGGTTAAGACGTCTTGGGGGAATTGGTTGGTGAAGACATCTTGGAGGAATTAGGTGGTGAAGACATCTTGGGCGAGTCACCTGGTGAAGAAGTCTTGGGGGAATTGGGTGGTGAAGACATCTTGGAGGAATTGTTTGTTGAAGATGTCTAAGCGGGCCACTACCTCATCACAACTCTATATGTTCCGCTGTGGAGCCTTCGCTATCTGGAAACACAAAGATACTGTGAGAGATATATTGATGGACTGGATAGGTTCGTTATGCACCAAGGGAAACATTACAAAGACACACAATAAGCCCCTTCATTGATTTGTTGACATAGAAAAGCGGTTATCAACTTGGGGGGAAAAAAAAAAAAAAATAATATATATACCGGTATAAGCCTATAAATAATGTATGTAGAAATTAAATGGGCATTACACAATCTCTTATTTGATATATAATGTATTTACCTTATTTCAGTGTAAATCGGACACCCCCCCCCCCCAAAAAAAAGAAAAAACAGTTGAGGGGGAAAAAAATAGGAAAAGTGGGGATTGGGCCTGATTAGAATAGAAATAGTACAATGACTCCAATACACTAATATCTTTACAGAGTGGTAGATAAATACAGATAATTATGAAGAATACACCACTAGGTACTTGTTGTTGTTGTTGTGGATCACCAACTTTAATCAAGGTTCTATGGAAAGCTAGTGTTTTGGAGCCAATGTACAGTTTAACCCCTTCTGTACCGATGATTTACTTTTCATTATATTCCGGCAATTATTAGACGATACTATTCAGCTTGGGATGGACGTGTAGCAATTAATAGGCTACCGATGATGTACTTTTCATTATAATCCGGCAATTATTAGACAATCCTATTCAGCTTGGGACGGACGTGTAGCAATTAAAAGGCTACAGACTATCTCAAATTAACCCTTTTAACTACCACAGATCCTTCCTAAGCTGTATACAATCATCTACATATGTCCCTGGTAGTGAAGGGGTTAAAACATATACAAATCCATGTAAATTTGTTCTCCAAATGGCTCAATTATTCGCTTCCACTACTATCCTTGGTTGTCAAGGTTTAACCAATGGTTCTGGAGGCACTATCTGGTGATTTCAGAGTTGGGCTCCCCTGGGAACTGGTATACGCAGATGACCTAGAGCTTATCGCAGATAGTGTGCGGGATGCCGAGGCCAAGTTCAGAAGATGGAGAGAGGGCATGGCAAGTAAAGGGTTAAGAGTTAATATCCTAGTACTTATCGCAGATAGTGCGCGGGATGCCGAGGCCAAGTTCAGAAGATGGGAAGAGGGCATGGCAAATAAAGGGTTAAGAGTTAATATCCTAGTACTTATCGCAGATAGTGCGCGGGATGCCGAGGCCAAGTTCAGAAGATGGAAAGAGGGCATGGCAAATAAAGGGTTTAAGAGTTAATATTAATAAAATCAAGGTTTTACACAGTAGATTAGGGCTAGGGAAGGTAGAAAAGTGGAGCATACCCATGCACAGTATGCAAAAAAGGGGTGGTCGCGAACTCAATACAGTGTAGCTTCTGCCTCAGCTGAGTACATCACGGGAAGAAGCGCTACTCTAGAATAAAGGGACCTCTACCAAGGAAGATGTCCGAAATTGAGAAATTTGTATGTATAATATGCAAGGGTGAGATTGTGTTCAATGACCAGCTCGAGAGTGGTAACTTTGGCAATGAGGCACTGGAGATGGTGGACAAGACCTGGGATCGGACTATACGTGCCGATCGTATACCCAAGAACTTGACAAGTGAAGCAGGGTTGCCTGGAACGCCGCCATTAGGACAAGAGACTGAAACTGCACGTATGTGTGGAACACTCGGTCTTAAAATTTTATGTATGTATGTACGTATGTATGTATGTATGTATGTATGTATGTATGTATGTATGTACGTATGTATGTATGTATGTACAGTACTTGGTTGATACCATCTCTGTTGGTGGTGGGGCTGAGGCCGCCACCATCACCAGAATAAGATGCAGCTGGGGAAAGTTTAAAGAACTGTTGCCACTACTCACCATGAGAAGACTCCCTTTCCCCTTGAAGGGAAAGGTGTACGCTTCATGCGTTAGAAGCGCAATGACATATGCTTCAGAAACGTAGCCTGTCAAAGCGGATGATATCAACAGAATGGAACGCAATGAGATGAGAATGGTGAGATAGAGGAGTGGTGCCAAACTGCAAGATAGGATATCAAGTGAAGAGCTAAGGAGAAGGTTAGGTATCAAGAGTATCAGTGATGAGATACGTACTAGCAGGCTTGGATGGTTTGGACATGTGGAGAGGATGGATGAACAAAGCTGGGTGAAAAGATGCAAGTCCATGAATGTGGAGGGAGCTGCACCAAGGGGCGGACCAAGAAAGACGTGGGATCGGACTTTGCGGCCTGATCTTAAATCAAAGAACCTGACAAGTGAGGCAGCTCTTAAAAAGGACTGCCTGGAACACCGCCATTAGGACTTGAGACCGGAACCGCGCTTTGTGTGGAACATTCGGTCTTTAAATTTGTGTATGCATGTCCTGGTGTAAGAGCTGTACTGGCTGTGAGTATCCTAGGTTGGAGTCCTTGGAGTGCCACATGTATTTGTTGATTTCATTAATTGAGTTTGAATAGAAGTAGATAGATGATGGCCACCACCTACTTTTTTTTTTTTTCTATGTGAGTAAATTAATTAGAATGTAAAATTTGCAAAACACACAAACCAAAACACAATAAATAAATAAATAAAAATGGGGCCATGATACGGAATGGGTTAAATGGTTAGCAAGGCGGGGCAAACTAAACTATATTCTGTTTATTCTCAGCTGACTGTGAACTGAATCCCTTCGCAACCGATTCCTGGATATTTGATTTAAACAATATACAACTACTAAATCCCGGCATCATATCAATGCCAAGTTTTCATAATTACCAAAACATTTTGCTACAAAGTCTTGGTAATACAGGCCTCCCTCAATATACGATTGGGTTACGTTCCTGAAAACCCAATCTTAAGGGGAGGTATTTAGTTTGTTCCCTAGACCTCCACCAAGCTTAAAATTACACTCCCTTGAGTCCCTTTCAAGATAAATTTGTACATTTTTCGGTAGAAAAATGTCCCGGCCAAAGGCCGGTTCCTCTTAAATTACAGACTCGCTATCGCTCGCCAGGATAACATTGACACCTGAATTGCACGAAAGGTCTTAATATGGGGTGAAAGTTCTTAAAATCGCTAAACTAATGGGGCAAACGTTTTATAATATCAAAAGCAATGGGGCTAAACATGAGGGAGAAAGGGGTCAAGAAAAAAATCCCTCAAGTGGAAATCTCCCCTCAAGGGCAGACGAGCCGTTTGTTTGGTCATTCATTCCTTTATTTCTTAGTTTCCTCACTAGACCTCCATCAAGCTTAAAAAAAAAACATAGACCCCCTTTCAAGATAAATTTGTACATTTTCGATAGAAAAATGTCCCGCCCGAAGGCCGATTCCTCTTAAAATTTCAGGCTCGCTTTCGCTCGCCAGGAAAAGATCGAAACCTAAATGGCACAAAAAGTCATAAAATTGACAAAGAAATGGGGCGAAAGGTGTTAAAATCGCCAAACTAACGGGCTGAACGTCTTTTAATCTCAAAACAAATGGGGCTTAACACGAGGGAGAAAGGGGACCAGAGAAACGACTCTTCTCCCCTTAAAATAGATAAATCGTATAGCAAACCCTACTATTATTGGTGTAAATGGGGCTGCATTCTGGGACCAGCCACAACTCTTAACACAAACACCTAAATACCTATAAGTTGGGCGCATCGGATAGTGAGGGAGACCTGTAGCCGAATTATCAAGAAGGGGCCATGGCAATTTACCATCAGCCAAAATAAAACGGAGTACAGTATAGAAGGCTGTCCACCCCCAAAAAAAAATAAAAAAAATAAAAATAATAATAATCTATCTATCTATCTATTGCCTGACACCGTGATCCCCAAAGGGGTGGACACGAACGAACCGCCCCCAACCGAGGCTGTTCGTTCATTTTTCGTTGCTTAAGTATTTTTCACGGGTGGGGGTCGCAAGCCCACCGACCCAACCTCTTTAGTCACCTCTTATGACACGCAAGAGACACGAGGGGCATATTCTAATCCCTTACCCCCAGAGGGGGTATGTGCCATAGTAGATAGATATAGATAGATATAGATATATAGATAGATAGATAGATAGATATAGATATAGTTAGATAGATAGGTGCGGTACAGACCTGATGGGGCGCGGGTGAGTAAACATGAAGTGGATGATTAATACTACCAGGCCCGACCACAGTGATACAGGCAGCAGGGAAGGGGGTGGTGGTGGTGTGGGGGGGGACAGGAAGGGATCTGGAGGGGAAGGGAAGGCTAGCTTAACCCCTTCTGTACTCCCAACGTCTTTTGTATTATATTCTAGCTATATTTAGAGGATTTTGTGTAGTTTAACACTTACGATGCGGGCATATTTCCGCTATATTAGGGCTCATTCAGGCACTCCTGAATGATGAACACATTGGCTGTGGGAGACGTTCTGGAAATCCATGGCAATTTACAGGCTTTTAAAGCCTCTTAACCCATCCAGCCCGGGTGTCCTTTTATAAGGACACCGCGGCAGATGGGCCGGTACCCGGGTGTCCTTTTAACAGACAGTAAGCTTGAAAGCCTATTCAGTTTGGTCTGAACGCTGTGCGTCCGACGCATGTAAACAAAGCCGTTCATTGCGTCACCGCACCTCCGAAAACAAGAAGGAGACGTCGGATCAATGTTGTTGTTGTATGGTATGACGAAATTAGTGTCTGAAAAGCTCCGATATTGTCAACATCGCGGCAAAATTTGCTCCACGGAAATCGTCATCACAACTGAACCATTTGACTTGGAGAGCTCTACTCAATGCCAGTCTACAGATTAGAAACTGCAGTACGTTTAGGGATGTGTGGGAAATTTCTAGCAGTTAAAATAACAAAGATACGGTAGCCTAGGCCTAGACGCTTTTCGCCCGGATACGACCTCCGCCCTTTTGTAAGGCAGCCCGGGTAGGAAGGGTTAAAGCCTATAGAATCGAGTGCGAGTGAGCGCGACAGCGGGCTTCACCCGCAGCGCTACCATAGATATTGGCAAATATTTGCTAATTGAGCAATGTCGCGCTACATTTGCCTTTGGCAGCGCTGCATTATCTCGCAAGATATAAGGCGACAGTCTCAGTGCCCCGGCCGCCATGCTGTAGAGTGGACGGGGGCCTACCGCGCTCCCGCTCACTAACACTCATCTCCACAGGCTTTCATAGCCTGTAAATTGCATTAAATTGCCAGGACGTTCCCTGCAGCCAATGGGTTAAGAAGAACTGTGGTAGTAAAAATAGTTAATTATAATGTAAAAACTTGCAAAATAAACAAACCAAAACAGAGACGTTACCAGACCAAGTATATCGGCTACATGTTAAAATGTAAAACTTGCAAACTAAACAAACCAAAATTGGGACAAGGACAATATAAAGTCAAATTAAATTATCAAAATCATGTAACGGAGCCTTGAATCCGCTATAAGCCATCATCTTATTTAGATGGATTTTGCTGTTTATTCGTATATTATATTGGACTGTACACTATTATGAGCTCTAAGAAACAAAAGTGAATGCTCATATAGTGGTTGTTTGGTTTTTTAAATTCATAATATTGTTTCGCTAAATCTTCAATGCGTTATTTCCAGTGATTTTGACAAGTTTTTTTTGTCTTTATATTGTGTGGTTCCTGTTCTAGTTTGTTTGTTATGCAAGTTTTAAAATTTAATAAATACAGACTGTACATACATACAATGCAAGTTTTCAATTTAAATTAATACATATACATATACATAGAGAGACTGTGTAAGACAAGCTTTGGATGATGGAGGAGTGACTATGGATCAGGCAAGGGAAGTGGTAATAAGTGGGAATGAATAGAGAATGCTTGTGAATTGTTGAGTGAACACGTGGTCATTTGGGGGAAGGGGTCGGGCGCAAGTTGGACTAGATAATAGTCCATCAAGCGCCTAGCCCGGGGAGACGATTAATATGAAGGGTGCGCCTGGAAGTGTGGTGGGCGGGCTTGTGGCTTTGGCTCCGCTGCATGTCTGCCTGCCGAGATCGGAGCCTCTCCGGGTGGTCGGGGGCCGGGGGAGTGCTGGAGTGACCTTGGTGACCCTGGTCTCTGGGTATTCTCATGGGTGACCTAGATGTGTGTTTTGTCTGTTTGTTCGTTGTTTTGTCTTGTTTATGTGTTTTCCTGTTCTTGCTCTGTCTTGAGTCGGCCACCCACAAGAAAAAAAAAAAAAAGGAACATATAAATAAAAAATAGGAAAAGTAGGGATTGGGCCTGAGCATGTAGATAGATAGATAGATAGATAGATAGATAGATAGATAGATAGATAGATAGATAGACATATATACATAGAACTTTAAAGACCATTTCGTCCATAGTGTGTGTGGTTTCAGTACATACATACATACATAACATTTTAAGACTGAGTGTTCCACACATAAGTGCAGTTTCAGTCTCTTGTCCTAATGGCGGCGTTCCAGGCAACCCTGTTAAGGGCTGCTTCACTTGTCAAGTTCTTGGATTTGAGATCGGCGCGTATAGTCCGATCCCAGGTCTTCCTCGGTCCACCCCTTGGTGCAGCTCCCTCCACAATCACAGACCTGCATTTTGTCACCCAATTTTGTTCATCCATTCTCTCCACATGTCCATACCATCCCAGTCTACTTGTACGCATCACCTCGCTAATACTCTTTATACCTAAACGTCTCCTCAGCTCAACATTTGTTATTCTATCCTGTAGCCTGGCCCCACACATCCATCTCACCATTCTCATCTCATTACGCTCCATTCTGTTGACATCCTCTACTTTAAGTCTGATGTCCTAAATGGCGGCTTTCCAGGCAACCCTATATTACAGTTTCTTAGTTTCTTACAGTAGATCCTCTGGAAAAAGGCAAACTAGGCCTGTGTATCCAGCTCCGTACCAGTATTTGCACTGCTGCGGTCGTTCACGGTGTTGGCGGTGGCGGTAGCAGACGCAATATTTTTACTACTGTATTCTGTATTTTTGCTTTATAATCAAACTTCAAATCTTGTCTTCCCCATGCTTTATCGAGATTACTTTCAAACTCCCTTATTGATTCGGAATCGACTACATACTGGGGCAGTGCGTTCCACTCATTTACCACTATCTCTGTGTCCTCTCGTTCTTGTTCCCTCCCGCATCAAGAAGATACCTTCACACACATCCTCATCATACTTTCCTGACACTATCTTAAAAGTCTCTATCATATCCCCTCTCTTTCTCCTATATGCCAGTGTCGGAAGCCCCAGTGTCCTCAACCTCTGCTCATAGCCCGCGTTCTTCAACGTTGGTACCAGCTTGCTAGCTCTCCTCTGCACTTTCTCCACTGCTTCTATATCCTTTACCATATATGGAGCCCACACCTGGTTCGCATATTCCAGGTGCGGCCTAACCAGCGCTGTATAGAGATTCCTGAAGATTTCTTCGTCAAGTGACACAAATGTCCTCCTTATCAGCCCTACAATTCTATTGGCTTTGTTTATCTTTTCCGCTAAATGTTCTGAGATACTCCTATATCCTTTTCTGCATTCACTTCCTCCATCGCTTCATACGTACTGTATCCTACCTTGTCTATCTTGCTTGTCCCAATCCGCATGTACTTGCATTTTTTTTGGATGAAAAGGCATTAACCAATGCTCAGACCATCCCTTCATGCCCTCCACATCTCCTTGAAGCAAACCCACATCTTCCTTACTCCTCACTCTTCTATACAGCTTAGTGTCATCCGCATACAGGTATACCTCACTTCCATTAGTTATAACTTCAGGCAAGTCGTTGATAGATATAACGAACAGTAGTGGTCCCAACACAGATCCCTGAGGTACCCCACTTGTAATTTCCCTCCACCCCGAGCCTATTCCATTCACCAGTACCCTCTGTCTCTGATCTTTCAGGAAGGCTTCTATCCATTTCACACATTTCTTCCCTATACTATAGCTTCTAACTTTCTCTATTAACCTTTTATGTGGGACCTTATCGAAGGCCTTCATAAAATCACAATATACCACGTCTATTACATCACCATCCTCTAGAATTTGCATCCAATCATCTACCACCTTAATTAGCTGTAGTACCGTTGACCTCCCCGGCAAGAATCCGAACTGTCTCCCACTGAAAAGTTGGTTTGATTTCATATGCTCCATTATTCCTTCTCTAATTACCGTTTCCATTAGTTTACACACAACACTTGTCAAACTGACTGGTCTACAATTTCCTGGGTCATTTCTCTTTCCCTTCTTAAATATAGCGGTTATGTTCGCCTCTCTCCAGTCCATCGGGATTTGTCCTGTATTAAACGATACCTCGAATAACATTTTCAATGGCTCTACCAACATCTCACCTCCTTCCTTTATGATTCTTGGGTGTATCCCATCCGATCCCGGGGACTTCTGTTCATTTTTTCTATAGCCCTTCTTATTCTAGCATGGGAAAACTCTATTAGTTCTAGTGCCGGTGCCTGTTTGATGGGAATAGTAGGCACTGCATCATCCGACTCCACTGTTAGTACCCCCCCCCCCAAAGTATTTCCCCAGCACCTCTGCTTTCTCCTTATCAGTCTCCGCTCTACTCCCATCATCCAACCCCCCTACCAGCTCTGGGATCCCTACTCTTCTTGTTAGCTTTTCCTGAATGTACTTCCAGAATATTTTTGGATTATCCTTCACATTTCTAGCAATCTCTCTCTCTCCCTCTCCTTCACCCCCCTCCTTGTCTCCCACCTTATTTTATTGTTTATTTGTTTGCGTTCCAGATCCCCTTCTTTAGCTTCTATACTAGACCCCCTGGGTATTAGGCTCCCTCTGACGTCAACTTCTTTGCTTCAAGATCGGACCAAAGTACTGTACCTGCTCTCATGTCTTTCTAGGTCTACCCTAATGAGCAACTCCCCCCATGTTCGCAGTCCGGCATTTCAGAGATTCGATTAATAACTTTTTTTTTTTACTCAAGATACAGGTCTCCCTCACTAACCGATGCCCAAATTTCTGATATTATTAGAGGTTTTTAGGCATTTGTGTTTGTCTTTTGGCTGGTCCCAGAACGTATCCCCATTTACTCCATTAATTTTAGGGTTCACTATATGATTTTTCTATTTAAGATCGGGTTTTCAGGAACGTAACCCAATCGTAAATCGAGGGAGACCTGTATTGTGGTTCCGACACATCCGCCACTAAAGACGTGTGACACCGGCTTTAGTATTTCTCACACCACCATTTCACTTCTTAACCCTTTCAGTACTGGTGCAGTATATTTAACTTCATTCTGGCTACTATTAGACTTTCATTGTTCAAAAAATGTGTAAGGCAATTACCAGGCTTCTATCTCGCTTAACCCTTCTTAAACTGCACAAAATAGTCTAGACTATAAAAAAAGGCGTTGCTGGTATAAAACTATCTATCTATCTAGAAAAAGAAACAAAAATAGGAAAAGTCGGGATTGGGCCTGAGTAAATAGATAAATAGATAGATCTATATACTCAGGCACATACCCCTATTTTTTTTGTTTAGCTAGAGGTGGTCGACTAGAGACGTCGCCGGTACAGTTACTTAGTTATGTAGAGAAGATTAACCAGACCACTGAGCTCCATACGGAACTCTCATAGGTCTGGCTCGCCGGTACAGTCTTGGTTATAAATACACTTACCACTATCATCCTCCTCCTCCTCTCCTGCCGTCTCCATCTCTTCTCCCGCGATTACCTCCTCACTACTATCAGTCTCCTCCTCGGCATCTTTCCTACGGTCGGCTTCGTCCTGGTTCTCCTCGGGTGTCTCCTGGAAGATGTTAAGAGGGTCGTCCTCGGTGGCAGACTTTGGACTGTCTCCCTCCTCCTTCACACTGCTGTTCGCTCCTTCTGAGGACAACAAACGAGGGAAAAAAATAAGTAAATGTTTGTATGTACAGTATATACTCTGGGGGTGGCCGACTCTATCTATCTATCTATCTATCTATTCACCCAGGCCCAATCCCCACTTTTCCTATTTTGTTTTCTTTTTCCCTCTTTTTCGTTTTTTTTTTGGGGGGGCTGACTCCAGAAAAAAAAAAAAAAAAAATATGGTGAAAGATACACAAAGTTTGGGAGTGTATGGTAGGACGACAACTAGTGATACCTACATTATTAAATCATTCACCAACCATCTGCCACAGGCCTTAGTGTAAGTATAGTCTATTCGCTGTAAGTAGGCGAGAAATCATGACCTCTATCCTCTGTAACTCATAAATGACTAGAGTAATCCAGCTAATATTTTTACCATTTGGGAAGAGTCAGTCAAGGAATAGATGTACAAATTTACAGCCAATTTGCTCTAGCCCTTTTTGAGTTACAAAGGATAGGTCATGATTTCTCCCCTACTTACAGCGAATAGACTACAGTAGAGCACTCGCCTACACACAGAGATGTCAAGGGTTACAGGTTTGGGTCAGCCAGATTAACTTGCTCATGTAGTAATGTACACCCTATGTGGTGGATTGTGTTCTTTTATTTCATACATTTTATTTTAGTAAGCGTTGTTTCCACATAGCGATTTTGATAAGTTAATTTGACTTTATATTGTCTTTGTCACAGTTTTGGTTTGTTTAGTTTGCAAGTTTTACATTTTAATTGGTAGACAACAGTGCTGTAATCTGTGACAACTGTTGACTGAAGTCTCTGGAACATCAGGGCACCCACCCCAGCCCCACTCTTTTAGTCTGGACCCCCTTCTCCCTCATGTTTACCATATTAATTTTCAGATTTTAAGACTTTCTTTCCGTTAGTTTGGCGATTTTAAGACGCTTTCGTCCCATTTCTGTGTCAAAATTTACACCTTTCATGCCAATTAGGTGTCGATTTTTTCCTGGCGAGCGATAGCGAGCCTTTGGCCTTGATATTTGACTATCGAAAAATGTACAAATTTATCTTGGAAGGAGGTCTAGGGGGTGGGTTTTTTTTAGCTTGATGGCGGTCTGGCGAGGAAACTAAAAAATAAATATATTGATCTGAAAAAAATAACCACTGTCCCTTTATTAAGCCGGGAGTGCATGGTGGTATAAAAACTGGATGCTCTTTTTCCTCCTGGTAGGCCCCACCTAATGAATGGCTATGACAGAAACACCTCCAAGCTAAGAGTAGACATTTAATGCAGTGGATGACGTTTTGCTTACATAAGTTTATACACGCCGCGGGCCGTGGCATGGTTGGTAACGCGTCTGACCGCTGATTGGAGGGTCGGTAGTTCGAGCCCACCCCGTGCCATTGGTAGACGGCATGAATTAAAACTCAGGTCTAGCGATTCGTGGCTAATGTCTAGTATACATCCTGTAACAAAGGCAAGCCCTAGCTCTGTCAATCAAGGGAGTGTATGGTTCTAGAAATACTGTATCCAGCTTTATCAAGTTACTGCCAAACATTATCCACTACAATAACGGTCCAGCCGCATCATGGTGGCTATTATAATTTTGATAAAAATAAATTTAGAAAAGTAGACAAAATGAATATAAACACTATGTGAGAAGGAGCACTTTATTGACATCTTGCATACAGCTTCACCAGTCCTGATGAAGCTATACAGTATGTGAGGAGGAGCACTTTATTGACATCTTGCATACAGCTTCACCAGTCCTGATGAAGCTAATTGACATCTTGCATACAGCTTCACCAGTCCTGATGAAGCTATACAGTATGTGAGGAGGAGCACTTTATTGACATCTTGCATACAGCTTCACCAGTCCTGATGAAGCTATACAGTATGTCAAACATGGTCAATAAAGTGCTCCTCCTCGCATGGGGTTTATATTATCATTATATTACCTTCAATACCTTTTACCACAACTCAAAGCTACTTTGTCAAGATGTTCCTTTTGTCCATACCACAATGCTTCTTACATGAACTGGAAATTTATCTGCAGCCTCCACAAACCAACACCACCCACTACACTACATCACCACAGACACTAAAAAATATCAAAACAACACCCAGCACACACTATCACACACAAATATTGTCTTCTCTCCCTCCCTGCCCACCCCAAACCAGTTTCCAAAAGCACATCCATGCTCATATCTCTCACCCCTCCATCCAACACTCTTAGACAACACGCAGCTGCAGGCACGACCTCACGAAATCCATCCTTCTCAATCCTCCTTTCCTCGCAAGAACAGAATCCACCTGGCCAGGCTAAGGGCACCATCCACCTCTTCTGAGCTATCAGAAGAGACTGGATAACTCAGTCGTCGACACCTGCCCAGGTTGTAACACAGCACCCCATACCATTGGACATATCATAGAAGACTGCATTTCACACAATCACTTACGCCAACAACACAATCTACACTACTTAAGAGCTCTGTGGGAAAGCCTGATCATGGCCATGGCCTTCCTTAGGGACTCGGGGCTGTTCGGCCAGGCAGCTTAGGGAACAATAACAACTTTAATAAATATATTAAATTATTTCTCCCATACCATTGGTAATCTTCCACTACCAGCCATCCCTCTTACTTGGACTTACATGGATTTTGTCAACATCATCCATTCTCTGTAAATAGCAGGCCTCCTTAATTGCAGGCTCGATATCGCTCGCCAGGAAAAACTCACACTCACACTCCCTCTCTTTTCTACTCTTCTTTCTTTTTTCCTCTCTCTCTCTCTCTCTCTCTCTCTCTCTCTCTCTCTCTCTCTCTCTCTCTTACCTTTATTAGTAGTATTATTCTTCTTGGCTTGTTTCTCTTTCTCCTTCTGTTCCTTGTCAGCCTTGGCCTTGGCTTCGGCCTTTGCTTCGGCCGCCTCTCGGTCCTTCTTAGCCTTCACTATCTTGGCCTTGTTGATCAGGTACTTGATCTGTAAAAGATAAATATATAAAATAATTATAACAATAATAATACATAATTATAACAATAATAATACATAATTATAACAATAATAATACATAATTATATAAAGTAAAATATAATAAATGCCTACAACAACATTAACGCCTTACGAGCGGGCCCGTAAGGAATTTCTACTACCCGCCAAGCGGGGAGTTTTACCCTAAATGGCCTTGTTTCTGTGTTCTTTTTCATACATAAACAAGAGCCAGAGCGTAATACAATTATGTATCCCTGAAAGGGCAATAATTGAGCTTTCCAATGACACCGGAACCATCCTCCTACGACCACGCGTTCTCTTGCAACGATTGTGCAAGACGAAGGAAAAATCCCTAAAATACGGTAATTTCTTGACATAATACCCTGTGTAGTGAGGGAGGGAGGGTGGATGTGTGTGGAGTAAACGTCAGTAGGCCCGCTGGACCCGTGGCGAACGGTCAGAGCCCGACCTACGGTCCGCCCACCGCTCGTCTCTCTCTCAGAGGCAATATTGCTCCAAAATTGCACACGGACTTAAGTCGGGCCCCGCCACATAGTCCAGGTTTTTAGATACGGACTTAAGTCAGGCCCCGATAGACAAGGGTTAATAAAACTAATAATAATAATAATAATAATATATATACATACAGTGATCCCCCTAATTAGGTGCGATAATTAGTTTGCTAAAAGTACCACCAAACCCGAATTCGCCAAATGGAAAGTACAGTACTGTACTGGTATACTTATACTAGACATGGAAAAATAATCAATTAGTCTTTGGTCAATCACAAAGTCACCCGGTTGAGCCACTTTCTTCAACTTTTGTTATGAATATTGTCATGGTGGGCAGTCCACAAGTCACACACACACAGTCAGTCACCTGACTCGTGCTTGCTTCACAGCCAAAAGAAATTGAACGATGATTTTCTGCTTTCCGAATCGATGCAGGCAAGCAGTGGACAATGACACGAGAATTGTTACAGTGGTGAAATTAATCAATACAATCAATAATAATACATAATAAATAATTAAACAATTGTAAACATGGTAATTAAAATGTAAAACTTGCAAACTAAACAAACCAAAATTGGGACAAGGACAATATAAAGTCAAATTAAATTATCAAAATCGCTATGTGGAAACAACGCTTACTAAAATGAAAATTATTAAATAAAAGAACACAATCCACCACATAGGGTGTACATTACTACATGAGCAAGTTAATCTGTTTCCCAAGCAAACTAATCGCACATATAACAACGCACTATCGTCACGTTAAAGGAAGTAGTCAAGTTTGGGAAGTCCGGGACGTTCTGGCAAATTTTACTAAACTCTGCATGAATAAAGAAACTACATGTTAAATGTCAAAATATTATTTAAAATCAAATTTGCAACATGACAAGACATTAACAATAGTACAAAATACAAATATTGATAAGATATCTATACTATTACAAAATAATATATAAAATACAGTACAGCACTCACTAACGATAGTGCTATCGGGTAGGTAAGTCTGTTAAAGCAGACTTAGGAACTGGTGTGGCGACCGCGCAAACGAACAAGTCATGGACGCGGCGCCAAACCTCCACTTATTTTCTACCTCAAACCAGAACAACTTGGTGTAAATGTTCTAGTCTTCATTATTCAGTAGATTCACAAATTTAATAACAGTGCTCAAAATAAAGTGTGGTTCCGGTCTTATGTCCAAATGGCAGCGCTCCAGGCAGCCCTGTTGAGAACTGCCTCACTGGTCAGGTTTGTTAATTCAAGATCAGACCAAATGGTTTAATCCCATGATTTTCTTGGTCCGCCCCTTGGTGCAGCTCCCTTCACGTTTACGGACTTGCATCTTTTCACTCAACTTAGTTTATCCATCCTGTCGCATGCCCAAAAGATCTAAGCCTGCTTGTATGCATCTCATCACCGATAATCTTGATACTTGACTGTCTCCCCTATTTTTTAATTGAATATAAACACCATATGAGGAGGAGCACTTTATTGACAACGTTTCGTAGATAGCTTCTTCAGGTCACTAACAGGCGCTAGGTCCTTTGGCGCCTTAAGTATCAGTCATGGCAGGTGGAGGAGGCGGAGAATAGGGGGAGGGGGGTAGGTAGGACAGGGAGGGGGAAGGAGTAGTTGCCCACACAAGTCGCATGGGAAGTCTTTCATGATACAGAGGACCCAGATGTTTGTCAATGCTACATACAACACAATACAATACTAGCTAAGTTAATGGTTCACTTTTTGGGTGATTTTTGCATGTATTCGTTATTTTTCTAGTTTCCTCCCTAGACCTCCATCAAATTTAAAAAAAAAACATCCATTAGATCCCCCTTCTAGATTAATTTGTATATTTTTCAGTAGAAAAATTTCCCGTTTCCAACATTACAGGCTCACTATCGTTTGCCAGTGAAAAAATTGACACCTAAATAGTATGAAAGTTCTAAATATTGACGAAGAAATGGGGCGGAAGGCCTTAAAATCGACTAACTAATGGGGCAAACATCTTAACATCTGAAAACCAATAGGGCTAAACATGAGGGAGAAAGTGGTCCAGAAAACCGGCCCATCTCCCCTTAAATAGAACACAATAACAGGAATCTCTGACCTCTCTGTCTAGTGCGGACCACTTCTCTCCAACGTCGGCTAGGGTCAGTTTGGGCGGCTCGGAGGCTGGGGTCTTCTCCTGCTCCTCTATCTTCACCTCCATCCATTTCTGAAACAAAATAATTAACTAATAAATATACTGTACAAACAAAAAAGTTAATAAACAGAAGAACTATACCCGGTTTCAAGTAAGTAGGCCAAAACTCTTCAACATTAATCTCTACAACTCACAAACGAATCGAGTAATCGAGCTAGTACTTATACCATTTGGTTAAGGGGAGGTTTTTAGTTGATTCCCTAGCCTTCCATCAAGCTTAAAATTACGCCCCCTAGACCCCCTTTCAAGATAATTTTGTACATGTTTCGGTATAAAAATTACAGGCTCGCTATCGCTCGCCAGGAAAAAATAGACACCTAAATGGCACGAATGGTCTTAAAATTGACAGAAATGGGGCGAGGGTTCTCAAAATCGCCAAACTAATGGGGCAAGCGTCTTTAAATCTCACAAGCAATGGGGCTAAACATGAGGGAGAAAGAGGTTCAGAAAAAAATCCTCCAGGTGGAAATCTCCCCTTAAGGTCAGCCAGGGAACAGGTGTGCTCTAGCCCCTTTTTGGTTATTGAGTTTAGGGTTCACAATTTCTGGCCTACCAATTTGGAAGAGGGCATAGTCTCATCTTGGCTCATTTTGGCTCGGACGTCCCTTGATTTTGGCCCTGTCACTCTTTCAACTATGGGGGAGGCACTCGCTATAGGCAGTAATGCCTTTTGCCTCCCTCAATCACATAGAACAAAAAAAAAAAAAAAAAAAAAAATCTTAACATAAATTTGAAGCAGGGCATTGCATCTTGCTGGCTAAGGTTCAACATAAAGAGAGGTTTATGGTAGAATTTCATAGGGTACCACTTTGAATTTCTGTGCCTCCACTGATATGTATACGGGGTGGCTTCACACATCCAATTTATTTCCACTCGTCGTAACCTGTACCTATCACTTGTCTATCATTATTACAAACAACAAAGTTCTATAGCCCTCTCAGAGTTCTATAGCCCTCTCCGAGTTCTATAGCCCTCTCAGAGTTCTATAGCCCTCTCAGAGTTCTATAGCCCTCTCAGAGTTCTATAGCCCTCTCAGAGTTCTATAGCCCTCTCAGAGTTCTATAGCCCTCTCAGAGTTCTATAGCCTCTCAGAGTTCTATAGCCCTCTCAGAGTTCTATAGCCCTCTCAGAGTTCTATAGCCCTCTCAGAGTTCTATAGCCCTCTCAGAGTTCTATCGCCCTCTCAGAGTTCTATCGCCCTCTCAGAGTTCTATCGCCCTCTCAGAGTTCTATCGCCCTCTCAGAGTTCTATCGCCCTCTCAGAGTTCTATCGCCCTCTCAGAGTTCTATCGCCCTCTCAGAGTTCTATCGCCCTCTCAGAGTTCTATCGCCCTCTCAGAGTTCTATCGCCCTCTCAGAGTTCTATCGCCCTCTCAGAGTTCTATCGCCCTCTCAGAGTTCTATCGCCCTCTCAGAGTTCTATCGCCCTCTCAGAGTTCTATCGCCCTCTCAGAGTTCTATAGCCCTCTCAGAGTTCTATAGCCCTCTCAGAGTTCTATAGCCCTCTGAGTTCTATAGCCCTCTCAGAGTTCTATAGCCCTCTCAGAGTTCTATAGCCCTCTCAGAGTTCTAGTAGTCTATGGAACTTATGTTGTCTTTCTAAAACAGTTATATACATTAACTCAAAGCATATTTCCTCCCTAATGGAGATTAGATGGCCCAGAAACTATAACTCGTGTTCATCATTATACTATCAAGCTCTCTAACCCTAGAGTAAACTGGTTTTCAGTCTTTCATAATTGTTATTTGTATATACTCAGACACATACCCCAATGCTGGGGGTGGCCGACTCGAGACATAGCCCAAACAGAAACAAAATTTAAAAGTTCTAATTCTTAGGGTCCAGGATTATACATACAGTACTGTACATAAATTAAAAGACCGAGTGTTCCATACGCAGTGCGGTTCCGGTCTCATGTCCTAATGGTGGCGCTCCAGGCAGCCCTCTTCAGAGCTGCCTCACTTTTCCGTTTTTTTTTTTTTTGTTTTTTTTGTTTTTTTCGTTCAAGAACAGAACTTATGGTCTGATCAAATGTCTTTCGTGGTCTGCGCTCCCTCCACGTTCACGGACTTGCATCTTTTCACCCAACTTTGTTCATCCATCCTCTCCACATGTCCAAACCATCCAAGCCTGCTAGTACACATCTCATCACTGATACTCTTTATATCTAACCATCTCTGCAGCTCTTCACTAGATATCCTATCTTGTAGTTAAGCCCCACACATCCATCTCACCATTCTCATCTTGTTACGTTCCATTCTGTTGATATCATACACTTTGGCAGTCCTCATTTCTGAAGCTTATGTCATTGTGCTTCTAATACATAAAGCGTACATCTTTCCTTTCAAGGGGAGAGAGAGTAGTCTGATGGCTAAAATTGACAGCAGTTCTCTGAACTTTCCCTAGCTACATCTAATTCAGGCCAACTATTAATCTTTGGCACTCTCTTCCCCACATTTGAACTTTTTCAAACTGTGTGCCAGTGTCCAGGCATATTTTACTGACCTATCTAGAATTTGACTATCACTCTTTCAACTCAAAGAGAAGCAAAGTACAGGAGGCAGTCTTGCCCATAAGTCTCTAAAAGCAAGTTATCATACCGAGTTATCACACTGGGAATTTTGTACTTGCACTATTATCATCAAACACTGGTCTGGCAGCTTGTGAGGTAAACATTTTACAATAATTCCGTCACATTAACTTCAGTCTAGTTGCCAATACCAGTGTAAAACTCACATGTTGCCAGCAAAATGTTGGCCATCAAGAGTTGATAAAGAAAGCTCTTTGTAAGTACTCCCCCTTTACACACATACACAAAACTAGTATACAGTATATACAGTACAGTACAATATATATATATATATATATATGTTTCTAGTCTCTCAGTGGGGATTGAACCATCGACCATCAGAACGATAGCCGACGCTTAATCAATTACACCACGGCAGTCTAAAAGACACTCAACCTTCTATCCTATTTATGTTCGGGAGAAGGGAAACCCACTAGGCGAATATATTTCAATTCAAACCTAGTTGTAGGATCCATATTTCCAGAATACCATACACAGATTTTTTGAGTGTCCCGACTTGCACTCGAGTGTCCCGAGTGATTAAGCGTCGGCTATCGTTCTGATGGTCGATGGTTCGATCCCCACTGAGAGACTAGAAACATTTAGTGGCTCACGTGTATTTGTGATATATTCTCAATAATTGTAACTCTCATGCTTTGTGGGTTAGAATTAAATGAAATCAATTTCAACCCGAGTTGCGTCGGGACACTCAAAAAATCCGTGTATGGTATTCTGGAAATATGGATCCTACAACTAGGTTTGAATTGAAATATATTCGCCTAGTGGGTTTCCCTTCTCCCGAACATAAATAGGATAGAAGGCTGAGTGTCTTTTAGATTGCCGTGGTGTAATTGATTAAGCGTCGGCTATCGTTCTGATGGTCGATGGTTCGATCCCCACTGAGAGACTAGAAACATTTAGTGGCTCATGTGCATTTGTGATATATTCTCAATATATATATATATATATATATATATATATATATATATATATATATATATTAATCAAAATGTAAAACTTGCAAACAAAGTCAAACCAAAACTGGGACAAAGACAATATAAAGTCAAAACAACATATCATAATCGCTATGTGGAAACAACGCTTACTAAAATAAAATTTATGAAATGAAAGAACACAATCCACCACATAGGGTGTAAATTACTACATGAGCAAGTTAATATATATATATATATATATATATAATCTTTAATTTCTAAACTACCCTCCTTCGGTTTCTATCCCTCCATCTGTGCCTTTGTCTCTAATTTCCTTTCCGGCCGTTCCATAGCCGCGGTTGTGGACGGCCATTGTTCACTTCCTCACCCTATAAACTCCGGTGTTCCTCAGGGCTCTGTCCTATCTCCTATTCTCTTTCTAATTTTTATAAATGATCTCCTTAATTCCCATCCATTCATACGCAGACGGCTCAACCTTACACTACTCCATTAGTTTTTCAGAACGCCCCAGCCAGCAATCCCTCAACGACAAACGTAATGAAGCCATAGAACTCTTAAATTCTGATCTAAATACTATTTCCAATTGGGGCAGAGAAAACCTTGTTAACTTTAATGCTTCCAAAACCCAATTTCTCCATCTATCTACCCGTCAGGATCTCCCAGCGAACTATCCCTTATTCTTCAACAATACAAAAATCAACCCTTCATCTTCTCTCAATATTCTTGGTGTCTCTTTTTCTTCTGCTCTCATTTGGAAGGACCATATTACCAGTCTTGCTAAGGCAGCCTCCCAGAAGCTGGGTGTGCTCAACCATCTTAGAGGTTCTTTTCCCCTGCACAGCTTCTTGCTCTGTACAGGGGCATAGTGCACCCTTGTATTGAGTATTGTTCACATGTGTGGGGAGGTTCCTCTCACACTGCTCTCCTAGACAAAGTTGAAAGGAAGGCCTTTCGTATCATTAACTCCCGTCCACTCACCAACTCTCTGCAATCTCTCTCTCTCCGCCGCAATGTTGCATCTCTCTCGCTATTCTATCGCTACTATAATAATCAGTGTTCCTCAGAGCTATCCCAGTGCATACCACCTCCTTTACATAGGGCACGTGGTACCAGTCTTGCAACTCAATCCCACCCCTACTCTGTGCAACTCTCCAACCCAAGAGTGAAACGTTACTCTCAAACTTTCTTCTACTCAACAGCTGAGCTCTGGAACTCTCTCCCAGAATCAGTCTTTCCCTCTTCCTATGACTTAAATTGCTTCAAACTCCGTGTGTCCAGGCATTTTGGCTCGAACGTCCCTTGATTTTGGCCCTGTCACTCTTTCAACTATGGGGGAGGCACTCGCTATAGGCCTGTTATGCCTTTTGCCTCCCTCAATCACATAGAAAAAAAAAATAAAACAAAATAAATATATTATATATATATATATATATATATATATATATATATATATATATATATATATATATACAGTACTGTATATGTAAAACAAAAAATCTCACAAATACATTGAGCTGCTAAATGTTCTTACTCTCAGCCGGGACTCGAATCAAGCCGGTGGTGTAGTTGATTAAAGCATGGATTACTGTCTTGACTGTCTGTTGTTCAAGTCCCGGCTGAGAGTATAGAATAAATAAATAAAATCAAAAGTACCCACCTGTGTATCAACAATAAGCTTATCGATGGCAGTGATCTCTACGTCGGTGAAGAGGGCTTGTTCTGGTGGTGCTTCCCGAGCCTTCTGAACAAACATGGACGACGCGTTGATCATGTCCAGTAGAGCCTGTTAAGAGGTCCAAGGTTCAGATATACATACATACATACAATGGAACTTTACCCAGTCACATATAATTCTGGCTAAAGTGGCAGACTTGGCCCCACCACTGGCAGAGATGGTATCTCCCAAGTATCATAACTTGTCCACCATCTCCAGAGACTCATTGCCAAAGTTAACACTCTCAAGCCAGTCATTGAACACAAGCTTACTTTAGCATACTATGCATGAAAATTTCTCAACTTCCAACTTCTTCGGTAGAGGTCCCTTATTCTAGAGTAGCGCTTTTTCCTGTGGTGTATCCAGCAGCAGCAGATACTACACTGAATTTAGCTTGCACCTACCCTTTCTGCATAATGCGCATGGGTACAAACCACTTAATTCTAAATTTCCCAGCCCTAATCTACTGTATAAAACCTTGGTTTTATTTATATTAACTCTTAATCCTTTACTTGCCATACCCTCTCTCCATCTACTGAACCTGGCCTTGGCATCTGCAATACGTACTAGGTCATCTGTGTATAGCAGTTCCCAGGGGAGCACAGCTATGAAATCTCCAAATAGTGTCTACAGAACCATAACAAAGAGGAGGCGGCTTAACACAGAGCCCTAGTGACTCCAACGCAAACTGTAAATTCCTTCATTTTCACCCTCGCTACAGTTTGGGAGTCTTCGTACATTTGCATTATCACATGAACCAGCCACTCCTCTATGTCAAGTTTTCTCATAGCCCACTGCATAACATCTCTTGGCACCCTATCAAAGGCTTCTCAAGGTCTATGAACACAAGGTACAGATTCCTATCTGTAAGTACAGTATCTTTCCTGTATCTGCCTGGCTATGAAGATAGCATCGTCTGAACCACATCCTGACATAAAACCGAGCTGCATATAATCAGATGTTTTCCCTGATCATACCTTCAGACTCTCCACAGACCTTTATGATTTAGTCAAGCATTTAAGCCCCTTTAATTTCCCCCCCTATCTCTCTCGACACTTTTTTATGGAGGGGGAGAATGAAGGAGTTAGTCAGGGGGGTGGGGGGTGGAGGGAAAGGGGGGTCAAGGTATGAATCACCCTTACCTTTATGTTTACTATAACACTTTTATGTCATTCATCTGGGATTCTCTCCTCTCTAATGATAAGAGTTTATTAGCTCAGTGACCAAGCTCACTCCTGTCACCTGAGGCTTTTATCATCTCGGCAAGAATGCCAGAGCAACCTGCAGCTTTTCCGGCCTTCAATTTACTTATTGCACTGCTTACAACATCTGGCGCTACCAAGGGGAGGGGGGGTTACAGTGGGGAGATTATAGGCACCAATCGAACAGGGCAATACCCAGGAGAGGCCCATAGGCATTTGATATAGAGTTGCTGGAACTCCAGTTTCATGGCTTCCCTTACTGTTACTACTGTTGTTGTTGTTGTTGCTGTTCCCGAGGCTGTCTGACCGAGCAGCCCCAAGGTCCCGAGCAAGGCCAAGGCCATAACCTACATAAAACTACATAAAACCTTCAAAATCTTTTTAACTGTTGAGATTTGGACTTTTTGTTATAGAATAGTTTATGCTTATAATACTTTGTTTTATAATTTCTCAAAGTTATGCCCTTTCCTACTGGGACACCGTATATAGGCTACCTACATAAATACAGTAGTACTATGGTTTAGCGTCTTTTACCATTACATTCTGTACATTGTAACGGCTCAGACGGAGTTGCCTTTCTGCAGTTGAAATTTACAGTATTGTAATTCCTCACTTCAAGTTGTAGCTACTGTACTTTCCAAACAATCAAGACAAAGTGGAAAAAACTAAGTGAAGCAATTAGTTTTCTTTTATGCTTCAATTTTTTAGATCATTTTTGTCTGATGAAATACAAATATATGAAGTATAACAAGTTAAATTTGTTCCCATTAATGAACAGTGTAAGAATAAAACCACTTAAATGTATGCCACTTGAAGTGAGGAGTGCCTGTGAGAAGTGATATGTTGCCATAGTCTGTTTCTTCCAGCTGATGGTAAATTCAATCCCTTAGCAACTGATTTATCGATCCTTAATGGAAAACATAAGAAACTACTGCCTTTCTGCATCATGTTAAATGCCAAGTTATCATAATCTAATATATATTGAGCTACAAAATCTTTAGAATGACAACACTTTTATAATACGCTATTATACAGATTTTGTAGCTAAATATATTATAAATTATGATAACTTGGGATTTAAAATGATGCAGAGAGACTGTAGTTAAATATTTTTCCATTAACCCTTTCTGTACCTGCGACATCTTAAGGGAATAAAAGTCCATAAAGGCAACATACAGCTTTTGTTGCTTCTCCAGATATTTCTCCACAACACATTTCAGGGTAAAAATCTGATCTACACATCCTCTTCCCTTCCTAAAACCGCCTTGCTCGTCACCTAGCCATATTATGCCTGTCTTCCAGTCATCAGGCGCACTCCCCTTCTCCCATGCTAGTTTGCACATTTTCCATACCCATTCGATCACTATCTCACTACCATACCTCAACATTTCCCCACACACTCCATCTGTTCCTGGTGCTTTCCCCAACTTCACTCTGTTCATGGCTTCCCACACTTCTGACCTCCTGATCCCCACCTTCTCCTCCACTACTTCTCTTCTTCTCCCTCCCATACCATATCCAACTATGTTTGCTGGCGCTTCATTCCTTACATTTAGCAATTTGTTGAAATACTCCCTCCATCTTTCGACTCTCTCTTGCTTCTCGGCTAGCACTCGCCCATTCTTATCTTTCACACTCTTACGGTTTCCCTTGCTACCTTCCCTAACTTTCTTCACTTCTTTCCAAAACAGTTTCTTACACTCCCTCCATTTTACACTCGGATTCCTTCCAAATTCCTCATCTACTCTTCTCTTACTTTGTTTTACTACTCTCTTCACCACTCTCGTTTTCTCCAAATACCTCGCTCGTTTCGGTCTCTCCAAATCTTCATTCCCTCTACTACCCAACCACTTTCTATACGCTTTCTGGTCTTCCACAGCTATTTTTACCTCTTCTGTCCACCATGCTGTACCCTTAACTCCCCTCCCTCCTCACATGCTGCACAGATCTCTTCCTTAAACACTTTGCTCATCTCCTCCACTTCTTCATTATCTTCCAGGTCAAACCCACCTAGTCGTCTTTCTACTGCTCTCCTGTACTCTTCCCAGATTTCCTCCTCCTGTAGCGTCTCCACCCTCCTCGCCTTTCCACCTTCCTCTCGCCTCCCTCCAGCTCTCCTCACCCACTTCTTTTGTATCCTAATTTTAGCTACTACTACATAGTGGTCAGACAGGCTCCCTCCAATACCCCTATACACCCTAGCATCCATCACAGATTTCTTCATTCGTTCATCCACACATATATAATCAATCAGTGCCTTTCGTTCCACCACTGTCTTATCCTTATCCTTCATCCTCCGCACCACTTCCCATGTGCACCTGTGCATCATTCTGTGCCGGAAGAAGGTGTTGGCTATCCACAGCCTGCTCCCCACACATACGTCCACAAGCTCACTACCATTCCCCTTCACCTCTGACGGTACCCCCCACCCTCCCACCACTCCATCAACTTTCTTATCGCCCACCTTCCCATTCATATCCCCAATCAGAAATATTCTTTCGTTCTTGCCAAACTTATCCAGGCACGCCTCCACATTAACCCAGAACTCCTCTTTCTCTCTTACAGGTTTTCCTCTGTCGGAGCATACACACACAATCACCAACGTTTGTATTCCTACTTTCATTCTCACCCACACAATCCTTGTACCCACAGACCCATAGTCTCTTAAATGCTCCTTCCATTTGTTACTTACAAACGCGCACCTTCTCTCCCTACTCCCTCACTCACTCCAGCACACACACCCATTCCACACTCCCACTCTCTCACATCTGTACCCCTCCATTTGGTCTCTGTCATCCCACATACATCCAGCCGGGCATTCACTAACACTTCAAGGACCTCTCTTTTGTCATTATTCACGCCTCTCACATTCCAAGTCGCTATTCTAAGATTGTCCATAGTCGGTCGGGGTTCGTCAACATAAGGTCCGTCCACATCGGAGGCGGTTCGTTCGTTCTTCGTTGCAGTAAGTATTTTTCACGGGTGAGGGGTTGCAAGCCCACCGACACAACCTCTTTAGTCGCCTCTTACGACAAGCAGGAGGCACGTGGGGCATATTCTATTCCCTTACCCCCAGGGGTAAGGGAATAAATACACCCATCCCCCCTTAAATACAATGGTCAAATTACTATCAGCTGGGAAATAAAATAAAATAAATAAATAAATAAAAGTAGAGTCCCTGCCATAACTGATAAAGGGAATGTATGGATGCTGAAGCTAGTAAGTAGAGTTCAACTATTATTCTACAATTACTAAATCTCTTATTAAACATAAGTACTAGCGACAAACTAGAAGATATTATTTATTAATTCATATATTTTCACCAACCAACTTTACTTCTAAACTCAATTAATTAAATCAACAAATAATGTGGCACTCAGAGGACTCGAACCTAGGATACTCGCACCCAAATTCCGCACATATTGAAAACTCAGCTTGAATTTAGTTGGAGAAAACCTTTAGATTAAACCAACTCACCTTAATTAATGTTCAAGCAGAGATTACATGCATTTTGGAGGTATATTTAATTCACATTGTTTTTGCAAACGTAGCAATATTGATAAGTTGCTTTGTCATTTTTAACGGTGTTCGTCCAAGTTTTGGTTTGGTTATTTTACATCATAATATCCAGTGATTTTGGTTATTTTACCTTGTCTCGTCCTAGTTTTGGTTTGTTTAGTTTGCAAGTTTTAAATTTTAAGTTATTTTCTCTTTTTCTTGTGCGATTCCTGAGTTGGTTGGTTTGATTTGCAAGTTTTACGATTTTGATATGTTATTTTTTCTTTTCATTGTGCGATTCCTGTTTCAGTTGGTTTGATTTGCAAGTTTTACATTTTAATTACCCTATGATTTTCAGTTTCAGCAATGTATCCCCTATTAACCCGTACGGTACCAGCGACTTCCTTTTCATCAGCTTAGGAAGGACCTCTAGCAATAATAAGGCTTCAAACTATCACCCCCAACCCTTTTAACTACCAAAGATATCTCTAAAAGCTGCATAATATCGTCTAAATATAGCTAGAATCCAATATAATAGCTATTTTGATTAGTGGTTTTGTCTTTTTACGGTGTTCGTTCAAGTTTTACATTATAATAACACACGTCTTTGTCTTTTTACTGTGTTCGTTCAAGTTTTGTTTTGTTTATTTTGCAAGTTTTACATTATAATAACACACGTCGCTGGTACTCAAAGGGTTAATCGACTCAGGATATTGAAACTAATGTTTAGACTGATGTTTTATTACAAAATATAAGTATTCCTCTCTGACTAGACTAGACATATACAGCAACAATACAGTCCCTTTAAATCCACCACTTTAAGTATAGTTTACACATTGGGGGGGGGAGGGAGAAAGAGAGAAAGAGAAAGAAAGAGAAAGAAAGAGAAAGAAAGAGAAAGAAAGAGAAAGAAAGAGAAAGAAAGAGAAAGAGTCCTATAAACTGGGACAGTTTTAACTTTTTTAACATCGTTCTTAACCCCTTCTGTACCAGCGACGGCAGGGAGCTGTCATACATACATAAAATTTTAAGACCAAGTGTTCAGTAGATAAATCACTCCCCCAGTCCCAGCGACGGCAGGGAGCCGTCAGTAATGTACTTGCCTTGTAACTGCCAGTATCAGGCAGTGCCTGGTACCACGCCTGGTCTATCAGAGTGAGAACTGAGCGATCTCTGCCATACCCATAGCTTACTCTGACTGTTCCTTTTACTTATATATTTTCTAGATCTCAAGTGACGGCGTCTCTTCCGTGGATTGACCTCCCAATCTACCAAGATTGGAAGCCAAAGCATCACATTTTTCCTTTGCCCCTCAACTTTCTCTTCATAATTGCTGAGGGGCACAGGGCCCTGGGTGGGGCTTTGGTTACCCGGGCGTTTCCGCAACCTCCTCAGCTCCCCGCCATGGAGTGGCTTCGGTCACCCAGGCTTTATTGTGGTCGGCAGGGGGGTTTCTGTGGGGGCGCTCGGTTGTGGCCTTGGCCTTGCTCGGGGCCTTGGGGCTGTTCGGCCAGGCAGCTTAGGGAACAACAACAACAACCACGACCATTTGAGCACTGCTCTAGAGTTGGCAACACTTCTCAGCTTATAGCCAACCCTCTACAGGCTGGGAGAGCCAGTATTCCTTCATCTTTTGAGGTGGGAGGTTGTTATATCTGGCCACTTTGGCCACATTGCTTGGGACTGGGGGGGGACTTTTATTACTGTATCCTCCGGTACATTAGGGGTTAACACCCATAACACCCCAAATTAAATTAACCCCTTTCCTTACCGGTACCGTCATTTTAACTATATTCTGGCTGCTGTTAGACTATTTTATTCAGTTTAAAAAGAGCCTCTAGCAACTAACAGGCTTAGATAGATCTCCTTTAACCCTTTTTACCACCAGAGATCCTTTGTAAACTGTACAAAATTGTCTAAATATAGCTAGAATTATATTAAAAGGACGTCGTCGGTACAGAAGGGGTTAATGAAAGCATGTGATATTCCCAGGATTGGAACCTAGGATATCTCATACAGAACTTACACTCTAACCATTACACCATCAAGACAGTTATAAGTACAGCACATGACTACGGTTAATATCCATTTATCGAATACTGGATATCAATCTAATCACGCACTGCACCCAACTGCACTATGAATAAGAGAGGTTGTTCCTAAGCTGCATAAAGTCATCTGGAGGTAGCTAGACAATATTAACCCCTTCTGTACCGGCGACGTCCTTTTAACTTTATTCTGGCTACTATTAGACTAATATATTCAGCTGGAGAGGGACGTATACCCATTGAAAAGCTACACACTATCCCAATCTATCCTTTTAGCTACCCTATATCCTTCCTAAGCTTCATAAAATAGTCTAAATGTAGCTGAAATCAAATATAAAAGATATCATCGGTACAGTCTGCCAAATAAGTAATGTCTCGGCACCAAGTGTATTTTGATCAAAATTGGTATCAATATCTAAAACTATTTATTAGTTATGAACTTATGAGCGAGATATACAACCATGTTCCTACACTTACCCACCCTATTCAACATCTGGCAGACATTAACCCTCACAGACCGGTCTCGCCTTCTATAGGATAGCCCCGAAACCCAGGGGATCTGGCCGAAAAACGTCTTAATAGGCTAGCTCTATCTTTGTTATTTTAACTGCTAGAGAATTCACACACATCTCAAAACGTAGCTCTGTTTCGTATCTGTAGACTGGCGTAGAGTAGAGCTCTCTAGATCAACTGGTTCAGTTGTGATGACTATTTCCGTGGAGAGTTTTGAGGCGATGTTAGCAATAACCGAACAATAACAAGACTAATTCTTGTTCTCCAAAACAATAAAAAAAAAAGTGCGACTTCTCCTTGTTCTTGACAGTGCGCGTCACTCCGACCGGCTGTGTTTACATGCGTCAGACGCACGGCTTTCCAAACACGCTCAATAGGCTTTCAAGCTTATGGAGCTCATGAGCCCATCCGGTCTCCACGGTTGTTTGTTTTGGGCTCCTCAGAGCCCAACCGGGTACCGGGGGTTAATACTGCACAGAGCGAGCCAAACGTAATGACCCCTTCGGGGATCACAGCGTCCGGCAATAGATTGATGGATAGTAAGTTGTGGTATGTATAGTTAAGTGTTAATGTGAAACAGCAAAAAAAAACTGAAATGTTGAGTTCGAAGGGAATTTAATCCTCCCGAAAATCCCCAGGCCCAGTGGTGGTGACTGGCGCGGGTTTGAACCCTGGTCAAGGACCTCAGTAGGTTTTTACCAGACTCGCACGCTAACTCACTGTACTACCGCGGACGTACAATAGGATAGCAACCTTAGTTCTCCTTGAAAGAACCAGGTGATAGTCTCGTGGTGATTCACGTGGTGGGTTTATTAGACTACGACACCAACGACTATTTTACGCTATCCCAGATGTCAACTTGGGTAGTACTGTACTGTACAATGGTTGCGGGTACAGGGTATTACAAAAACTAACTATCTCAGCCTAATATTTTACATTTGTTCACACCAATATTTACATTAAATGGAAGACTGTTCTATATCTGTTTAACCCTTCCTACCCGGGCTGTCTCAGCCAATGACGGTCGCCCCTACCCGGGCGATATGGCCGAAAAACGTCTAGGCCTAGGCTACCGTATTTATGTTTATTTTCACTGCTAGAACTTTCCCACTCATCTATAATCGTAGTGCAGTTTTCAATCTGTATTTTGGCATTGAGTAGAGCTCTGTAAGTCAACTGGTTCAGTGGGCGGGTGCCCAACTCCGAAAGGAGTTGAAATAGGGGAGCTATCCCTCCGCCAAAGGCGGCTTTCTAGGGCCTTTCCTAGCTGATGCCGAGAGGATTGGGTTCTAGTCATGTGGTGATGGGCTGGTCTATCAGAGTGAGAGCTGAGCGATCTCTGCCATACCCATAGCTTACTCTGACTGTTCCTCTTACTTATATATCTTCTAGATCTCAAGTGACGGCGTCTTTTCCGTGGATCGACCTCCCTACTGCCAACCTAAAAGTTGGCAGATTGGGAGCCAAAGCGTCACATTTTTCCCTTGCCCCTCAACTTTCCCTTCATAATTGCTGAGGGGCACAGGGCCTTGGGTGGGGCTTTGGTTTCCCGGGCATTTCCACGCCCTCCTCAGCTCCCTGCCTTAGAGTGGCTTCGGTCACCCAGGCTTTGTTAGTGGTAAGCAGGGAGGGTTTTGTGGGGGCGCTCTATGGCCTTGGCCTTGCTCAGGACCTTGGGGCTGTTCGGCCAGGCAGCCTGGGGAACAACAACAACAACTGGTTCAGTTGTGATGACGATTTCAGTGGAGCCAATATTGCAGAGATGTTGCCAATATGGGGGCTTTTCAGACACCAATTTCGTCATGACGTCATAACAATAACATTGAGGAGTCTTCTCCTTCTTGTTTTCGGAGGTGCGGTGACGAACGCTTGGGTTTGTTGACATACGTCGTACGCACGGCGTTCGGACCAAGCTTAATTAGGCTATTAAGCTCATGCCTTAGATAAGGCATACCGGGTATTGGCCCTTCTTTCGTGCTGTCATTACCTAAGGCAGCCCGGGTAGGAAGGGTTAATTCAGTCCTTACCCCCTTTCTAACCTCAGGACATCACTATACAGTAGTCCGTTCAAAATAGCTAGGCCAGAAATCGTGACCTCTAACCTGCAGTCGTTTACCAAAGAGATCACTATAGTCCGTTCAAAATAGCTAGGCCAGAAATCGTGTCTTCTAACCTCTGTAACTAAAAAAAAGGCTAGAGCAAATGGGCTGACCTACAATGGTGATTGCCTAAAGCCCTAAACCAAACGCCAACATTAATGGCAGTGTGACGCCACCAAAACACAATTTTATATACACTCATATTTGTTTAGATATATGGATAACTGTGGGGGCGCTCGGTTATGGCCTTGGCCTTGCTCGGGACCTTGGGGCTGTTCGGCCAGACAGCCTGAGGAACAGCAACAACAACAACTATATACAGGTCTCCCTCACTACCCGATGCCCTAATTTACGATATTATTATAGGTTTATAGGGGTTTGGGTTTTAGCTGGTCCCAGAACGCACCCCCAGCAACTAACAGGCTTCGAACTACCTAACTATCATTTTTGCTAACACAGATCTTTCTTAAACTGCACAAAATTGTCTAAATATAGCTAGAATACACTTAAAATAACGGCGCCGGTACAGAAGGGGTTAATTCTAGCTACCGTACAGTTACCCACGGAAGTTCTGCTCCTTGGTGTGATCTTGTGTACAGTAGGAGAGTAAAATAGTATTAAAATGTAAAACTTGCAAAATAAACAAACCAAAACTGGGACGACAAGATAAACGCAAAGGCACTAATCAAAATCGCTATGTGGAAATAACGCTTAATAAAATAAAATTTATAAATAAAACAACACAATCCACCACATAGGGTGTATATCACTACATGAGCTAGTCAATCTGTTTCCCAAGCAAACTAATCGCACACATAACAACGCACTATCGTCACGTTCAAGGAATTAGGACCTAGTCAAGTTTGTAAAATACTATGAATGAATTGTGAGTCTGGTTTCTTGTAAATGATCCATTATCTTGAGTCTTGGGGATATTTTCTTCAAGTTTGATAGAGGTCTAGGGAGCTTAAGTATAAGTATGCAATAAGAAAACTAAATAAATATAATAAAATCCCCCCCCCCCCCACTTAATTTAGAAAATCAATAAAATATCAAAGGATAAAAACAGTTTGTGAATAAATAAATAAATAAATAAATAAATAAATAAAAATAAATTAGTATCTAAATGTATTTGTTGACTTCATTAATTGAGTTTCGAGGGGAAGTTGGTTGGTGGAAAAAACATTATAATCAATATTAATTTTTTTTAAATAAAAACAGTGAGCGATCCAAACCATACACAGAGAAGATTGCATGTATTGGAAGCCTTAACCCCTTCCGTACCGGCAACGTCCTTCTCACTTAATTGTGGCTACTTTTAGACAATTATATTCAGCTTATGAAGGCTATATACCAATTAAAAAGCTACATACTATCTCAATCATTCTAGCTACCATATATCCTTCCTAAGCTACTTCAAATCGTCTAGATGTAGCCGAAATAAATTACAAAAGACATCGCCGGCACGGAAGGGGTTAATAAAAACACTAGGATGCTATAGTCTCTAGCCCACCCATATTGTTTTTCTTTATGCAATTGACCACTTGAGAGTTTCAGGCTATAAGGAAGTTCGGTCTGTAACCATGGATATTAAACACAAATACAGTAATTATGTAGGTTTCTGATGGATAAATAGTATGTTGAATTTGGTTTTATGTATTTATAAATGTACTAAAACCGCATTATAGCTGATTATTCTGCTAATTATCAATGTCTACAGCTCCAACTTCCTTATAGAATGAAACTCGCAAGTAGTCAATTAGAACTACAAGTATCTGGATTGGTTTTTGGATTGAACTTGCTTTTCAACGACTATTATAATACTGTAGTTTTGTAGAGACAATTTTACATGTATTCATAAATTTGTTTCCAGAGGTATGTATGTATGTATGTATGTATGTATGTATGTATGTATGTATGTATATATGTATGTATGTATGTATGTATATATGTATGTATATACTCAGGCACATACACCATTGCTGGAGGTGGCTGACTCGAGACAGAGCCCGAACAGAAACAATATTTAAAGTTCCTCTTCTCAGAACACTTTCGCGTTCTCACACCCGTTTCTCGGTCTCGTCGAGTAGGAGAATTATACAAGGGGAGGAGGATTCCTAGCCCCCTGCCCCCTTCCATAATTACAAATAGGTGAAGTCCACAAATATTCGTGAGTGGGCTAGAGACTATGGCATCCGAGTGTACTGCTCATTATTTACAAAACGGATTTGATTTTTCATTATGTAAACTAAAGTATATTATTGTGAGCTGCCTACAGTAATGAGAATATATTGTATTAACCCTTTGAAGCTCTGACGCGTTTTAGCAGTTTAATTTTGGCTATCATTAGAAGATTTTAAGAAGCTTAGGAAGGAGCTGTGGGTGTTAAAAGGGTAAATACTATCTTAATCAACCCTCTGACTTCCATATACCCTTCCTAATCTGAATAAAATCATATTTAATAATAGCCAGAAAACAAAAAAAGTGAGTCATCGATCCTCAGAGGGTTAATTTGATCTCTTTACTTCTTTTGTATGATGTTATCTACATATTGCACTCTCTATCTCCATCTCTTTCCTTAAATATCTCTCTCTCTCGTTTACTTCTTATGTATGCCGTTATCTATATACAGTACAGTACTGCTCTCTCTCTCTCCTTCAATATGCTCTACAATATAAATATATGTATGGTTCCCTGCGCAAGTTCCGTTCCTCTCAGAGATTTTATGAAAGTACTAAAGTCTCGAGTCGGCCACCCCCAGCTATGGGGTATGTGCCTCATACATCACAAAAATAGTATTATTGAATAAGGAGAGTTCCTTGCTATGCAGTACCTCATTTACCTTCTTATATAACAGTTAAATAAGTAGCCTATTATAAATAAATATAATTAAATAATAAGATACTACACGCTAAATAAATTAAATTATACTAGGTTTACTTTTATAAAGTCTCGGCAGAACAGAACTTGTGCAGGGAACTATATGTTATATACAGAAGTTCTTATTTTTCATCCACTCTATTCTCAATTATATTCTCTCTTACTTTTGTATTCAGTTATCATATTGCTCGCTCTCTCTCTCTCTCTCTCTCTCTCCTTTCATCTGCCGTACTGCATTGTAATTTTTATCTGCCTTTCTCTCCATGAAAGTAGTCCATTCAACATTCTCTAACTTTAGATCAACCACACTCTTACTCTTATTTATCATTATTAATATACGCCTTAAATATAATGTTAATCTCTCCTTCACAATTCATTTTCATTTATACATACAGTACATAATTATATACAAAAGTTTAAAGACCGAGTGCTGCACACAAAGCGCGGTTCCGGTCTCACGTCCTAATGGTGGCGTTCCAGGCAACCCTGTTAAGAGCTGCCTCAAGAGCTGCCTCACTTGTCAGGTTCCTTGATTTAACCCTTTTACGCATTTATGACGCAGAATTTGCCAGATTAGCAATAAGAAATAGAGTTCTCTCACTCTTATAATTACCTCTCCAAAATTAGTGTTCTGCCCACAGCTAACTCAAAGACAACTGCAGAGGTTGAAGTAACTAAACTAAATTTTTATAAATACCCCTGATGGTAACAAAGCCTTTAAAGTATCCCCAATAGGCTCAAAATCGCGTCATATGCGTGAAAGGGTTAAGATCAGACCACAAAGTCTGATCCCATGTCTTTCTTGGTCTGCCCCTTGGTGCAGCTCCCTCTACATTCATGGCTTGCATCTTTTCACCCAGCTTTGTTCATCCATCCTCTCTACATTAGGGGAATGGTAAGGTCAATCTCAATTGCACACCGTTTCCCTTTTTAGTATTCCTATGTTACCGTAAAACATGGCTAACTATTACGTACCGGTTATTCTTATATTTATCATTATTAACGTACTCCCTAAAGATATGTTTACCCCTTCAGTACCGGTACCGTCCATTTATCTTTATTCTGGCTACTGTTAGACGATTATATTCAATTTAAAAAGGGCCTGCAGCAATTAACAGGCTTGGAACAATCTCACTTAACCCATTTTACTACCACAGATCATTCTTAAACTACCCAAAATTGTCTAAACATACATGCATACAATTTTAAGATGGAGTGCTCCACACATACGTGCAGTTTCAGTCTCTTATCCTCATGGCGGCGTTCCAGGCAACCCTGTTAAGGGCTGCTTCACTTATCAAGTTTTTGGATTAGAGATCGGCACGTATAGTCCGATCCCAGGTGTTCCTCGGTCCACCCCTTGGTGCATAGCTAGCATAAAATTAAAAAGATGTCTCCAGTACAGAAGGGGTAAATATTCCTAGGCTATATTACTGTAAAACATGCCCACCTCTTTCGTAATTCTTATATTTATCATTATTAACGAACTCCCTAAAAATATGATAATCCTTCCTTTATGGTTCCTTTTTATCATCTGCTATTCCTGTGTCCCTTATTCCTGATCCTCCCCGGGCCGCCTCGTTTCTTATTAGCGCCCTCCTCCTCCCCTCCTAACCTGCGCCCCGGCCCCGGGAAGAACCCCCCGACGCCCTTCCCCCGCCCCAGACTCAGACATAAGCCCCCGACCCGTGCCCCCGCCCCATAAATAGCCCCGAACATGGCCCCCAAACACCCACTGCCCCACTCGTACACGTTGTGGAGAAACTGACGATCCGAGAGAGAGTAGAAAAGTTGAGCCGAGTGATCCCAGAGTTTATATAGATAGTGGAAGAAATGATCGGAAGGTGAGGAAGGGGACGGTCGACTCTGCTCATCCGTTTGGGACTCGCTCGACTTCCGCCGGCCCTTCCCTCTCTTCCCTCGACCCCCGCGCACATCCGAACCCCCCCTATTTGAAACCCCCCCATTGTCAGCGCCCCCTTTTCCTCGACCCCCACGCACATCCGAACCCCCCCTGTTTGAAACCCCCTCATCGTCAGTGCCCCCTAACTGGCTCAACCCCCTAAGATACTGGACCACTAACAACACCAGGCCGACTAGGGTGGCCAGGGCGAGGTATAAGCTTGCCTGGAGCGCATCGGGTCGGTCGCGGTGTTGCTGGACGCGCTCCTTGATGGGGTCGAACAGCACGCTCAGCTCCGAGAGGCGGGAACGATACACGGTTGCCTCCTCGTTGAAACCTTCCTCATATAGCCACTCATCAACCTGAAGGAACATAATTTTTATTATTAGTAGTAGTAGTAGTAGAAAGATAGATAGATGATAGTAGTAGTAGTAGAAAGATAGATAGATAGTAGAAATGTAGAAATATATAGATAGATAGATAGATGATAGTAGTAGTAGTAGAAAGATAGATAGTAGAAATGTAGACATATATAGATAGATAGATAGATAGATAGATGATAGTAGTAGTAGTAGTAATATATACGGTAGATACATACTAGTACAATAGTAGTAGAATAGTAGTAGTTTTGGTACCGTATACCGGTAGCTTAGAGGTAGATATGATAACACTGATGCCTCTTCGATGAACCATTCTTTGCATAGTACAGCTACTCATTAACCTCAAGTAAAGCCGGTATCACACTAGCGCTTTTTCACTCAACATTTATCCTCTGCACTGGTCTGGCAGCTTATGAGGTGAACATTTAAAATAATTCGGTTACCTAAATTCATCTACCACCAGTCTAGTTTTCGATACCAGTGCAAAATACTCCATAAATGTTGCCAGAAAAATGTTGATCATCAAATGTTGAATATAAAAGCTCTCGTGTGATACCGGCTTAAGTATCCCTGTCTTACACAAGTACAGTAAAGTACTGTTGTTGTCATTCCCTAGGCTGCCTGGCCAAGCAGCCCCCGAGTCCCTAAGGAAGGCCATGGCCGAGATCGAGTGTAATTATGTTGTTGGTGTAAGTGATTGTGTGGAATGCAGTCTTCTATTTGCTCTAACCCTTTTTGAGTCAAGCCGAAGTCACACGAGCCATTTTCGAGCAATTTTTACGGGCAATTATGGTGTGGAAGCTTAAAAAATGACACTTTATCAGAATTCAGCCACCTAACATAATCTACCTTCAGTCTAGATACCGATACCAGTGCCAAAATATACCAAAATTTCACGAGAAAAAACTTGCTCACGGAAAATTGACTGAAAAAGCGCTCGTGTGACAGCGGCTTTAGAGAGGTTATAGGGGTTATGATTTCTGGCCTACCTATAACACATTATAGCACCATTGTTACTTAAGGGGAGATTTCCACTTGAGGGATACATTTCTGGCCTACCTATAACACATTATAGCACCATTGTTACTTAAGGGGAGATTTCCACTTGAGCGATAAATTTCTGGACCCCCTCTTCCCTCATGTTTAGCCTCATTGCTTTTGAGATTTTAAGACGTTCAGCCCATTATTTTGGCGATTATAAGAACTTTCGCCCTATTTATGTTGATTTTAAGACCTTTCGTGCCTTTTATCTGTCGATTTTTGCCTGACGAGCGATAGCGAGTCTGTAATTTAAGAAGAACCGGCCTTCGGCCTGGACATTTTTCTACCGAAAAATGTACAAATTTATCTTGAAAAGGGGTCTAGGGACTGTAATTATAAGCTTGATGGAGGTCTAAGGAACAAACTAAAGACCTCCACTTAACCCTTACAGTCCCAGACCCGAGTATATTCGTCGGTAGATAAGGAACTCCCCAGTCCCAGGCCCGAGTATATTCGTCAGTAATGTACTTTCCTTGTAACTGCCTGTACAGCCCTGTAGTTGGCAACACAACTGTTTAAGCACTGCTACCGGTCTGGCAACACTTCTCAGCTTCTATAAGACCCGCTGAAGGGTGACTGGGCCAGTCTTGCTCTATCTCTTGAGGTGAAAAGGTGGTCTCTCCTGCCATTTTTGCCACAGTGCTTGGGACTGCAGGGGCTTTTATTACTGTATCCTACAGTATTGTATGGGTTAATGAAACTCTGAACCAGAAATGGTAAGATCTTATGAATCACTCTACCTTAACCCCTCAAACCCGGTAGGGCTCCGAGGCACCCATAACAAACTAGGGCCAGGAACCCGGTAGGGCTCTGAGGCACCCATAACAAACTAGGGCCAGGAACCCGGTAGGGCTCTGAGGCACCGGCAGCTTGAAGGCCTGTAAGCTTGTTTTGAGAGCCGTCTGTCCGACGCATGTAAACAACAGCCGGTTGGACCGATGCCGCGCATCTCAGACCACAAGAAGGAGAGGCATCGCTTGTTCTTGTGTGGCTGTGTGTTATTGTTTAGTATTGACAAGTGGCTGATATGGCTGATATCGCCACAAAGTTCTCTCCACGGAAATCGTCATCACAACTGAACCAGTTGGCTTAGAGAGCTCTACTTATCGCCATTCTACAGGTACGAAACACATCTACGCTTGGGGATGCGGAAGCAGTCAAAATAACAAAGATACGGTAGCCTAGGCGAGACGTTTTTTCGGCCAAATCCACCGGGTTTCGGGGATATATTATAGAATGCGTAGCCGAGGCTGGAGGGTTAAAGTCTATGTATGACACCCAAGAGCAGAGTGTCCTGGCGGAAACTTTATAGTTAAAGGTTTGAGGAGTCTTCATATTCTTATTTGTGTTTACTTTAGGCATCCAGAATATGACTAGTGTAACTATTATAATGATAGTAAATAATAATGAATGATAATATAAAAAGAAAAAAAAAATAGAAAATAGGGCCTAATGGGGAATGGGCCTGAGCAAATAGATAGAGACTGTAGATGATAATACAGTATAATGATAGTAATAATTATAATTATTACTATAATGATAATGATGACAATAAATAAGTGTTGACAATACCATCAACCCCTTTTGGGTAGTGGAGGAAAATAATACGGCCCACATATCCTATGTGTCGTACAAAGCGACTAAAAGGGGTAAAACGTACTAAAGAGGCCTACCTGCAATGATAGCACTGCTACAAGAGTTACTGACTACCCCCCCCCCCCACCTCCCTCTCCGAATACCTGCATACCGCGGGATTCACATAGAGGGCATATTAGGGCAATAACAAGTAAATTAAAATGTAAAACTTGCAAACTAAACAAACCAAAACTTGGACAAAGACAATATAAAGGCAAAATAACTAATCAAAATCGCTATGTGGAAACAACGCTTACTAAAATAAAATTTATGAAATAAAACAACACCATCCACCACAAATAACCAACCTTAGAGCAGAGTGCCCGGATGGTCTCTCGCTGCGTCTGGGTTGAGGCATCTTCGTACTCTTTTTGGTAGAGTTTGTCTTGTGCGTCCAGAATGTAGCTCTCTAGTGTGTTGCGGGATGCTTCTCTTTCGTGACGGGCCTTCTCACCCTCGTTGATGTCAGACAGTCTGGGGGAGAACGAGGGGAACGCACAATATAAACACTAAACAACTTATCAAAATCACTATGTGGAAATTACGCATTGAAGATTTAGCAAATTTAGGAACACCCCATTTTTAACATTAATCCTCCATTACAAACCCCAATCCACTTGAATAGATTAATGAAAGCATATGGTCCTCCCAGGACTAGAACTAGGGACACCATACCCAGAATATAAGCATGTGAACCATTACACCACCAACACAGTTAAGTACATGATCACGATTAATATCCATTTTCGAATTTTGGATATCAATCTAATCATGTATGGTCACGCTATTAAGTCATGTCCCAGCTGTCATTAAGTTTGGCTTGCTCTGTGCTGTATTAATGTCTGTCAGATGTTGAATAGGGTGGGTAAGTGTAGGAACATGTTTGGATATTTCACTCGATATGAAGAAATGAAGCTTAGATATTGCTGATACCAATTATTGATCAACACATACTTGGTGCCGAGACATCACTTATTAGCGCAACTGTACTTCGACCCAACTGCATTATGGACAGCCAAATGTTTTAGCGAGAGGAAAGAACTAGACCTAGATACATGGATACAGATACTCACTTATCCTTGGCAGCTTGGACTCTATCGGGGCCGAGGTCGGGCACGTCCAAGAAGGTGATGGTATAGTTGAGCTGTTCCTTGATCGTCACTTGCTTCGGCTTGGCTTCCTTCTTCTTCTTATCTTTAGCATCCTCTTTCTTATTATCATCTTTCTTATCCTCCTCCTTCTTCTTCTTCTTCTTGTCTTTACCTTCGTCCTTCTCTCCTTCCTTCTTGGTCTTCTCCGAGTCTTCCTTCTTGTCGGAGTCCCCAGCCTCCTTGTCCCCTTCCCCGGCTTGTTCCTCCTCCTCCTCCGAGCCTGAAGGGAGGAGAAATTATAATGTAAAACTTGCAAAATAAACAAACCAAAACAGGAATGACACAATATAAAGACAAAAGAACTAATCAAAATTATAATGTAAAACTTGCAACAACAAAAAAATGGACGAACACAATAAAAAGACTAAAGCACTTATCAAAATAAGAACTTATCAAAATAACTGAAACAGGAACTGCACAATATATGCATAGACAAAAACACTTATCAAAATCACTGTGTAAATAATGCTTTGAAGATTTAACAAAACAATTAAATAAAAAAAAACAGAAAACCAATGTTGTTGATGAACAATAATTTGCCTAGACAATGTTTAGTCAGTCCAAAATTACAAGTTTCTAGCCAAATTTGACAACCCAGAGAATTCAGGTGTTTGAGCCTTGGGCCAGCCAGTGTGTTATTGGCAGACTTCAGTGCTGTTGGTGAACGGTGCGGTCTAGCAATCTGTGGCAACAATTCACGAAGTCCCTGATTCATCAGTGCACCCACCCTAGCCCAGCTATTCAGCAGGAAGTGTATGGTGGTAAAAACTGCATCATGATCCTTATCATATGAATATGGCATTAATGGCCTTGATAGCGTAATGCATAAATGCGCGGAATTTTGGTGTGAGTATCCTAGGTTCAAGTACTGTACTTATAAACCAGTGAACGACTGGTTCGTATCTTCAGAACATTCTTGCGCTTCGTATGCTTCCAGCCAGGGCCCCACTGGGGTAAATAAATTAGCAAAACAGTGGTGGAACTGCCATACGGGTGAGTGACTGTTCTGGGTCAGCTCCTTCAGTGCTAAGGGTCATAATCCACTTGGTGGAAATGGCACTGTGGAGTGGGTCAGTGGAGGCATGTCTGGGAGCCTGGAGGCAGTTTCTGCCATGGTCATCCCTTTTGGGGGTTGTCAGATTGATGATCATGAATATTAAATAAAGGCGATGTTACACTAGCAGTTTGGAAAGAAAGTGTAGCAAGGCACCAGTACCAATTTCTGCCAGGTTAGCTTGAATACACTTTAATGAAAATGTCAAACAGATTGGGGGAAAGGAATCCTGACCATGATTCCTCAAGTGTACATTGTTCTGCATTGAACTGCATAGTTCAAACACTAAATTAATATATAGTCTTGGATTCCCAACGGACTAGGTTTGAGTTAGAGTAATATCCCCATGTATCAACCCCCCCCCCCCAAATCAGAGGAAGACACATGCAATTTACCGTCGTCAGATGGAAAGAAACAGAGTATAGTTTAGATAGTGTGGAGTCTTCTCGGGTGAATACATACCTGAGAATAGTTTACTGATGGTGGAGCCTAGTTTGGATAGTGTAGACTCTTCTTGTGCTGCACTATCTTCCTCCACCATGATGGTCTTCTCAAACACCGCATCTATCCCCACCAGTGATAGGATGCCAGAGTCGTCCATGTTGAAGTGGGCCTGGATAACAGTCAAATAGTATTATTATTATTATTGGTAATACTTAACCCTCTCCGACATATGACACAATTTTGAGCCTATTGGGGATACTTTAAAGCCTTTGTTACCATCAGGGGTATTTAGAAACCTTTAGTTTAGTTACTTCAACCTCTGCAGTTGTCTTTGAGTTAGCTGTGGGTAGAAAACAAATTTTGGAGAGGTAATTATAAGAGTGAGAGAACTATTTCTTATTGCTAATCTGGCAACCTCTACGTCATAAATGCGTGAAAGGGTTATGATTTGTGGCGCACTATTAGAAACCATTTATTAGGGACAATAGGTATACTGTATATAGACAATAGGTATACTGTATATAGACAATAGGTATACTGTATATAGACAATAGGTATACTGTATATAGACAATAGGTATACTGTATATAGACAATAGGTATACTGTATATAGACAATAGGTATACTGTATATAGACAATAGGTATACTGTATATAGACAATAGGTATACTGTATATAGACAATAGGTATACTGTATATAGCCAATAGGTATACTGTATATATACTCGCAATAATATTCTCGATATTATCCCAATGGAGGATTTGCGACAACTTTGAAAACCCTGATATGATTTTAAATAAACAGAGTCCTGCGCATAAACAAACCCAACAGCGGGGGTGTGGGGGCAGCAGCCCCCACCCATAATACTAGGATAGGCTAGGTAAGGTTGGTAGGTTAGGCTAATGTCTTTTCAAAGTTTCTTTTTCCACTTAAAAAAAATACTTTATAAATATACTGCCACAAATTATTATTATTATTACCTAGATGTGTGTGAATTTGTGTTTTGTTTTTGTGTGTTGATTGTTTTGTGTTTACCCTGTTCTTGCTCTGTCTTGAGTCGGCCACCCCCCAAAAAGAGAAAAAAGGAAGAGGGAAAAAGAAAAGAAACAAAATAGTAAAGGTTGGGATTGGGCCAGAGTAAGTAGATATAGATATACATTACTGTAGCTTATCATTAATATTACAGGTCGCCCTCGATATAAGATTGGTTGTATACCCGTTATGGCCAGTAAAGATGCATTGTCCGACTAAGAATTGTCAAGGATGGGTATCCCTATTTAGAAACCTCCAATTGGCGCAGAAGTATTTTTGCTTACTTTACAGGACTTTTTATAATGTAACCAACACACCTAAGCTACGTTAAGCCGGTATCACACTAAAGCATTTATAGTCAACATTCGACGATCAACATTTTTCTGGAATACTTTGCACTGGTATCGGAAACTAGACTGCGCTCGGTTATGGCCTTGGCCTTGCTCGGGCCTTGGGGCTGTTCGGCCAGGCAGCTTGGGGAACAACAACAACAACAACTAGACTGTTGTATATACTGTACTGCATATGTATGTATGTATGTATGTATGTACTGTATGTATGTATGTATCTAGACTGTTGTATATACTGTACTGCATATGTATGTATGTATGTATGTACTGTATGTATGTACTGTATGTATGTATCTAGACTGTTGATAGATGAATTTAGGTGATCAAAATATTCTAAATTTTGACCACATAATCTGCCAGACCACTGTTAAGGATAAATATTGAGTGAAAAAGCGCTTGTGTGATACCGGCTTAAGATGCAAAAAATCCCCCTAACAAGACAGGGATATTAATAGTAATTGTGTATTCAACCTTTAACTGTGTTGGTGGTGTAATGGTTTTGGTGCTTATGTTCTGGATGTGGTATCCCGAGTTGGAATCCCGGGAGGACCATATGCTTTCAGTAGTTTATTAAAGTACAGTGGAGTTTGTAATTGATGATTAATGTTAAGAACGGGGTGTTACTTATAACTAACCTTAATACCCTTGGCTTCAGTGCCCTCTTCCCGGTGTTTGTTGAACGCCTCGGTCACCCCCGATACCTCCACCACAGACACGTTTTCTATGTTGGCCGCTCTGAGGGGAGAAACAAACAATAATAGTTAGGTAAGATTGTGTTCTTTTATTTATAAATTATTATTTTGCTTAAGCGTTGTTTCCACGTAGCGATTTTTATTAGTTGTTTTGTCTTTTTACTGTGTTCGTATAAGTTTTGGTTTGTTTATTTTGCAAGTTTTACATTATAATAAGTGCTACTACTCTCCTAAGAAATTCACAAGCTCTCACAAACACCTCATCCTATCTATTTCACTACACTAAAAACAAGCACACCACTCTTTCCAATATTGTACAACCCCAAATATGTATAATTTGGCTCTCTCAACATGGCGAAGACACTCGTTACAAGCAGCTTTGCTTTTGTCTCCTTCACTTTTTGCTAGACGCCGTAATTCCCGTGAAGGGGTGGCCATGAACATTAGGCGTAGTCACGAATTGCTAGGTCAAGTTGCCCGGGCTTGACAGCTACCAATTGAAATGTAAAACTTGCAAACTAAACAAACCAAAAACTTGGACAAAGACAATATAAAGGCAAATTAACTTATCAAAATCGCTATGTGGAAATAACGCTTACTAAAATAAAATACAAAATTACGAAATAAAAGACAATAACATTTTGACAGACCGGGTTTGACCTCCCAACCCTTTGATCAGCAGCTGACGCTTTACTGACTATGCCACGGCTCGTGTCTCCTCCATACACAGAAAAAAAAAACAAGCGAAAAATACAAACTATACCACTCCCATCAACTTCTTGGGCAGGTAACAAATATCAACCGACACCACTCATATCAAACAAATAATCAACCAACACCACTTACATCAACTCCTTCTTGGGCAGGTGTTCGTTCTTGCCGTAGTTGACCGCGAAGGTGAAGTCGTTGGTGTGCTTGTTGAAGGTCATCACTTTTTTCTGTGGGTAGATGTTGCCGGGGGGGAAGAGGGAGCGCTTCACCGTCTTGGTCGTCTTGGCCCCATCGTCGGTTTCTATCTCGCGCTCAAAGTCCACCTGGTGCATGTGTAAGAGAGACGAGATGGGATTAGAGATGATAGGGTGTGAGAAAATTACATAAGAAAATAGAACGAGATGGGATTAAATAAGATGGCGTGTTTGAGAAAATTACATAAGAAAATAAAACGAGATGGGATTAACCCTCCAGCCCCGGCTACGCATTACATAAATATTCCCCGAAACCCGGGTGTTTTGGCCGAAAAATGTCTAGGCTAGGCTACCATATATTTGTTATTCTGACTGCTTCCCGCATTCCCACGCATCCCCAAGCGTAGTTGTGTTATTTACCTGTAGAATGGCATTAAGTAGAGCTCTCTAAGTCAACTGGTTGAGTTGTGATGATGATTTCATTGGAGATAACTTTATGGCAAAAACAGCCACTTTACACTACTTTTCGATACTTAACAACAACATACAGGCACACACGAACAAGCGACGCTCTCCTTCTTGTGGCCGGAGATGCGGGGCGTCGGTCCAGCCGGCTGTTGTTTACATGCGTCGGACCGACGCTTTGCACACCAAGCTCACAGGCTTTGAGCTCATGGGTGTTTAAGAGCCCTTCCGGGCAGCTCGTGTATGCTTTTTTATGGGCGTTCAAGAGCCCTTCCGGGAACAGAGGGTTAAATATGATGGCGTGTCTAAGAGAATTACGCAAGAAAAGAGAACAAGATATTAGAAATTATAATGTGTTAGGGAAAATTACATGAGAAAAGAGGGTGGTAGAAAAAGGAAGAGAAGAAGAAGGGTTTTAGTTAGGGAGAGGGGGGAAGGGGGGGGTAGAGGTTAGGGGAAGACTTGGCCCCCTCGTCGTTTTCTATCTCCCGCTCGAAGTCCACCTGGCATGCATGTGTGTGAAACGAAAGGGACATGTTGGGATTAGAGATGATGGCGTGTTTGAGAAAATGACATAAGAAAAGAGAACAACATGGGATTAGAAATTATAGCGTGTGTGAGATAACTTAAAAGAAGAGAGGGGTAAGAAAAGGAAGAGAAGAAGGGGTGTGGTTAGGGGGACAAGAGGTGAAAGAGTGAGAATTCCACAATCTTGGATTATTTACTCTATCATTCTTATGCTCTCGAACACCTGTTATGTGCAAATTGATATACAGTAGGGTCCCGCATAAAACGAGTATATGGTCGATAAACGAGGGCGTTTTATGCGATTTAGTTTTATGTGAACACAGCATTTTGGTGGCCCAATATCGTCAATGTTCACTGGAAGCGTAAATTTCCGTCAGGAGCGTACGATATTTTGTACGATATTTCAGCGTTCTATATGAAAGCGTACGATATTTCGTACGTTTTGTACGATATTTCGGCGCTCTATATGAAAACTCCTCGGATTTGCCCCACTTTGGCGGCGGACTCGTTTTATGTGATCACATTCGTTCTGATCGAAAATTAAATATTAATATTTTAGGTCGGTCGTTTTAATCGACTCGTTTTATGCGAACACGTTTTATGCGGGACCCTACTGTACAATACAGTATACAACTTCTTTTTTTTTACATTAGTTTAACCAGACCACCGAGTCACTATAAGAGACTCATAGGGCTGGCCTAAATATACGACCAAGTTAATTTTTGTTCCTAAGAGGTAGAAAATGCTCAACAAAGTATCATAATAAAGTCCGGGTGATGGTGATACAGTATATTAAAGTGTGCGTCAGGGACAACCTCAGTCGACTGTGGCCAGATCCACCTTGAAGCTGTGCGAGTGAAACCCTCCCTCACAGAAAAAACGCGGAAGAAGTGTACAGTAATGAGCATTTTGGGTTACACCAATTAAAATCCTTGAATATATAAATTAAAATGTAAAACTTGCAAACTAAACAAACCAAAATTGGGACAAGGATAATATAAAGTCAAATTAAATTATCAAAATCGCTATGTGGAAACAACACTTACTAAAATGAAAATTATTAAATAAAAGAACACAATCCACCACATAGGGTGTACATTACTACATGAGCAAGTTAATCTGTTTCCCAAGCAAACTAATCGCACATAATAACAACGCACTATCGTCACGTTAAAGGAATTAGTCAAGTTTGGGAAGTAGGTACTGTAGTAGGTTTGTAAGTTTATACAGAAAGATAAATTGTGAAAAAGAAATGTTTGTTGTTGTTGTTGTTGTTGTTGTTGTTGTTGTTCCCCAAGCTGCCTGGCCGAACAGCCCCAAGGCCCCGAGCAGGCCAAGGCCATAACTGTGCGCCCTCACAGAACCCTCACTGCCGACCACAATAAAGCCTGGGTGACCGAAGCCATTCCATGGCGGGGAGCTGAGGAGGGTGCAGAAACGCCCAGAAAACCAAAGCCCCACCCAGGGCCCTGTGCCCCTCAGCAATTATGAAGAGAAAGTTGAGGGGCAAAGGAAAAAATGTGACGCTTTGGCTTCCAATCTAGGTAGACTGGGAGGTCAATCCACGGAAGAGACGCCGTCACTTGAGATCTAGAAAATACATAAGTAAAAGGAACAGTCAGAGTAAGCTATGGGTATGGCAGAGATCGCTCAGTTCTCACTCTGATAGACCAGCGTACAAGTAGACTGGGATGGTATGGGCATGTGGAGAGAATGGATGAACAAAATTGGGTGAAAAGATGCAGGTCTGTGATTGTGGAGGGAGCTGCACCAAGGGGTGGACCAAAGAAGACCTGGGATCGGACTATACGTGCTGATCTCAAATCCAAAAATTTGACAAGTGAAGCAGCCCTTAACAGGATTGCCTGGAACTCCACCATTAGGACAAGGGACTGAAACTACATGTATGTGTGGAGCACTCAGTCTTAAAATGTTATGTATGTATGTAAAGGTCACCATTTGTTTCTGCTTATTTCGTTAAGGGGAGGTATTTAGTTTGTTCCCTAGACCTCCACCAAGCTTAAAATTACACCCCCTTGAGTCCCTTTCAAGATAAATTTGTACATTTTTCGGTAGAAAAATGTCCCGGCCGAAGGCCGGTTCCTCTTAAATTACAGGCTCGCTATCGCTCGTCAGGATAAAATCGACACCTGAATTGCACGAAAGGTCTTAATATGGGGTGAAAGTTCTTAAAATAGCTAAACTAATGGGGCAAACGTTTTATAATATCAAAAGCAATGGGGCTAAACATGAGGGAGAAAGGGATCAAGAAAAAAAATCCTCAAGTGGAGATCTCCCCTTAACCTCTGAAGTGCGCATGGGGGTAATTGGAAACGTCCCCCTGTGCTGACGTATTTGAGGTGTTTCCGTCACTAAAATATTCATTGTGCCATTAATAGCATTAATACTTATCCATATGCGCCTATTATGGGTTGATTATAAAGGTATTAACCTGAAACAACAATAAAACGAGTGAAAACAGCGTTTGGATGGTCAAAATCGGAGATATAGCCCGCGAGTTGTATAATGTATGGGTGAGGCAATCTGCTTTCCCGCCAATTTCCCCCAAGGCCACTGAGACACAGTCGATCGATACTCTCTCTCTCTCTCTTGCACTCGCTTGCTATCAGTGATTACCACACCCTCCAATCGGATTTCTAATGTTAGCACGAAAATATACCTCAGAATAAGGGAATAACAGGGAAAATAGGTGATAACTGAAGGAGAGGAGGAAAGTGGGGAAGGAGGGGAGGTAGAGGACTGAGATTTTGCATGGCCCAGGGGCCAAAAAAAATAAAAAAAATAAAAAAAAATATATTTTTTTTTTTTTTTTTCGATGTCAAAAGTTGATTTTTGTTTTCTCTGACTCTTAAGAGTCTCCCCGCAGTGCGCCGGGGGAACTCTTAAGAGTCTCCCCGCAGCTCCCGGGTTAATGAAGGTTTAGGACCTTACGTAAATGAGGTATGGCCTTAAATCTTCCTCCCCAGACAGCATTTTAAAAGGACGCACCTTGCGAAGGCCAGGAGCCCGGGCGTCCTTTTAAAATCCGTATGCTTGAAAGCGTCCTTAAGCGTGCTTTGAAAGCTGCGCGGCGAAATGTTTGTAAACAAAGCCAATCGGAGCACCGCCAAGACTCGACAAGAGGAAGAAGAAGTCCAACCTTGTCTGCCATTGCCAGTTAGAGCAAAAATTAGTGTTCCAAAGTGTCCGACATGGCTAAATCCGCGGCAAAACTCTCTCCACTGAAATCGTCATCACACCTGAACCAGTTGACCTAGAGAGCTCTATATAACGCCACATCTACAGATACAAGTATGGGCTACATTTTGAGATTTGTGTGAATTCTCTAGCAGTTAAAATAACAAGAATAGGCCTAAGTTTACATACGTTTTTTGGCCAGATCGTCCAGATAGGACTATCGACTTCTATAAATGCTGCCCGGGCAAGGAGGGTTAAAGTGTCAAACATTCAGCCCAGTGGGGGATTGAACTCAGGCCTCTTACGTACAAATATTCTAACGCTACTGCCTACTACACACCGGATTATAAAAGTTGACTTCAGAGATTGCCCGAGCAGAGTTCAGAATGAAGTTACTGAAAAAGGAGAAGAGAAGAGAAGAGAAGAGAAGAGAAGAGAAGAGAAGAGAAGAGAAGAGAAGAGAAGAGAAGAGAAGAGAAGAAAAGAGAAGAAGAAAAGAGAAGAGAAGAGAAGAGAAGAGAAAAGAGAAGAAAAGATGAGAAGATAAGATAAGAGAAGAGAAGAGAAGAGAAAAGAAGAGAGAGAAGAGAAGAGAAGAGAAAGAAGAGGAGAGAGAAGAGAAGAGAAGAGAAGAAAGAGGAGAGGAGAGGAGAGGAGAGGAGAGAAGAGAAGAGAGAGGAGGTGGAATGTGTTCCCCTCAATATGGAATCAGAGTTTAACCACCAATTTATGAAACCCTTGTGCAGTTTTATTTAATCTATTTTTGTAGTTTAACCAGACCACTGAGTTTCAAGACACTCAGTGGTCTGGTTAAACTACTGTAGTAAAAATTCAAACCGATTAATGAAACCCTTGTGTGCAGTATAAGTTAAAACCATCAAATAACACGGTGATAAATGCCTCCCAAACTGTGTGAATATTACGCATGCAGTGTAAGTGCCCGCGGATCTCTATATCCTGTGTGCGGTTTTGGCCTTTCATACATTAAGGGCGCCCACCTCGCTTTTTTTCTCTTTCTCTCCCTCGCTCTTTGGCTTGTATCCATTCGGCCCCATTCAGCCTACTGTTTTAAGACGTTTACCCCCATCCAGGTGTCAATATTTTCCTGGCGAGCATATATATATTTTTGTTTTGACAGCAAGCTAAATTTGTACATGTTACGATAGAAAAATCTCTCCATACAATGCTGGCTCGCTATCGCTCACCAGGAAGAAATCAACACCTGAATGGGGATATAAGTCTTAAAACAGTTGGCTGAATGGGGCCAGATGGATACAAACCAAAGAGAGGGAGAAAGAAAAAAAGCCGGTGACCCCCCCCCCCCCCTCCACACATTCATTTACTGTAGTCCGCACAAACCCACACATTCCAATACATACTGTGTGGGGTATATCCTTTGTATACAAATTAACTCACCCTCCACACATTCATTATCATACACACACGCTCACACACACACACACTTGAAGGAGTTGACATATGAGGAAAGACTTAAGACACTACAACTGCCTACCTTGAAAGAGAGAAGGGAACGAGGCGACTTAATAACGATGTTCAAGGGATTAAAAAGTTTGGAACGAGTAGATAGGGAAGGTCTATTCGTGAGGGATAATGGAAGGACAAGAGGGCACGAGTTTAAGCTGAGGAAGGGCAGATGTCGTAAGGACACAAAGAAATTCAGCTTCCCATATAGGAGTATAGAGACTTGGAACAACTTGGAGGAGGAGGTGGTGAGAGCGAGGAACATTAACATGTTCAAATCTAGGTTGGATAAAAGTAAATATGGAAATAGGACAACATAAGCTATGATATGTTAGTCCAAAATACTGGGAACTGGGAATATCCATTACGATACTTGCCTAAGTAAAATGGATTGATTATAAAGTAACTAAGACAGGACAACACGAGCGCTGCTCAATTCCTGTAAACTACAAATAGGTAAATACACACACTGTAGTACATCTTTACACAAATATCTTTTAACACCTTTCTATCTATCTATCTATTGCCGGATGCCGTGATCCCCGAAGGAGTGGCCACGAACGAAACGGCCCCATGCACCTCTGCCCCCAGTCAATCGACGTCCCTCCTCCAAACCAACACCGCCTTCTTAACTCCATCCTTCCACCTCTCACTCAGTCTGCCTCTCCCTCTGTCCTTCCACCCCACTCTTAGTCATTCTCTCGCTTCCCATACGTTCCACATGGCCGAACCTTCTCAAGGCGTTCCTTTTCACACTTTCCAGCAAATCTACCTCCACACCTCTCTCGTACTTCCTCATTCGTCTAATCTTAACTTATATACAGTACTCTCTCTCTCACATACACACAAACACACAGCCCTCAAACACACACACACACAGGGCTAAAGCACAGAAATCCCTCGAACCGACTCAAGGCACATAACACACACACACAGCTCTCACCGAGCCGAAGAAGTAGTTACTGAGCCCCCCATACCAGGCCTTGGGGGGTGGGGGGGCTGTGGTGGGTGGTGGTGGTCGTTTCTTCAGGAAGGCTGTCGAGTTGGCTTGAATCTATTGCCATGACAAGTAATGTAAATACTCACTCACTCACTCACTCTCTCTCTCTCTTCCTTACAAACTCTCAACATAGAAGTAACTAATGCTGGTATGTATATATGTATGGTGGAATTTCTTTTTTTCTTTTCTTTTTTACACAAGTTTAATTTAACCAGACCACTGAGTCACGACAAGAGACTCGCATAGGGCTGGCCTTTGTACGGTGGCGCTAATAAGTCATGTTCCAGCTGTCATTACGTTTGGCTCGTTCTGTGCTGTATTAATGTCGGTCAGATGTTGAATACGGTGGGTAAGTGTTTGTATATTTCACTCAACATGAAGAAATGAAGCTTAGATATTGCTGATACCAATTACTGATCAAAACATACTTGTGCCGAGACATCACTTATTAGCGCGACTGTACTCTGCCACATACTCCCTCTGTTCGGGCTCTGTCTCGAGTCGGCCACCCCCAGCTATGGGGCATGTGCCTGAGTATATACAGTACAGTACTGTATTATACTGTACAGACGCCTGCCCGGGATGTAACACAGCACCCCATACCATTAAACACATCATAGAAGACTGCATTTCACACAACCACTTACGCCAACAACACATCTACACTCAATGAGAGCTCTGTGGGAAAGCCCGATCGTGGCCATGGCCTTCCTCTTATTGCTTCTCGATCCACACGATCATACGCTTTTTCCAAATCCATAAAATCCCAAAATATCTCTTTATGCTTCTCTAAATACCTTGCATAGCTGTCTTACTGCAAACATCTGATCCATGCACCCTCTTCCCCTCCTAAAACAGCACTGCTCTTCTCCTATTGCACCTTCTGTACCCTTTATTATCCTCTCTATCAATACCCTGCCATACCGTTTTCCAACTCTGCAATCTTTAACAGATTACAATAAAGTAACAAAGCCGATGGGGAACAAGACAGTATCCATAACAAAATTAAATAAACCTTTTCTCTTCTATCTATATATACATACTCAGGCACATACCCAATTTTTTTTTGTACAGTATATATATTTTTTTTAGCTTGGGGTGACCAACTCAAGAGAGAGCCTTTTACAACCCACAAAGAAGTAACTAACCTCGATGGGGAACAAGACGGCCTCCTTAACGTGGAACTTCTTGACCTTGAACCCCTGGCCCAGGTCGGCGGCCCGGTAGACGGCACCCATGGCGGCTGCTTCGTCAGCGTTGATGTTCTTCCCCAACTCCCGACCCCATAGTTCCTGTAGCACCGACTGGACCTTAGGGACGCGCGTTGCCCCACCCACGATGATGAACTGTGAGGAGAGAGAGAGAGAGGAGTGTAATTCTAATGTAAAACTTTCAAAATAAACAAACCAAAACAGGGACGACATAATATAAAGGCAAAAGAACTTATAATCATTAATCTGACGCCTTGCTTCCAGAGGAAGCGCCCCAAAAGGAATGGCCATGGCAGAAACTGCCTCCGGGCTACCAGACATGCCTCCACTGACCCACTCCACAGTGCCACTTCCACTAAGTGGATTATGACTTGGCACTGAAGGAGCAGACCCAGGGCAGTCCCTCACCCAGATGACCGTTCCACCACTGTTTTGTTATTTTATTTACCCCAGTAGGGCCCTGGCTGGAAGCATACCAAGCACAGGAATATTCTGAAGATAGGAACCAGTGGTCCACTGCTCCAGAAGCTGATTGCACCACCAAAGTGGCAGGCGGTGGGGTCGCCACATCCCTACGCCAAATATCTAAGAATAAAATATGATACTGGTTTTACTTTGATTATATTTTGGTTATTATGTTCACCTCCTGCCCTTCCCTATCTATCTTGTCTTGATTAGTTGTCCATCTTGTTCTAATTCTTCGGGCCAGCCCTGTGAGAGTTCTATTTGGGAACTCAGTGGTCTGGTTAAACTAATTGTATATAAAAAAAAAACACTCCCACAACTCACCTGGTCTATGGCGGATATGTCCATGCCGGCAGAGATTAGCGCAGCATCCACTGGTCCGCGCACACGGTCCATGATGTCCGCACACATGGACTCCAACTCCTCTCTCTTGACCAGAACCCTCAAGTCTTCCTCGTCCAGCACGCCCTCAACCTGTACACAAGGTATCAAATTATAATGTAAAACTTGCAAAACAAACAAACCAAAACTTATACGAGCACAGTAAAAAGACAAAACAACTAATCAAAATCGCTATGTGGAAACAAAACTTCTATCTATCTATATGCTCAGGCCCAATCCCCACTTTTCCAATTTTTTATTTTATTTTCCTCTTAAGTAAAATAATTTATAAATAAAAGAACAATCCACCACATAGGGTGTACATTACTACATGAACAAGTTAATCCGTTTCCCAAGCAAACTAATCGCACACATAACAACGCACTATCGTCACGTTCAAGGAATTAGTTTAACCCTTTGAGTACCAGCGATATGTGTTATGATAATGTATGTATATATGTATGTGACATAGATGTATGTGAATTTGTGTTTTTTGTTTATGTGTTCATTGTTTTTCTGTTGTGTTGTCGCTATTCAGGCTCTGTCTCGAATCGGCCACCCCCAGAAGAAAAAAAAATAGAAAAATAGATAAATGGGGATTGGACCAGAGTAAATAGATAGATAGATAGTTATATGTACTCTGGCACTTACCTCCCCCCCCCCCCACATTTTTTTGGTGGTGGTGGGGGGGGGGTGGGGGGGGGCTAGAGACAGAGCCCACAACACAGCAGAAAAACAACAAATACAGAATCACATTTATCTAGGAGGGCGTCTATTATAATGTAAAACTTGCAAAATAAACAAACCAAAACAGGGAAGACACAATATAAATTAAAATGTAAAACTTGCAAACAAAATCAAACCAAAACTGGGACAAACAATATAAAGTCAAAACAACATATCAAAATCGCTATGTGGAAACAACGCTTACTAAAATAAAATTTATGAAATGAAAGAACACAATCCACCACATAGGGTGTACATTACTACATGAATAAGGTAACCCTTTGAGTACCAGCGACGTGAGTTACCATTTATTCTAGCTATAATTAGACGATATTGCGCAGCTTAGGAAGGATCTGTGGTATTTTAAGGGGTTGATTGAGATAGTATAAAGCCTTATTATTGCTAGAGGTCCTTCCAAAGCTAAATAAAATTGCCTTATAGTTGCCGGAATATAATGAAAAGGACGTCACTGGTACAGTATGGGTTAATCTATTTCCCAAGCAAACTAATCAAACTAATGTCAAACAAGAGAGGATTCAACACCATGATGTCTTTCTACCTTGGATTCTGGCCAAAGTTAGACTATTCTATGCAGCTTAAGACGGACCTATGTTATTAAGCGTTATTTCCACATAGCGATTTAGATTAGTTCCTTTGCGTTGATCTTGTGTCGTCCCAGTTTTGGTTTGTTTATTTTGCAAGTTTTCCATTACATGCAACATACAATGGTTTAACGTCATTTTCCATTACATGCATTGTAACGGCTCAGACGGGGTTGTCTTTCAGTAGTTGGAGTGTACTGTAGTACTATAAAGTCCCGCCACAGCACTGCCCCACCAAGTCATCACTGTGGCTGATGTTGGTATAGTGCTAACCGTGCCTCAGCAAGACTCAACAGTCCCCCCCTGCAGTATCTGCAACCACACCAGCCTTAATAGTGTTACAAAAAGACAGCACCATAACAAGACTCCACTGTATATTAGGCAATTTGGACTATAGAACAATAAAGTCCTGCCCCAACACTGCTCCAATATGCAAACACTGTTCCCGACACAGGTGTGGTGCCAAACAGCGCCCAGGTAAGACTCCGTCCCCTGTGGCACCTATCCGCATCTCACCAGACTCGGCAGTGCCATACCAAGACAGTGCTAAGATAAAGATTTTATTGCATAGTAATGGCTGTTGGTCCACAAGTCTATCGCCATACCCCCTATTAGTCGCCTTGTACGACACACAGTAGGATGCGTGAGGCATATTCTTTTTTTCCTCCACCATTAGATTAAGGCCCCCTTACCCCCTGGGGGGAAAAATTAATGGATTATAGTAAAGACTGGCCGTAAGGTTATAAATATAAATGCAGAGGATTAATTGAGAATGTATTTACAAAAATAGTAATAGAGCAGCTCCTAACCCGAGAGTAAACTAACCTGACCGACGTGCTCGCTGTTAGCAGACAGCACCTTGGCCAACCGTCCGGATTCCTTCAACAGTTTAGCCATGGCGGTCTTCTTGAACTTCTTGGCTAAATAGTCTCTGTAACCCTCCAAGTCAAACCTACCAAGTCGTCTTTATACTGCTCTCTTGAACTCTTCCCTGATCCCCTCCTCCTGTAACCTCTTCACCTAGTAATACAGGTCTCCCTCACTATCCAATGCCCAGATTTATGATATTATTATTATAGGTTTTTAGGTGTTTGGGTTTGGGTTTTGGCTGGTCCCAGAACACATCCCCATTTACCCCATTAATTTTAGGGTTCACTACACAATGTTTCTATTTAACCCTTCCTACCCGGGCTGTCTTACCCAATGACGGTTGCCCCTACCCGGGCGAAATGGCTGAAAAACGTCTAGGCCTAGGCTACCGTATTTATGTTTATTTTCACTGCTAGAACTTTCCCACTCATCTATAATCGTAGTGCGGTTTTCAATCTGTATTTTGGCATTGAGTAGAGCTCTGTAAGTCAACTGGTTCAGTTGTGATGACGATTTCAGTGGAGCCAATATGGGGGCTTTTCAGACACTAATTTCGTCATGACATCATAACAATAACATTGAGGAGTCTTCTTCTTGTTTTCAGAGGTGCGGTGACGAACGCTTGGGTTTGTTGACATACGTCGTATGCACGGCGTTCAGACCAAGCTTAATTAGGCTATTAAGCTCATGCCTTAGATAAGGCATACCGGGTAGCGGCCCTTCTTTCGTGCTGTCCTTACCTAAGGCAGACCGGGTAGGAAGGGTTAAGATAGTGTTTTCAGGAACGCTACCCAATCGTAAATCGAGGGAGACCTGTAACGTAACAAATAAAGATACAGCGGCCCGAGTAAACTAACCTGACTGACGTGCTCATTGTTAGCAGACAGCACCTTGGCCAACCGTCCGGACTCCTTCAACAGTTTAGCCATGGCTCGCGGTGACTCGTACACACTGTTGGGAGTCTTCTTGATAGCAGTGAACCTCTCGGCTAAATAGTCCCTCAGGCGCAGTTGCATGTGCAGACCTCCTAACTGACGGTCATAGCTGGGGGGAGAAGGGGAGAAAGGGTTATAATGTAAAACTTGCAAGAAAAAAAAAAAAAAAACCTGAGAAGATACAAGATAAAGGTAAAAAAACTCGCTATGTGGAAATAACGCCTTCTAAAATAATAGTTTTGTTATGAAATAAAATAACACAATCCACCACATAGGGTGTACATTACTTCATGAGCAAATTAATCTGTTTCCCAAGCAAACTAATCGCACACATAACAACGCACCATCGTCACGTTCAAGGAATTACTCAATTTGGGAAGTCTGGGATGCTCTGGTAAATTTAACTAAACTCGGCATGAATAAAGAAACTACAATAAGACATTAACAATAGTATAAAAGACAAAAGAAATTATCAAAATCGCTGTGGAAACAACGCTTTAGCAAAATTATCTATCTACTAAGGCCCAATCCCCCGTTTTCCCAATTTTGTTTGTGTGTGGGGGGGGGGGGGGACTCAAGAAAGAGCCAGAATAGGCACAAAACACAACACAATGAACACACAAAAACAAAATACAAATTCACATGCATCTAGGAGACCCAGAGACCAGGGTCACCAAGGTCCCTCCAGCACTCCCCCGGCCCCCGACCACCCGGAGAGGTTACGATCTCGGCAGGCAGACATGCAGCGGAGCCGAAACCACAAGGCCGCCCACCAGCAAAATTACATTATAAATAAAATAACGAAGAACTAGGGCGAAGGGGGGAAGAGGGTTAACGAGGGAGAGGGGGTGAGGGTTAATTAAGGGAGCCCACTTCGCTTTTTTTCTCTCTCCCGCTCTTTGGGTTGTATCCATTCGGCCCCATTCAGCCTACTGTTTTAAGACGTTTACCCCGATCCAGGTGTCAATATTTTCCTGGCGAGCGGTAGCGAGCCAGCATTTTTTTTTTTTTTTGACAGCAAGCTAAATTTGTACATTTTTCGATAGAAAACTGTGTCCGGCGAAGCCGGATTTCTCCATACAATGCTGGCGAGCGATAATTGACACCTGGACAGGGATAAACTACTTAAAACAGTTGGCTGACTGGGGCCGAATGGATACAAGCCAGAGAAAGAGAGAAAAGGAGAGAAATAGAAAAAAGCAGGTGACCCCCCTCAACGAGGCATGTATGTACAGTATGTATATGCAGTACTCGGGCACATACCCAATAGCTGGGAGTGGCTGACTCAAGACAGAGCCCGAACTGAAACAACTTTAGAGCAAGTTCTCTGGTCTCTAGTCTGGATATACTAATTAAAATGTAAAACTTGCAAACTAAACAAACCAAAATTGGGACAAGGACAATATAAAGTCAAATTAAATTATCAAAATCGCTATGTGGAAACAACGTTTACTAAAATGAAAATTATTAAATAAAAGAACACAATCCACCACATAGGGTGTACATCACTACATGAGCAAGTTAATCTGTTTCCCAAGCAAACCAATCGCACATGTAACAACGCACTATCGTCACGTTAAAGGAAGTAGTCAAGTTTGGGAAGTCCGGGACGTTCTGGCAAATTTTACTAAACTCTGCATGAATAAAGAAACTACATGTTAAATGTCAAAATATTATTTAAAATCAAATTTGCAACATGACAAGACATTAACAATAGTAAAAAATACAAATATTGATAAGATATCTATACTATTACAAAATAATATATAAAATACAGTACAGCACTCACTAACGATAGTGCTATCGGGTAGGTACCTGTAAGCATAGCATGCCTCAAGTGACCCCTATCAATAACTACCCTACAAATAACCTACATTTATAGCACAAATAAACTAAGGAAATCGCAAAAGTAAGCAATTGATACTATCGACAATGAATACATATAATATAAAGAGAAATAATTGCAAAATATGAAGTAACAACAGATTTAAACAAAGAGTACTGTTTTAACAAGAACAATAAATTTAAAAAATCATCAATATTAATAATAATAATAATAATAGAAAAAGAAAAAGATAAACAATAAATACAGACAAAAAGTAAGCAGAGGTTATACAAGAAACTTCAAGTTAAAAATGCTTGATTAAAATTATTGATGTCAAATTTTAGAATACAGTCACAATAATTGACCCTAAAAAGATTAAATTTATGGAACAATTTACTTGCCTCAAAACCTCTGTCCACTAAGAGTCTGTATAGTAACCTAGCTCTAGCCCAAAAGTCATCTACTTTAGTGCAGATTTTACAAAATCTTATTAATTGGGAATAAAAACAATTATAAGTGATTTTACTATCGATATTACTACTAGGGAAAGGAAAGTTTATTACGTTAAAATTAAAATAATTAAATTTTTAAATCATTAAAGCCGGTATCACACGAGCGCTTTTACAGTCAACATTTATCCTCGACACTGGTCTGGCAGCTTATGTGGTTGACATATAATAAATATTTTTGGTTGCCTAAATTCATATATCAATAGTTTAGTTTCCGATAACAATGCAAAATATTATAATATAGAACTGGTTGCCACACAAATGTTGATTATAAAAGCTCTTGTGTGATACTGGCTTGATAGGGTAATGCATAAATGTGCAGAACTTCGGTGTGAGTATCCTAGGTTCGAGTCCTTGGAGTGCCACATGTATTCGTTGATTTAATTAATTGAGTTTAGAAGTAAAGTTGGTTGGTGAAAAATTATTAATTAAAGATAATTGCAACTCACCCCAGACCCAGAATGGTAACTTGTGGGTTGGTCTCAGAGTAGCCGCGGTCTTTGGTCTTAACGGTCTGGTAGGCAGCAATAGTGGCGGTGGCCGAGGATGCTCCCAGGTCATAGAAGAGTATGTGTTCTACGGTACCGTTGATCTCCTTGCGGCGGAACATACCGTGGTTGAGAGCCACTGCCGCATTGCTCGACATCAGTGACAGAACCTGCAAATATGTGTAAGGTTAGTTATAAGCTGGGGGTGGCTGACTCCAGACAGCCCGAAAAGGGACAACACAACAAAAAAACACAAATTCACACATATCTAGGTCGCCCAAGAGAAGACCTAGAGACCAGGGATCACTAAGGGCACTCCCCCGGCCCCGACCTCCCGAAGTTCTGGTCTCTGCAGACAGACATGCAGCGGAGTACACCACAGTGCCCGCCCACCACACATCCAGGCGTACCCTTCATTACTACCGGCTCCCCGAGCCAGGCGCCTGACGAACTACTGTATTATCTAGTCCAACTGGTGCCCGACCCCTTCTCCCAAATGACCGCGTTTTCACTCTCCCCCCCCCTATCTATCTATCTATTGCCTGATGCCGTGATCCCCGAAGGGGTGGCCACGAACGAACCGCCCCCATGCACCTCTGTCCCCAGTCAGTCGACGCCCCTTCCCCAACTAGCACCGCCTTCGTTCATATACTTCCTCACTCCATCCTTCCACCTCTCCCTCTCTGTCCCTCCACCTCGCTCTCATACACCCTCTTAGTCATTCTCTCGCTTTCCATATGTTCCATATGGCCGAACCATCTCAAGTTGTTCCTTTTCACACTTTCCAGCACATCTACCTCCACACCACACCTCCTCCTTACTTCCTCATTAGTCTGTCTATCCCTCCATGTAACTCCGCACGCACTTCTTAAGTAATTAATTTCCACTGCTCTCACTCTTGGTCGGAGTCTCTCAACCAACGTCCATGCTTCGCTTCCGTAAGTCAGTGTCGGCATTACCACACTGTCGTGCAAGGACTTCTTCACTTCCATACTGACCACCATATTTCTTGTTACTGCTTTCAGCATTCCTACAACCCTCTTCCCCTGTTGTACCCTCTCCCGCACTTCTTCATCCATACTCCCATCTTTACTCAACACACTGCCCAGATACTTAAAAGAGTTGACGATCTCCATAGCCTGACCGTTCAGCTTCACCTCACCCCACCCAAAAAAAATATAATAATAACAATAATTCAGTAAAAATAAATAAATAAAAAGAAGCAAAATGTACTGCCTTGGAAATGAGTTATGCAAGGATTGCATTTTTCTTTAGGCTAGGTTCGTATGAACTGACCAAAAATATAAAATATACGATACAGAAATTGTGATCCCACCTTCAAGCCAGTGATGTCGGCAGCCGCCATTATCGCCCGCCTCTCAGCTTGGTTGAAGAACGGCGGGACGGTGATGACACAGTCCTTAATCCTCTGGTCCGTGTGGGCCGCCGCTAGGTCCCTGGCATGGCCCAGTAACTGACCCACTAGTTCCTCCACAGTGTAGGTGGTGGTACTGGAGAGAAGTTAATAATTCATTCATCAATTTCATTGGGAGGCATTTGGTGCTGGGAGTTGAATTAATATATTAGATTATACCGTACTTATAAATATGACACTATTATTATAGTATTCTGCCTAACACTAGATCAGCATGTTACCCACGAAATCCGGGGGGGCCTCATATGATCCCGATCGCTGTGTTCGGGGCCCTTCTGATACAGGCAAACTTCATAATTCAGTAGCTACTGATTGAGACCACCTAGGGTAGTAAATTTTTGTTTGCAATTTGTAGAACTTTTTGTTGTCTGTAGAATGCCGTTGAGATGACATCGCTACGACGTGTGGTTGCCGTGTTATGATGATTTAAGCGGCAATTTTTAGCCGCACATTTTGCCTCATATGAGGCCTCCCGGATTCCTGCCAATTTTGTTTTTTGCCTCATATGAGGCCTCCCGGATTCCGAGGGTTAAACTGGGACAATTTTGTTTTCACACTAGAATTAATAGGAGAAAGAATACAGGAATATCTAAAGAAATCATACAAATTGGCCACTTTCTCACTTCCAAAGACTTAAATCATCATAGTTGAATAGGACAGACTCATTTATCAATAAGTGAAAAGCACAGCTCAACTAAACATTCATCAATCACTATCTATCTATCTATCTAAATACTCCGGCCCAATCCCCATTTTTTTTTATTTATTTAATTAACCCTCCAGCCCCGGCTACGCATTACATAAATATTCCCCGAGACCCGGGTGTTTTGGCCGAAAAACTCTAGGCTAGGCTACCGTATCTTTGTTATTCTGACTTCTTCCCGCATCCCCAAGCGTAGCTGTGTTATTTACCTGTAGAATGGCGTTAAGTAGAGCTCTCTAAGTCAACTGGTTCAGTTGTGATGATGATTTCATTGGAGATAACTTACGGCAACAACAGCCACTTTACACTACTTTTCGATACTTAACCCTCTGTTCCCGGAAGGGCTCTTGAACGCCCATAAAAAAGCATACAAGAGCTGCCCGGAAGGACTCTTAAACACCCATGAGCTCAAAGCCTGTGAGCTTGGTGTGCGAGGCGTCGGTCCGACGCATGTAAACAACAGCCGGCTGGACCGACGCCCCGCATCTCCAGCCACAAGAAGGAGAGCGTCGCTTGTTTATATTTACATTTATAAGAAACTCTGTCTATTATTGCACATAAGCGGTATACTGTACACTCACATTTATGATAATGAGAATAGCTCATCATAGCTGACCAAACGTGCTATGCCCTTTAAGAACAAATAATCACTACAAGCATATAAGTGGGTTGTTATTCTCTCAAGAGTCGCTGAAAACTATAGGTAGCGCCAACGAACTGGACAATAATCTGGACCCCTTAACTTCATATAACTCAAAATCAATGAAAGCAATCAGGCTGACATTTCTATAATTTGTGAAGAGTCTGCCAGGAAAGAGGTGTGGAAATTTACAGCCAGTTTGCTCATGGTCCTTTCGAATTACGAAGAGGTCAGGGATCAATATAATGGTCAAGTTCGTTGGTGCTACCTATACAGTAGTAGGGTAAGACGGGGTAATTTCGCCACGGCACAAATAATTTGCATTCAAACGCCGATATCTCCAAATCTATTGCATGGATTCGGCTGCAGTTTGGCTTAGGTTGTAGAGCAGTTTTGGTTTAGGTTGTAGAGCAAGTTTGGTTAAGGTTCTACAGTACAGTAGTCCCTCGTTATGGACGGCTTTTTTATAGACGGATTTGATTATAGACTGATTGCTTTATCATAGACGGATTAGACTATCGACTGACTTTAGACTGATTCGAGTATCGACTGATATATCGACGAATTAATTGTTTATTTATATTACTCTAATATACCAACCAAAAGTGGATTAAATGATGAACAATAAGACATATAATAATAAGAAAATACACCGAAAACGAGAGCAAAAATAATTAGCCTAAAGACTAGGTTTTGAGTGAATCCGGATTCACCGACGATCGGAGCGTCATTTTCGACCTCCATTTTTAATGTTATATCGACGGATGAATTGTTTATTTATATTACTCTAATATACCAACCAAAAGTGGATTAAATGATGAACAATAAGACATACAATAATAAGAAAATACACCGAAAACGAGAGCAAAAATAATTAGTTTTGAGTGAATCCGGATTCACCGACGATCGGAGCGTCACTTTCGACCTCCATTTTTAATGTTGTCAAAACCAGACAGAAGCTCTAAGTCCACCCGCCTTTTACTTGCTTATTTGTGCCTGAACCTTGTATCTCTTGCGTTTATTATGGCCTCTAATGTATTCAGTGATAGACGGTGTGCCTGGTGGTAATAATGAAGGAATTGAATCCCCAGGACCATCAAAACAGTCAAGTCTAGTGCCATGTCTGACGAGGTTATGTGTAAAGGAAAAACTTAAAAGTACATAGGATAATTTTATTTGCAATATACTCTAATATGTAAGGTTATGTGTAAAGGAAACACTTAAAAGTACATAGGATAGAGACCACGGATACTGTACGTGTATGTACGGTACCGTAATGTACGGTAATGCGGCATAGACGGTTTTTGCTATCGACGGCAGTCTCAAGAACGTAACCCCCGTCGATAACGAGGGACTACTGTATAGCTAGTTTGGCTTAGGTTGTAGATCTAGTTTGGCTTAGGTTTTGTTGCAGTTTCGCGGGGCCTGGAGCCGGGGCTAGCGGCGCATCTGACAGTATGGTCGGGTGTGTGTGGGGGTGTTTGTGGGTGGTTTGTATGTTTGCGTGTGACACAGTGTTGGCAGTAGCCGTCAGCTGCTGCCTTGTACTTTGTACTAGCAACCTACACGCCGCACCCACACAAGACAACTCCACACCCGCACTAAATACTTTCACACCCGTAGGCCTAATAAATACGTCCACACCCGCACTAGACACAGTGGCGCCTAGGCCTACACGTGTGACACACCTGCATCTCTGCCCGCCCTGTTCAGTTGTGTGTGTGTGCGTGCAACGTTTTTCTATTGGCAGGTTTAGTGTCAGTTTGGGTTTGTGAATGTTTTCATTGCTTTTACCTGCGCGCTAGTGTTTTGTATGGCCATTAATCATATAATGTCATCTAGTTTACTAGCTAGATGATGCGTAAAATAGGTCGCAGCGAAATTACCCCGCCAGGCGGGGTCATTTCGCCGCGAGTGACTTTTTAAAAAATTCGGCAACATGACCAAAACATTATATTTTTTTTTTGTTTTTTGGGCATCTATAGCAGAAAGGCTGAATGTATAGATAAAAAATTAAAAAATTAAAAATTCCATTTGTGGCAGTTTTTATTCGTCAAAATACGCGATCTTCGGCGAAATTACCCCGTCTTACCCTATACTTATTCATCAATCACAGTGGAAGAAGACACATATACTGCTATATCATCAGAGTTAAACAGTAAGATTAAATATTATTAACCTGACAAGCGCGATATAGTCCTAGGTGCTAGGGTAGTTATTTGTGCATTTCTAGCCCTGGATTCTGACAGAATTAGTTATATTTACAATATAAACCATTATTTGTTTTCGGTATGCTTTTATTTTACATATATGATGTATATATGAACCTTCAAGAGTGCTAAAATAAGTGGGAAAAGCATTTGGGTGGTGAAAAACGAAGATATTGGCCACCCGGTCATAATCTCAGGCGAGAGAGCCACAGGCAGCCCTCCCCTCTCGCTGTCTGGGAGTCAACTGAGACGAGCGGGGCAGTGTGTGCCGGTGTCTGGGTGTTGCATAACGATCTTTTATGCAACCCACTTGTGCTACATTATCGCGGGAGAGAAAAATAACCGATAAATGATGATAATAAGTGGATAAATAGGTGATAATTGAGGAGGGGGGGGAGGGGGGAATAAGGTGGGGAAGGAGGGGAGGGGGAGGGGTGAGAAACACATGGATGAGTACTAGAGGGGAATTATCTCACCTAGAGACAAAATCCTTTGTTTTGATAGGCCCCTTTTTTTTTTGGAAGGCTTTTTTTAAGGTCTTGCTTCCGTGAGGCCTATCGCGTTCCCTATAGGAAGCCTTCCGTGAGGCCTATCGCGCTTGCCGGGTTAACCCCCAAATCATCTCAAAGCAGAACAAGAAGACCAAACAACTCACTCATCATAGCGGAACACCACTGTGCCCCTCTCCTCATCCGCCTCAATGGTGTAGAACGGAAAACGGGCCTTGTACATATCCACGATGGGGTTATCCACTTTCTTGCCCAGCAGATCCAGGAGGTAGTAGAAGTTGGTGGACGGGAATCGGACGCCGGTGGTGAGCGCGTCCTCCCCGAAGGTGCGCTCCCCCAGACGGTAGCTGACGGCCGCGGGGGTCTTGCGCTTCGACTCCTTGTTCAGGGCGATTTCCATGGGTACGCCGGGCTGTTGTGAGAGGGAGAGAATTGAGTTAAATTTCTATCTATAAACTCAGGCACATACCCCATTATTTTTTTATTTATTTTTTTTGCTGGGGGTGGCCAACTCGAGACAGAGCCCAAAAAAAAAAAAAAAAAAATCAATAAATAAATTAAAAAAAAAAAAAATCTCACATCTACTGTAGGTCACCCAGTTTTATTTACCGACTCAATTTAAGTTTTATTCATATATTTGCCGACTCATTTCAAGTTTCATTCCCCCAATCTTTCATTAAGTTTGGCTGTTTGGAGAGGGATTGAATTAGTGTTATTTCTTTCTATCTAGATTCAGATTTGTTTTCACCAACCCACCCATAAAAAAAATATATATATATATATTACATAATATATACACACACACTCAGGCACATACCCTTTATTTATTTTTTAGGTGGGGGGTGGCCGACTAGAGACAGAGCCCGAACAAGGATAAAAAAAAATATATATTTACAAACTCATTTTAAGTTTCATTCCATCAATCTTTTATGCTAAGTTTCATTCCATCAATCTTTTATGCTAAGTTTCATTCCATCAATCTTTTATGCTAAGTTTCATTCCCTCAATCTTTTATGCTAAGTTTCATTCCCTCAATCTTTCATTCTAAGTTTAATTCAGTCAATCTTTCATTCTAAGTTTAATTCAGTCAATCTTTAATTCTAAGTTTAATTCAGTCAATCTTTCATTCTAAGTTTTATTCAGTCAATCTCAATCTTTAATTCCTCTAAGTTGTATTCACTCAATCTTTCATTAAGTTGTATTCACTCAATCTTTCATTAAGTTGTATTCACTCAATCTTTCATTAAGTTTTATTCACTCAATCTTTCATTAAGTTTTATTCACTCAATCTTTCATTAAGTTTTATTCACTCAATCTTTCATTAAGTTTTATTCACTCAATCTTTCATTAAGTTTTATTCACTCAATCTTTCATTAAGTTTTATTCACTCAATCTTTCATTAAGTTTTATTCACTCAATCTTTCATTAAGTTTTATTCACTCAATCTTTCATTAAGTTTATTCACTCAATCTTTCATTAAGTTTTATTCACTCAATCTTTCATTAAGTTTTATTCACTCAATCTTTCATTAAGTTTTATTCACTCAATCTTTCATTAAGTTTTATTCACTCAATCTTTCATTAAGTTTTATTCACTCAATCTTTCATTAAGTTTTATTCACTCAATCTTTCATTAAGTTTTATTCACTCAATCTTTCATTAAGTTTTATTCACTCAATCTTTCATTAAGTTTTATTCACTCAGCTATATTCAGTTAATCTTTCATTAAGTTTTATTCATTAAGTTTTATTCACTAAGTTAGATTCACTCACTTATATTCTAAGTTTTATTCACCCAATCTTTCATAAAGTTATATTCACCTATCTATTCATTCATCTATATACAGTAATATAACTTACCGCGACCACAGCCACCTTCATCCACTCTGAGCCAAAGTCGATGCTCATGATTGTGACGGCGTGTGTGGTGGCCAGTAGGCTCACCAACACCACCGCTAACCTCCACCACACTCCATCCATGGTCGATCTGAGGAGAAAGGGGATATACTGTACACTACATATATATACAGATAGAGATAAACATATAACTCACAAATCCTGGAATACAGTTCTGATAATTTAACCCCTTCTGTACGGTCGCGCTAATAAGTCATGCCTCCGCTGGCTCACTCTGTGCTGTATTAATGTTGGTCATACGTTGAATAGGGTGAGTAAGTGTAGGAGCATGTTAATCTCACTTGAAATGAATAAATCAAGTTTAGATATTTCTGAAACCAATTATGGATCAAAACATAATTGGTGCCGAGACATCACTTATTAGGCTGACTGTACCGGCAACGTATCTCTAATTTTATTCTAGCTACCATTAGATGATGTTATTCAGCTTAAGGACATCTGGCACTTGAAAACCTGACTAACATCTCAATTACTGTACTCCTTTTTGCTACCATATATCCTTCCAAAGCTGAATAAAATAGTCTAAATGTAGCCGAAATCGGTAAAAGTTTATCACCAACCATTTACGAGTTTTTCAGGTAATTTGTTGTTGTTTTTTATTTTTTATTTGATATACAGTGTTGTTCAATACCGAGGACCGTCGTATTCTATATTTTCAACATTAGCCGAACCTAACCTAACCGAAAACTAACCTGTCTCTGCGATGGTCTAAACCCAGCTCACGTTCCCTGTTTATGGGTGCGCGATGGTCTAAACCCAGCTCACGTTCCCTGTTTATGGGTTCGCGACGGTCTAAACCCAGTTCACGTTCCCTGTGTTATGGGTGAACAATCCAACAGTTTCTCGTATTTCACTTATATTGATTTTGCGACGGTAATTACATGTACACCAACAAAGTATCGTTCATGAAAGTGATAAAACACTGATAATCATCGATGGGGCCCGTAACTGGTTGGTCATAAACTAATACCCCAAAATCAAATATAAAATATGTCGCCGGTACTGAAGGGGTTAACAGCCCGACTGTGGCCATGGCCTTCCTAAGGGACTCGGGGCTGTTCGGCCAGGCAGCTTCGGGAACAACAACAACAGTTTCCCAGCTAAGTCAAATGTTTGTTACATACAGAACTGTTACATGTGTTTGTTAAATTTCATTAATCGATTTTAGGAGTAGAGTTGGCTGTTGGAAGGAACATAATAGATTGCTACTTGACTATCTCATTTAAAACAAAAGGTAAAACATGGAAAATTGTAGAACCTAATTACACTGTCCACCATCACCAACGAGACTCTGCCAATGTTCACGCCCTTGAGATGGCCATTGGACACTAGCTCAACTTTGCATTCTATACATACAAATTTCTCAACTTCAGGCTTCTTCCTCAACAGAAATCCTTTATTAATATCTTGATGATGTAATGGTTAAAGCGTATAAGTTCCGTATGAGATTTACTAGGTTCGAATCCTGAGAGAATCGCATGCTTTCATTAATTAAATTTGGTGGTTATTGGTGTTAAGAACGATCTTAACCCTCTCCGACATATGACGCGATTTCGAGCCTATTAGGGATACTTTAAAGCCTTTGTTACCATCAGGGGTATTTAGAAACCTTTGGTTTAGTTGTTGTTGTTCTCCAAGCTGCCTGGCCGAACAGCCCCAAGGCCCCGAGCAAGGCCAAGGTCATAACCGAGCGCCCCCACAGAACCCTCCTTGCCGACCACAATAAAGCCTGGGTGACCGAAGCCACTCCATGGCGGGGAGCTGAGGAGGGTGCGGAAACGCCCGGGAAACCAAAGCCCCACCCAAGGCCCTGTGCCCCTCAGCAATTATGAAGAGAAAGTTGAGGGGCAAAGGAAAAATGTGACGCTTTGGCTTCCAATCTTGGTAGATTGGGAGGTCAATCCACGTTAGAGACGCCGTCACTTGAGATCTAGGAAATACATAAGTAAAAGGAACAGTTGGAGTAAACTATGGGTATGGCAGAGATCGCTCAGTTCTCACTCTGATAGACCAGCCCATCACCATCCTTTGGTTTAGTTACTTCAACCTCTGCAGTTGTCTTTGAGTTAGCTGTGGGCAGAAGACTAATTTTGGAGAGGTAATTATAAGAGTGAGAGAACTCTATTTCTTATTGCTAATCTGGCAACCTCTGCATCATATGAGTCTGAAGGGGTTAAGTAGTGCTCTCATACTATTTCAACTTCTACTCCTGCCCACCTGCCTCCCAACCAACACATCTAGAACATTCACAGCTAAGTTCCCTCAGTATTTAAAGGCCTTTACAGAACTGTATATTTATTGTGGGAATTAAATTATAACCCAAATGAAAACAATCAACACGTGAGTTCAACTGGCATCCACCATTTTGTCTTAGCTAGGCCTAACTTCTCAACACATATTTTAGTCTGTATTTCTCAGTCTGTTCAGTTCTCCCCATCCTAAGATTTCGGACAACGTCCTGGCATGAAATCAAACTAATGTACACATAAAAATAGTTTCACTGATTATAACTTCAAATATTCTTACAGACTTTTAAGACTTAGTCGAGCATTTTCAAGCCCCAATACATACATACATAAAATTTTAAGACAGTGCTCAACGCATACGTGCAGTTTCAGTCTCTTGTCCTAATGGCGGCGTTCCAGGCAACCCTGTTAAGGGCTGCTTCACTTGTCAAGTTTTTGGATTCGAGATCGGCACATATAGTCCGATTCCAGGTCTTCCTCGGTCCACCCCTTGGTGCAGCTCCCTCCACAATCACAGACTTGCATCTTTTCACCCAATTTTGTTCATCCATTTTCTCCACATCCCCATACCATCCCAATCTACTTGTACGCATCTCCTCGCTAATACAGTACTCTTTATACATAAACGTCTCTTCAGCTCACCATTTGTTATTCTATCCTGCAGCCTGGCCCCACACATCCATCTCCCCATTCTCGTCTCATTACGTTCCATTCTATTGACATCCTCTACTTTAACCCTCCTTGCCCGGGCTCGCCTTCTTAAGGACAGCATTCAGATCCGGGCGATCTGGCCGAAAAACGTCGTAATAGGCCTAGCCCTATCCTTGTTATTTTAACTGCTAGAGAATTCACACACATCTCAAAACGTAGCCCTGTTTCATTGAGTAGAGCTCTCTAGGTCAACTGGTTCAGTTGTGATGAAGATTTCCGTGGAGAGCATTTAGTCGCGGATTGAGCAATATCGGACATTTACAGACAACACATTGATCCGACTTCTCCTTGTTTTCGAAGGTGCGGTGTCGCAAAGACTGGCTTTGTTTACATACGGTCGACGCACGGCTTTCAAACCACGCTTAACAGGTTTTCAAGCTTACGGATTTTAAAAGGACAACCGGCCTCAGGCCCATCTGCCGCGGTGTCATTTTAAAATGCTGCCCAGGCGGGAGGGGTTAACGGCCCATGTTTCTGAGGCATACGTCATTGCACTTTAACACATAGAGGCATACACCTTTCCCTTTAGGGGGAGAGGCATTCTTTTCATGGTCAGAATTGGCAGCAGTTCTCTGAACTTCCCCCAGCCACATCTAATTCTAGCGACAGTGGCAGCCTCGGCCCCACAACCGGTAGAGATAATATCTCCTTTTCCTAGGTAATAAAACTTGTCCAACAGCTCCAATTACTCATTTCAAAAATTCACAGCCACAGGATCATCATTTAACACAAGCTCGCCCTTGCACACTACGCACTCAAATTTCTCGATTTCTGACCTTATTGTATAAGGAATGATAAAATTATTGTTTATAGTTTAAATTATGTTTGGAAGTGATAAAATGGCCAAAACGAGGCTATTTTATGTTAATTTTCTGGTACAGTATGCATTCAAGCCTTCAAACAAAATTGCTCCGCTTTGACACCCTGCAACACATATTTTAGTCTGTAATTCTCTGTCTGTTCAGTCATCGCCCCCTAGGATTTCAGACATCTTGGCATGAAATTGAACTGCACATCATAAAAATGCTTTCCCTGATTAACCTTCGAAGGATGGTGTTGGCAGGCGCACAAGTCTCCTTGTTTACGAAAGTCGTAAACTCGCAGTTACGTTCAGGTCTAATTTAACTGCTTATTTTTACAAAATTATCCCATGGCCAGCTGTTATTTGCCCTCTGCTGGTAATATATATATGATGATGATGATGACAATAAGTCATGGGGGGGTTAATAATAATAATAATAATAATGTAATTGTTAGGCCCTTAACCTATTATTGTATCCCACGGCCGGTAACATATTTACCCAACATCTGGCTGGCCGTGGGATACAATAATGGTTGAGGGGGGCTTTTCCTTCCTCATCCCATATGACTTATTGTGATTATCATATATATTACCAGCACACCTGCATTCTCCTAGGATAAGCAGGGGAGTTTAGAAACCTTCAGTTTAGTTTTTTTTCTTCAATCCTTGCAGTTGTCTCTGAGCTAGCCTTTTGGCAGGAAAATAGTGTGTTTGACCTAATTATGAGATTGGGAGGATTTTATATACTGTACATACTAAGCAGCATCTTAGGGGCCTGAAAGAGTTCTTTAATGTTTGACAATTTCATAGGCTAATCTACACAGACCTGGCCGATTAGTGAAGATGTTGCCCCACAATTCTACAAGGAACTTGCTCCGTGTGGGTTTGATTAGGTTATCTTAATCCCTCAGACCCGGTTGGGCTCTGAGGCATCCATAAAAAACACCCCCGCGGAACCCGGAAGGGCTCCGAGGCTCCGGCAGCTTGAAAGCCTGTAAGCTCGTTTTGAAAGCCGTCCGTCCGACGCATGTAAACAACAGCCGGTTGGACCGACGCAGTAAACCTCTGACCACAAGAGGGAGAGGCGTCCTTGTTCGTGTGTGCCTGTATGTTATTGTTAAGTAGTGAAAAGTAATGATAAGTGGCTGATATCACCACAAAGTTATCTCCACGGAAATCGTCATCATAACTGAACCAGTTGACTTGGAGAGCTCTACTCAATGCCATTCTACAGGTACGAAACACATCTACGCTTGGGGATGTGCAGGAATGCAGATGCAGTCAAAATAACAAAGATACGGTAGCCTAGGCGTATTAGTTTTTCGGCCAAAACCCCCGGGTTTCGGTATGGAATACATAGCCGGGTCTGATGGGTTAATAAAGAATAATATAAATACTGTAGGTTAAATTCAAGCAACATTTCGCCACGATATTTGCATGGTCGCGGTTATGGCTATTAAGTCATTTTTTTCCTAAATATTCCCACGGCCAGCTGTTACTTGCCCCCTGCTGGTAATATATATGATTATGACTAGGGTATCAGTCAAGGAGCCCACCGCCGCAGTTCCCACGCTCTCTGCATTCGCTTCTTATTTGACCGGTTGGGGGGGGGGGGGCCTCATCCCCCCAGAACTTAAGTCATCTTCATGTATAGGGTAAGGTAACCAATCATACCAAACTAAACTATTGATGCCTGATGACATGAAGGCATAATGGTTAAGCTTTAAGATGAGACCAAATTTAAATGCCCAAGTGTCATATTCTGTGGAGAGGTTTTTAAATGCCAAGTGCGTACCTATTGGACCGGTGCGTACCTATTGGTTACCTTACCCTAATGCCAGCAGGCGGCAAATAACCTCTGGCCATGGTCAGATTAGATATGTAGAATGTGCTAATATTGCCCTGGTAGTCTCCTCTAATATTATCATATTAAGTCCTGGGGTTGGGTAGGTGAGGACCGACCCCCCTCAACCCAAAAAACACACAAATAAGAAGCGCACTTAACCCTCCAGCCCCGGCTATGTATTATATATATATTCCTCGAAACCCGGGTGTTTTGGCCGAAAAACGTCTAGGCTAGGCTACCGTATATTCGTTAATCAGACTGCTTCCCGCATTCCCGCGCATCCCCAAGCGTAGCTGTGTTATTTACCTGTAGAATGGCATTAAGTAGAGCTCTCTAAGTCAACTGGTTGAGCTGTGATGATGATTTCATTGGAGATAACTTTATGGCCAAAACAGCCACTTTACACCACTTTTCGATACTTAACAACAACATACAGGCACACACGAACAAGCGACGCTCTCCTTCTTGTGGCCGGAGATGCGGGGCGTCGGTCCAGCCGGCTGTTGTTTACATGCGTCGGACCGACGCCTCGCACACGAAACTCACAGGCTTTCAACCACTGGGCGTTCAAGAGGCCTTCCGGGTACCTGTTATATGCTTTTTTATGGGCGTTCAAGAGCCCTTCCGTGGTGAGAGGGTTAATCGTGACACAGAGCATGCAAATCGCCGCGAAACTGGGGGGGGGGGGGAAGGTTGCTTGAATATTACCATAAAATATAAACATAGATAACTTCATTTCGGGACGAGTCTTACAGTATTCACCGCGCAGTCCTGGCCTGGCCTAGCTGTAGAATGGTTTACTTATAAAAACAAAATAAAAATTATTTGGAAAAGGTTCGCCGCATAATTATAAATAATTTATTAGGGACAAGGCAGGTCTAAGGAATCCTTATGGTCAACTCATTTTGGTATTACTGATCATTTGGACCGAAAGTTAGCCCATCGATCTATTTAGGCCTAATAGGTCCGGTATAGCATACATCATTGCTATATATGTCATTACGAGCTGAAATGTATTATAAGGGAGATGTACTGTATATTACTGTTCGATAAAATTACTCTCCCAATAAACGGCTCCGCCAGGGCCGCCACCATCTCCGTTAAAGTCTTATGTCTAGACACTGTCTACCGACGTTAAAAGTGACTTCACATAATCCAACCAATGGCATCGCAATTCCCTCGATCATACCCATTTAACAAATCACCTGTCTCGTGCAACTGAGCATTCTCCCATAATGCCTTTTTTTTTTTTTTTAGAGAGGTAGGCCTGGCGAGGGTAGCCGAGTTAGTCAGCCATGGCGTCTTATCACTTGTGTCAAATGGCTTGTCACTTTTGTGTCAAATGGTCTCGCAAAATCACAAGTTCTTCGATGTTTTGCGTGTGGGAGATTCTCGTTCACATCCAGTGGATTTATATATTAACCCTCTCCGACATGACGCAATTTTGAGCCTATTAGGGATACTTTAAAGCCTTTAATACTATCAGGGGTATTTACAAACCTTTAGTTTAAACTAGTTACTTCAACCTCTGCAGTTGTCTTTGAGTTAGCTGTGGGCAGAAAACTAATTTTGGAGAGGTAATTATAAGAGTGAGAGGAGAACTCAATTTCTTATTGCTAATCTGGCAACCTCTGCGTCATGAGTCTGAAGGGGTTAAGGGCTATCAGAACTTCGGAAGTGAGTACAGTATTAACCCATTATCCAAGGACCGTCAGAAGTGAGTAGGCTATTTACCAACAATAGGCTCGATTAGGGATATTGGAGTTTTTGCACCCTGCTGGCCACATATATGACAATAAGTTCTGGGGGGGGGGGGTGACTCAACTTCTGTATCCCACAGCAAACGGTTATGGCAAATAAGCTTATTTTTCTCTTTTTATCCTCTTTTTCCCTGGTCTTAATAGGCCTCCCCACTAGTGGGGGGCGAATTTTTAAGTTGTTGGATAATGGGGAAGTACCGTACTAATTTCAGCTCCTCTTCGGTATATGAGAACACTATCTGAAACCCCCCCCCCTAAAAAAAAAATTACTGAAATCACTGTCTGTCCTAAAAGTAGGCTAACCTTTACCAAAATAATTAAAATACTTTCAGAAATAACGGTCGGTCCCAAAAGTCAGTTTTACCAAAAATAAGACCGAGCCGCAGCCTTATTTTCGGTAAACCTGACTTTTGGGAGCCTGCGAGGCATTCCCATATTATCCGTATAGCCTAATTGACCACTTGCGAGTTTCAGGCTATAAGGAAGTTGGATCCGTGATTCGTGAACCTCGGTATTAAAGAGAAATGCAATAATAATGCGAGTTTCAGATGGATATAAACTATGATAAATTTGGTTTCATGATTTTATAAAAGCATTGTGAGTATTTGTGACCATATTTTAGCTGACAATTCTTCTAAATATTAATGGCCACAGCTCCAACTTCCTTATAGGCCTAGACCAAAACTCGCAAGTGGTCAATTACAAAAAAAAAAAAAAATTATTAGGCCAGCATCTATCTTCAGTATTACCGGTATCCCAAACCCAGAGTGCCGTTCTAGGGTTTGCTAGCAGGATGATACACTCTTAGACTGCTACGCAGGCACTCCAGCCTTTGATAACAGTACAGTACGGTACCATACTGCACCGTGAAATTACCTAGCTTCGGACATTTCTGGATAAAAGTATGTAACCTACACTGCTACAGTTATGGAAAAATTACTCTGCATTATGGAAGAACACCGCAAACATACTTTTTTTTCCATAACATCATGTATTGGTACGATTTTAGTTACTGGACACCTATTTGACAGGTACCGCCAACGATTTAATACATATATTTTTTTCGGTTTCCACGCATCCAACACCAAGCTACACCCTTTTCTGGTGTACAAAACACTAAAAAAGCAATGGGGACACTTTAATAATGATAATATGAGACGAAATATAAAGACAACTCGGTTGCGTTCGTGGAAGTAGCGTCGCTTTGTTTACTTTACGCTCGGAGTGACTTCCCGGTCCCGCCGCCTTGGCGGTCGACTTAAAATGGCTAAGCTTGTTGGGTCAATTTTTTTATATAAACTTGCATTATAAGGCGTGGGATACAGGACAGGGTTGAGGGGGGGCTCTGCCCTCCCTCACCCCCCCCCCCGTGAATTATAATAATAGTCATCTATGTGGCCAGCAGGGGGGGGCAAGTAAAACAGCTGGCCGTAGTAACCTCGAGCGTCCTGGGTAAACAAATCGCGACGACGGACTCCCCCCGCCGCCGATTTTCGGCCCAAACGCCCCGTTTTATTCTCGTCGAAAACCACATTTAAAAAGTTATTATATCGTTTTCAATACTATTACCGGACCAGAAAAAGGTGTAGCTTGGTGTTGGATGCGTGGAAACCGAAAACAAATATGTATTAAATCCTCGGTGGTACCTGTCAAATAGGTGTCCAGTAACTAAAATTGTACCCATGTATTTATCCCATAACTGTGGTTCATTGAATATTTTTTCTAGTATCCGAAGCAGGGTGTCAAACTGGAGCAATTTTGTTTGATGGCTTGAATGAATATGAGGAGGACTACAAGAAAATTAAGATGAAAGAGCATTGATTTGGCCATTTTATCACTTGCGGAGGCAGAAGTCCGAAGTTATCGCCACGTCCGAAGTTAAGTCATGTTACCGGTACTTTGTAAGATCCTGTGTAGGCTAGCGGGTAGAACTGTTTTTCAGATGCCTATAGGCCCTATGTATATATGTAGCCTACTAAGAAACATTGAACAATATCTTTAACTTAACCTAACCTAGTAGGCCTAGCCACGGTGTCAAATCAGGGTAATTTTGTGCTAAGACTTGCATGAATATGAAATGGAATACAAGAAAATTAACATGGAATAGCATTGTTTTGGCCATTTTGTCACATTCAAACTAAAAAAAAACGTAAATATAACAGTATATTTAGTATTAATGATTAACTAAGTGGGAATAGGTCTCTCGTTTGACACCCTGAATTTCGCCTAGCCTATAGCCTATTAGTGGACTATTTATGAAAGTAAAATGTAAAAGTATAGGCTATTGTAACATTACCAAATTATCGATATAAGTACTGTACTGTAAAGTCTCCCCGCTACACAGGATTATACCCAGTACTTTGCCAGATTTGGGAATTTTGAGCATAGGCTAGAGCCGCTAGACTTATCAATAGGCCTAGGCCTAAAGTACGGTAGGCTAGAACATTAGAACAATTCACACATTACAACCCTATTACATAATGGAAATAGAGTCTAGCTTAATAGAACATGGAGGAAACTATACATAATGGAGTAAATCTAGATCCGTTCAATAACCCCGAGTGGTGACATTGAATTGACAATCTACACGCGTGTCCCACAACAGCTGATCCTAACACCGACCTGTCATCTACCTAAATCACCTTATTTAAGCCTTATTACAAGTCTCCTGTCTCACCTGTGGGCTGCTGTGGGGTCTGTGTGGCTGTGTGAGGGAGATGTGGCTCCAGTCTGTCTTAGTCGACGTGTAGATGATGAAATAATCGCTAGTTCGGCCGGCCCGGTAGATCCTCGTAGACCATCGCTTAACTCGGTGTGGCGGACGCTCATTGGCCGGGGATATAGGCGGATTCGGAGGACCTACATTCTCGGTTCATTCACCTATATCGCTAAATCTCGCCAACTATACTCAATCTTATTACTACCCTCCGTTTCTAAGCTAAGGGTACAGTGTTTATTTTTATGTGATACTTATTATATACCGTATTTTATCATTCATGCGTGTATTCTCCGAAATTCCTTGTAGCCGGAATGTGTTTGTGTTCGCTTCAGCCTTTTTTTGACTGAATTTCCTGGTGTGTATTGGCAAATTATCTCACTTTCACACACACACACACACTATCTTTTAAATACATACATACACACACACACACATTATCGCACTTACACACACTCACACTCACAGAGTCTCTCTCTCTGCTATCCCTTTCTTCGACTTCGCTTTATTTGGAGTTTATTATCTATATACTATAGAATCAAGTCCTGACCACCTCGTTTGGATCGTAAGGCCCGTGTAGTCAATATGTCTATGTAAATCTCAGTCTTTGTCTTGCACACACACACACACACACACACACTCTCTCTCTCTCTCTCTCTGCAAGGAAATTATTATCATCAAAGTCAACACCATGCACCATCAGTTTTGTTTTAATATGTTTAGTGCACTACACTCTTTACAAAGTGTGCCATATATACTATCTACTCTCTTCTTGAACTGCTTTACTGATGAACTGTTTACAACTTTTGAGGGAAGTTTGTTCCAGGTTGAACAGATCTTATAATTGTATGTGAATAGTTTCCACACATACTAGGGCCGAACCTTTTCAATTCTAATTTCCAGCCATAATTGCGTGTTGTATTCGTATTGAGGCTAAACATTTTGCTATAATCCACATTGTCAAACCCATTAAGTATTTTTATAACTCCAATGAACTGACCTCGTAGTCTGCATGTTTCCGAAGAAAAGAGGTCAAGAGCTCTCAACCGGTCCTCATATCTTTCTGCTAATCGATGGAATGAGCTTTGTAGCCCTAGCTTGTACTCTATCCAGTTGCTCTATATCTTTTCTGAGTGCTGGAGACCAGAACTGAACAGCATACGCCAGGAGAGGCCGTATCAAAGCATTGTAGAGTGTAAGGACTATTTCCTTATTCTTTGTATCTATTGCCACACCCCTTGATATCCAAAGGGGTGGCCACGAATAAATCGCCTCCAAGCACCTCTGTCCTCTGTCAGCCAGCACCCTTCCTCCTACCCAACACTGCTCTCACTCATATAGCCTACCTCTCAACTCCATCCTTCCACCTCACTCTGGCTACCTCTTCCTCTCTGTCCTTCCACCTCACTCTCGTACACTCTTAAGTCATTCTCTCACTTCCCATACGTTCCTTATGGCCGAACCACCTCAAGGTGTTCCTTATCACACTCTCCAGCACATCCACACCCTCACCACAACACTCTCGTACTTCCTCATTTGACTATCTCCACGTAATTCCACACGCACTTCTTAACCCGTTCAGTACCGGTGCCTTCCATTTAAATATATTCTGGTTAATATCAGATGATTTTGTTCAGTTTTAAATGGACCTCTAGTAATAAACAGGCTTCGAACTATCTCCCTTAATACTCTTTTAACTACCACAGATCCTTCTTAAACTGCACAAAATCGTCTAAACATAGCTAGAATAAAATTGAAGACAAAATCTGAAAGACCCGGGATCGAATCCCTGCCACGGCGGACATTTAGTGGGTGCGGTAGTACGTCCTAGCATGTTTCACATGCTTGCACCCAGTCAGGGGACATCCTGACGACGTATACAGACAAAACACACATAACAAAGCCACTCCAACACCTTCCTCTCTCTCCAACACCCCTTCTCCCCTCTCAACACTCTTCTCTGAGCTATTGCCGATAAAAATGGCATGTTCAGTCCTGTAAAGAATCGTAAGATTCAGAGTCGTAAAGATTCCAGGACGAGCTCATTAGCGGCGGATCCCCAGATCGACTGTGGTGATTGTCACCTAAACATCTACAAAACTAAACTAAGCATCTGCAGTACGTACATCTCCTTTACGTAGGGCATGTGGTACCCGTCTTGCAACTCAATCCCACCCCTACTCTGTGCAACTCTCCAACCCAAGAGTGAAACGTTACTCTCAAACTTTCTTCTACTCAACAGCTGAGCTCTGGAACTCTCTCCAAGAATCAGTCTTTCCCTCTTCCTATGACTTAAATTGCTTCAAACTCCGTGTGTCCAGGCATTTTGGCTCGAACGTCCCTTGATTTCGGCCCTGTCACTCTTTCAACTATGGGAGAGGCACTCGCTATAGGCAGTTCTGCCTTTTGCCTCCCTCAATCATATAGAAAAAAAACAAAAAACACAAAATAAAGTAACTCATTTCCACCTCTCCCACCTTTGATTTTTGTCTCTCCAACAACGTCCATGCTTCACTCCAGTACGATCATATTGGGATTACCACACTTTCATGCAATGACTTCTTTACTTCCATGCTCACCACCCTATTCCTTGTCACTACTGTTCCTACAACGCTCTTCCCCTGTTGCACCCTCTCCCGCACTTCATCCTCCATACTCCCATCTTTACCCATCACACTGCATAAATATTTAAATGAGCTGACATTTTCCTTATTTCCATATTGCTATACTTAAATTGCCTTCTAATAGGCCTATAGCCCAATATTTTCTTTATTTTCTTCTCTGCTTCAATGTACTGCTTGGAAAACTGTAGGTCACTGCTGATCAGAACACCCAAATCGTTTTCTAAATCAGTCACTTTTAGAGGCATCTCCAATAGCGAAAAGCCTGACTTGGAGCTTGTTTGGCCAATATGCATCACCTAGCTTGTTTGGCCAATATGCATCACCTAGCTTGTTTGGCCAATATGCATCACCTAGCTTGTTTGGTCAATATGCAACACCTAGCTTGTTTGGCCAATATGCATCACCTAGCTTGTTTGGCCAATATGCATCACCTAGCTTGTTTGGCCAATATGCATCACCTAGCTTGTTTGGCCAATATGCATCACCTAGCTTGTTTGGCCAATATGCATCACCTAGCTTGCACTTTTCCAAGTTTAGTGGCATCTGCCATGTCTCGGACCATTCACCCAGATCCATCCATCCTGAGTGAAATGCTGGGTGTGAAGGGAATTTAACCCTCCAGAAAATCCCCAGGCCCAGTGGTGGTGCCTGGCGCGGGTTCGAACCCTGGTTAGGGACCTCAGTAGGTTTTACCAGACTGTTGCGGGTTCGAACCCTGGTTAGGGACCTCAGTAGGTTTTACCAGACTGGCGCAGTTTCGAACCCTGGTCAGGGACCTCAGTAGGTTTTACCAGACTGGTGCGGTTTCGAACCCTGGTCAGGGACCTCAGTAGGTTTTACCAGACTGGCACGGTTTCGAACCCTGGTCAGGGACCTCAGTAGGTTTTACCAGACTGGCGCGGTTTTGAACCCTGGTCAGGGACCTCAGTAGGTTTTACCAGACTCACGCAGTAACCCACTGTAACCTACTACTACGGACGTACAATAGGATAGTAACCTTATCTTAGTTCTCCTTGAAAGAACCAGGTGATAGTCTCGTGGTGATTCACGTGGTGGGTTTCTTAGACTTCGCCACCAACGACTATTGTACTCTATCCCAAGGTTAAGAGATACAACAGGTTGGAGCATGGGGTCACTCAAACTCGTACCCGCTCGCGCATGACGTCACGATGAAGGAAGGGTCGGAGGTCACTCGACTGTTTACCATTCATTCTCAAAGGAGCAGCCGAGCCAGCACCATCCTCCGTTTTCTTTTACTTCATACCGTGATGCTATAACTACTGTATAATGCCCTGTGAAAGTGCAGCTCTTCTATTTTAACTGAACAAAATGCCTTTATATTGTCAAGTTGTTGGATGCATTTTGGATGCATTATTTATATATATATATATATATATATATATATATATATATATATATATATATATATATATATATATATATATATATATATATAGATATATATATATATATATATATATATATATATATATATATATATATATATAAGAACATAAGAACATAAGAAAATGGGAGTGCAGAAAGCCGATTGGCCTAAGCAAGGCAGATCCCTGTCCCACACAACCCCAATTCAATTACAAAACCCAATTATAGGCTTCACACTCTAATACCCTGAGGGTCTCTTACCAAAACGGTTAGAGATTAACGCAGGATTATGGAGGTCTGCAGAGCGCTGATTGGCCCAACCCGGCTGATCCCCCTTCACACCCAACCCTTCTCGTCCATATGCTTATCCAATTTTATCTTAAAGCTCCCTACAGTTTTAGATCCCACTATAGCACTTGGTAGTCCATTCCACCCATCTACAACTCTGTTACCAAACCAATACTTGCCTATATCTTTTCTGAAACGAAATTTATCTAATTTGAAACCATTGGTACGAGTTCTTTCGCTATCACTGAGCTTTAGTACATTTGCCATGTCCCCTTTGTTAATCCCACTAACCCACTTGAACACCTCTATCATATCCCCTCTAACTCTGCGTCTCTCTAACGAATGTAAACCTAATTTCTTCAACCTTTCTTCATACGAAAGATTTCTAATATTATGGATCATTTTTGTCATTCTACGCTGTACTCTCTCCAATGAATCTATGTCCATTCTGTAATAAGGACACCAAAATTGGACAGCATAATCCATATGGGGTCTCACTAATGACAAGTAAAGTTTTAAGATAACATCAGCAGTTCTGTTACTCACACTCCTAGAGATGAACCCGAGAATCCTGTTTGCCTTATTACGAACGCTTATACACTGTTTTCTAGGCTTCAAATCATTGCTAACAAACACACCTAGATCTTTCTCGCAGTCTGAATTTTCTAATTCTAAATTAGCTAGTTTATATTTAACATTTGTTTGCATCTTCCCTATCTTTAATACCTTGCATTTGTCAATGTTAAACTTCATCTGCCAATTTACTGACCATTCATGTAAGGTATCTAGATCCCTTTGGAGGCACTCTATATCGCTATCTGAATCAATTGATCTCCCTATTTTAGTATCGTCTGCGAATTTACTTATCCTACTAGTTATACCTAAATCTAGGTCATTTATGTATAGAAGAAACAACAGGGGACCTAATACCGATCCCTGGGGGACACCACTTTTGACTGCTCCCCCTTCTGACTTGGTACCATTTATGCTGACTCTCTGCTTTCTACCAATTAGCCATGACCTAATCCATCCTAACAACGCCCCACCTATTCCATGTGCCTCAACCTTTCTCATCAATCTCTCATGAGGGACTCTGTCGAAAGCTTTACTAAATATATAATATCATATGACTTGTCATTATCTACTGCTTCATATACCTCTGAGAAAAAACTAAGCAAATTAGTAAGGCAAGACCGTCCCTGAGTGAATCCATGCTGAGAAGAATTGATTAAGTTAAATGTTTCTAAGTGGTTTCTCATTTTCCTAGCAATAATTGACTCTAGTAGTTTTCCTATGATTGAAGTGAGACTAATGGGACGGTAATTGGATGCTATTGATTTATCACCTTTTTTGAAGATCGGAACTACATTTGCAAGCTTCCAAGCTTCTGGAACTATACCTGTTTCTAATGACTTGTTAAATAGAAATGTTAATGGATAACTTAACTCATCTCTGCATTCTTTTAATACTCTAGCATATACCTCATCAGGACCAGGCGATTTATGAGGTTTCAGTCTGTCAATTTCCTTAACCACATCATTTCTACTTATAGTAACCGTACTTAACCTATTTTCTATACTATCGCTGTATACCTTACGGACTTCTGGAAACTGTGCCAAATTTTCATTAGTGAAAACGGAAAGGATTTATATAGTTGGTAAAAAGCTTTAGGATTATTTTTTGAGTCATTGGCAACCTTAATCATAATTTCTTTTCTTTCCTAATATCCTTTTTTACCTGTCTTGATAGATTCTGATAGTAAGCAAGTAGGTGAATTTCGCCTTTTCTAAATAGTCTATTATTCATCCATTTGGGTTGGTTCTGTGTTGATCTAAATTTTCTTTTGGGGATATATTTATTTGCGCATTGAATAATGACTTGATAAAATTATCGTATGTATCTACCAAGTTTGACGTCTCCTCCTGACTTAAGATGACAGGTGCCTGAGAAAGGATACACTCATTTGGACACCTGGATCGACTTAATTTTTTGACCATAGGGTCCGCTAACAGGGCTTCTCTTAACCCACCATAATTGGCTTTTCTGAAGTCAGGTATTAATGTTGTATTCTCTCTGGTATTACCTTTCCATTGTATATTAAAATACACAGAATTGTGATCACTATTTCCTAGGTGGTCCCGTGTAACTTCGGAAATTTGTCGAAGTTTTTAACAATATCTGACTGTAAACACATTATAGAGATATAACTAGGTAAAGTGATGCGTGGTGATAGTGCGCGGTAATCCAGGAAGCCTCCTAAAATTATCCCCCATAATAAGAGAGCTATCCTTATCCTAAATGGTGTCCGAAGTCATCTTGAAAAGTGGCTATTACTTATTATCGCCAATGTCCGAAGTTACGACCCAAGTCCGAAGCGACTGGTTTTACGGAATGTAATTATTTGTATGTATGTGTGTATACCGGTATATACCAGGTTCAGATTATGCTGTTCAAATTTGATGTCCTCATTACAGAATGGACATATATAGTTTATTTGGAGTCAGTACCACGAAGAATGACCAAAATTATCCATAATATTATATATCTTCCATATATAGAAAGGTTGAATAAATTAGTCTTGCACTCGTTACAGAGACCCATCTCGTCCAAATGCCTATCTAATTTTATCTTAAAGCTCTCTATCATTCTTGATCCCACTATAGCACTTGGTAGCCTATTCCACCTATCTACAACTCTGTTACCAAACCACTATTGGCCTATATCTTTTCTGAAACGAAATGTATCTATCTTGAAAACAATTGTTATAGTTCTTTCGCTATCACTGGGCTTTAGTACATTTTTCATGTCCCCTCTATTAATCCCACTAACCCACTTGAACACCTCTATCAAATCCCCTCTAACTCTGCGTCTCTCTAATGAATGAACATAAGAACCTAAGAAAATGGGAGTCTGCAAAAAGCCGATCGGCTCTCACAAGGCTGTCACACCCAACCCCAATTACATAAGAACATAAGATCACGTGAAGCTGCATATGGCCTATCTACTTTAAAAGCTTCTTACTCTCACAAATACTTCCTAGAATTAGTACTTAAGTTAATATAGTACCAATATATAATATATTTAAGAAATAATAATTATGTCTAGATTTCTAGAAAAAATGCAATATTTGACACTACTTGGCCAAACTGGTTCACGGGCCTCATGCTAGAGGGAGTGGGGCCGCATGAGGCCCGCATATTGGAGTTGGACACCCCTGGGTCTAGTGGCAGCAGGTTGGCTGGCAGGCGAGCGTTTTTCTACCTTTCTTTCTCTCGTCCAGCATTGTGACGTCAGCAGGCTGCGCGTGCGCCAACCTGTTGTATCTCTTAACCTTGCTCTATCCCACAGTCTACAGATATAAGGTCGGTCCACCAGGCGACCCTTTGACGTCACCGGTCCCAGACGCGCTCTTTCCTTCTCCTTCTATCTTTCTCTCTCGCTTTCAATTAGTTCATTCTCTCTCTCTTTCTCTCCCCCGCGCGCACTCTCTCTCTCCACCAAAACTGATTAATGACCCCTCTGTGTGTGTTAGATAGTGTGTGTGTGTGTGTGTTGATGAATGTGAAGCCTAAGCGCATTTTGTGTTTGAATATTTTATATATTTATGGTTGTTTGCATGTGTGTTTAACTTCTTATTTCCATCACATATTATCTCTAAAAAAGTTTCTATCTATTCAACTAATATACAGTATATATATATATATATATATACTGTATACCCGGCATATACAGTATATATATATATATTTTTTTTTCTTCAATCTTGCACATTGCAGGCAAATGTGCAATTCAATTGTGCATTATTAAAGCAGTTAAAAAGGATGAGTAAACAAGAGTAGTAATAAAAGTGTAATAACATTTGGATATAAACAGTATATTATTTAAGTTAACAAGAGAAGTATATGGGGACAATAATAATGTCTCTTACAATAATTCAGAGAGGATTGTGAATTTATACTGTATTAGCAACGCAATAACTGTTTAACTTAACTACTTTAAGCATTTTGTTACATTGCTTACGTGCTGAATATATATTTCTATTCAATATAATGATGTATGTGTATGTACAAAAAAAAGGACACGCATGGGTAAATGTGCGTGTGTATACAGTAGACTCGTCTGTGTGCGTGTTTGTATTATTATGTGCATGTGTGTCTTCTTGTGTGTAAGTATGGTTTGTTAGTATGCTTAAGCATGTATGTAAATGTGCTTTTAATATGTGTAAGTGTATATAGCCTATCGCTTGTGTATGTGGAAGTGGAAGATTGTGTGTTCTTGTGTGGAAGTGGGACGTGTGCATGCTGATACATGTGCATATCTACTGTATGTGTGTATATGTTTTAATACGTACGGTATACATTTGCATAAATAAAATATACATTTTGATAATAAAGAAACGCGTCATCGAATCCTAAATGGGTTAATAAATGGTTAAACAAAAATCGTATGAGGGATTATTGTGCTTTTTTATTATTATTTTTATATATTATATTTATTTATTTAGTGTTTAACTTTCTTGATTATTGTATTTATTTATTTAGAAAGTGTCTATAACTTTCTTGATTATTGTATTTACTTATTTAGAAACTATTCTTAGCTTATTTAATTATTGTTTTGATTTAGTTTGTTTTCAATTTTAATGTAACTAAAAGTTTAAAAACATTCACATTCCTCACTGAAGTGTGATAATCCTAACGATAACATAACAGAAAAGTAATTATAGAATAAGCTCCTTTTATTATAACAAATCATTCCGTATATAATCACATATAAAATAACTATATATAATAACTAATACATAAATGGATCACAGCATATCAACTGAAATAATTACTATATTTCCGTAATTAACGAATGCCTAATTCTCGTAGATGCAACATAAAAATGGGATTCTTCCGGGAAGGAGTTTTAATCGGAAAATGCTTATTTTCGGGATTATTAGCGATACTGACCGCCACAGCATTTCAGAAAGACACCTTTCTTGAAAAATATATAAATGTGGTGGGTTTCTTGCTATCACGTGCTTGTTGTGTAGTAATAAACTGGGAAGTCCTGGCCTTCCAGCTACTGGCAGCTCGTTCCCGGACCTCATTCGCCACCATTTGGACTGGTTTGGGGAAGGCGGTTTTTGGTGCGACTGTATTTCGCACGCTGAAGCTGCTACCTGGCTTGCTGTTTAGCTTGCAAGACGGGTTAGTCAGATCAAATGCGAACCTATTCTTAGAGATGGTTTGCAACAACCGCTGCCTCAGAGACATTGTAGCGGGGTTAGTCTTGCTTTGGCCGGGACGATAATTATTAGTTTTTGGCAGAGTTTTTCTCAAAGGTTTGGGGTCGATAATTTTAACGAGGCCCCCGGGCCCCCTGTGTCTGCGGACGAGGCACTTTAATCACTTCCAGTTTTTGCTTCTTGGCAAAGTTCTTCATTATTATATCCTTCTGGTAACACCTTTCATTATATTTAGCATGGGAACCGTCCCGCGGCCGCTTGACTCCACGGTCAGTCATTTTGTATTATTTTATGACGAAACCTTAAGCTTTGTCGTAAATATAGTTATATAAGTACAGTACAGTACTTCTAATTAATACTCAAGAAGTTCGTAGATAAAAACTTCACGCGATTTATGGCTAGAAACGTACAAATATCACTATAAAAACTACAGTAAGTACTTGAACGTCTTACCTAAGCAGAAGTTTGAATGAGAATGACGCAGTCATAAACTTAAAATTATCATTTCGCTTCTGGGGAACAGGTTGTGATGGATTTATTTTTATATTATATTAGGATAGTTAATCGAGTGTAGTTTTGAAATAAATCATATTAGCTATGATCAAGAAGATAATAAAGATTTTGAACCGATTACAAGTGTTTTATAATTTAAAACAGAATAATTATTGTGAAGTATATATACTTAAGTTTATCATATAATGTAATTTTCTATATTTCTTTAATCATAGAAAACTACAGTTTATAGGGTAACTTAATTATATTTACGACACACAAACACGCGCGTACCAACATACGAGTATATAGCTACACATATAACACCTTTCTTCAGTGACAACCTTTTTAGAGTGTTGGGGCTTGTAGAAAAGAAAGGTGAATAAAGAATAGAGTATACTGTATGTGCAGAATCGTGTCGCGTGTTAGCCGATCTCTGTAACTAGGGTACACTATAGATCGAGATACCCTATAGGCTAGTTTCAAGAGATTGGCCAACCTCCGCCATATTGGTAGCACTGGTGATAGCGACATAGAGTGCCTCCAAAGGGATCTAGATACCTTACACGAATGGTCAGTAAATTGGCAGATGAATTTTAACTTTGACAAATGCAATCTATTAAAAATAGGGAAGACGAATTATTATGTTTCTTACACCAACCAACTTCACATCTAAACTTAATTAATGAAATCAACAAATACATGTGGCACTCCGAGGACTCGAACCGAGGATACTCACATCAAAATTCCGCGCACTATGCATTACGCTATCAAGACAGTTAAAGAAATATGGACAAGCCTAGATGTATTATGCAGTTTCGAATCCTGCATATTAATCTGAGCTTGTACATATATTCCACTATTGCAAAATATAAACTAGCTAATACAGAATTAGAAAACTCAGACTGCGAGAACAATTTGGGTGTATTTGTTAGCAACGATTTGAAGCCTAGAAAGCAGGGTATAAGCGTTCGTAACAAGGCAAACAGGATTCTCGGGTTCATCTCAAGGAGTGTGAGTAACAGAACTGCTGATGTTATCTTAAAACTTTACTTATCATTAGTGAGACCTCATATGGATTAAGCTGTCCAATTTTGGTGTCTTTATTACAGAATGGACATAGATTCGTTGGAGAGAGTACAGGGAAGAACGGCAAAAATGATTCATAATATTAGATATCTACCAAATGAAGAAAGGTTGAACAAATTAGGCTTACATTCGTTAGAAAGACGCAGAGTTAGAGGGGATATGATAGAAGTGTTCAAGTGGGTTAGTGGGATTAATAAAGGGGACATGAAAAATGTACTGAAGCTCAGTGATAGCGAAAGAAGTCGAACAAATGGTTTTAAATAAGATAAGTTTCGTTTCAGAAAAGATATAAGCAAATATTGGTTTGGTAACAGAGTTGTAGACATGTGGTGTAGGCTACCGAGTGATATGGTAGGATCGTTAACGATAGGGAGCTTTAAGATAAAATTAGATAGGCATATGGACGAGATGGGTTGGGCATGAGGGGGGATCTGCCGGTTATGGGCCAATCGGCGCTCTGCAGATCCCCGTAATCTTGTGTTGATCTCTGACCGTTTTGGTGAGGTCAGTCCTCAGGGTATTAGTGAGTTGGGTTTATAATTAGGACTTGTAATTGGGGTTGGGTGTGATAGGGATCTGCCTTGTGTGGGCCGATCGGCTTTCTGCAGACTCCCGTTTTCTTATGTTCTTATGTTCTTATAAATGACCGTGTGCGTTTATGTGAATGTGTAAGTGTTCATGCATATGCGTATATAGGCCTAAGTATGCGTGCACTTGTGTAAGCATGTGTATGCTTAATAGTGTATTTGTGTGCATGAAAGTGTGTGTGTATAAGTGTGTTGCTGTGTGTGTATATATCAGTTTCTGTGTGTAGTATACCCCTACAGCAGATGAGGAAATGGGGGGGGAGGGTTGGGTAGTATCATATTACCAAAATCAAATACAGCATACCGGTTTATACATTATATATATATATATATATATATATATATATATATATATATATATATATATCAACAGTAAGGTACTTTACCTGCTACACCTTTCCACACTCTCATTCACTCACTCACAAACACTCATTCACTCTCTCATATACATGCACACTCACTCGCTCACATTCATTCATTCACTCACATATACTCATTCTTACCTGGTGGGCTTCCCAGACCCTAGAGCTAAGTAGTAGGTCAGGGTCCACGGAAGCCACACACTGCTGATGCGCCAGCCCAAAGATAATTTATAATTTGTGGTAAAAACAGGGAGTATAGAAATCTATGGACTGGAAAGTGCATCATAAGCAGCTAAGTTAACAAACAAGGTACAAGTATAAGTGGTTGAGGAGGCCATTCACTCACACATATACGCACTCCTTCACTCATTCACAGATACTCAATCACTCACTTGCTCAAACTCATTTACTTACTCACAGTCATTCACTCACAGCCACTCATACGCACACACGCGCACTCATACACATACACAAGCGGCTCGCTTGGTGTAGTGACTAGCGTCTCGGACTTCCACCCAGAAGGCCCGGGTTCGCGCCCACGCTCGGCGCATTAAAGATTTTTCACAAGCACTGAGTCGTTACCATCCCTCATGAGCAAAGGGATGGGGTAGTAGTACAGGACCCCAATGGAAATACGCCTAATCGGCCTTATTGAGCTATCCTTAGCTAGCTTAGCATGCGCTAGCTTTAAGAACTATTATTATTATTATTATTATTATATCAACACTTACACACTCATTAATTCATACCCATAAACACACACACCAGGAAGCACAATCACTCGCCCACACATTCACACAAACATATGCACACTCTTCCACAAATTCACATACACAGATTAAAACAAACACAAACACACAAACTTGCACATACACAACATATTTACTAAATAGGAATAATAAGAAATCGTAAGTTCGTAACACTAAAACACGTTCACTTGTTAAAAACAATGCTCACCTCTTGATGTTGGTAATTGAAGAGATGGTTGTGCATCACATTTGATCCTGTACAGGTGTTTTGGTAGAGGTATGCCTAGCAGTTCATATGTTAGATATCTTTCATATGCACTAGGGTGAAAATGTAAACTGCAAACCTTTGCATAATCAGCATTAATAAAGTCTTTCCTACTGCAAAGGTGAATCCACTTCTTCCTAAGACTCTCATTCTTAGGAAACTTGTGAAAAGAAAAATACTTATCACTCTGTTTGTTACTGTTTGAGAAACAATTAAACACTGCACAGTTGCTGGGCATGTCTTCACACTTGAATAAAACCAATTAATAAAGTTGGACACCAGGGTTATGCATATTTAATTCACTTAATTTGGGAGAGAGATGCACGACCTTCACAAGTCAAAGGGAGGGAGAGTACTGACCCTTGGTCAGTGAGGATGAGTGACGTCACTATGGGAAACTGACCATTTTTGGGTCGCCTGGTGGACCGACCTTATATCTGTAGACTGTGTTCTATCCCAGACGTCAACTCGGGTAGTACAGTGGTTGTGGAATTTTTTCGGGTACTGGGTATTACACTGAGCTGCTCAACACCTATAGGGTCCTTCACATTCACTCCAAGCTTATGTCCGGACTGCCTAGTAGGGGCCGCAAGGTCTGTGCAATCTGTGTATCTATGAGAGACAGAGAGAGAGAGAGCGAGAGCGAGAGAGAGAGAGACACGAGAGGTAACTGTTTGAGAGTAATAAGCACCCCAGAGACCCCACCACCCCCCTAGCCACCTTGTTAGGACCCTACCCCCTACCTGTACCCCTACTCTCCCCTTCCCTGTTGCCATGACACCCCCCCCCCCCCCCCCCCACACACACACCAGAGACCCTATGGTAACAGATCGGCCAACCTCCGCCATATTGTTACCCTATACACAGAGATCGGCCAACCTCCGCCATATTGTTACCCTATACACATAGATCGGCCAACCTCCGCCATATTGTTACCCTATACACAGAGATCGGCCAACCTCCACCATATTGTCATCCTATTCACAGAGATCGGCCAACCTCCGCCATATTGGTACCCTATACACAGAGATCGGTCAACCTCCGTCATCTTGGTGCCACTGGTATCTTAAGGGGAGGGTTTTAGTTTGTTCCCTAGACCTTCATCTAGCTCAAAATTACACCCCCTTTAGGTTTTTAGTTTGTTCCCCAGACCTCCATCAAGCTTAAAATTACACCCCTTTGACCCCCTTTCAAGATAAATTTGTACATTTTCCGGTAGAAAAATGTCCCGGCCGAAGGCTGATTCCTCGCTCGCCAGGAAAAAATCGACACCTAAATGGCACGAAAGGTCTTAAAATTGACATAAGTGGGGCAAAAGTTCTTAAAATCGCCAAACTAATGGGGCGAACATCTTAATATTTCAAAAGCAATGGGGCTAAACATGAGGGAGAAAGGGGTCCAGAAAAGTATCCTCCCCCCCCCCCCCCAGTGGAAATCTCCCCTTAAGACTCTCAGGTCAGGTATTGAGGGATAAGCTGTTGGAGTGGCTTTGTTTCGTGTGTTAACCCCTTCAGACTCATATGACGCAGAGGTTGCCAGATTAGCAATACGAAATAGAGTTTTCTCACTCTTATAATTACCTCTCTAAAATTAGTTTTCTGCCCACAGCTAACTCAAAGACAACTGCAGAGGTTGAAGTAACTAAACTAAAGGTTTCTAAATACCTCTGATGGTAACAAAGGCTTTAAAGTATCCCTAATAGGCTCAAAATCGCGTCATATGTCTGTATGCGTCGTCGAGGTGTTCCCGACTGGGTGCGAGCATGTGAAATTTTAGGACGTACCGTACTAAAGTCTATTCACTGTAAGTAGGCGAGAAATCATAACCTCTAACCTCTGTAACTCAAAAACGACTAGAGTAATCGAGCTAACATTTCTACCATTTGGGGAGAGTCAGCCAAGGAATAGATGTGAAAATTTGCAACCAATTTGATCCAGTCCTTTTTGAGTTACAGAGGATAGAGGTCATGATTTCTCGACTACTTACAGTGAATAGACTATATCACACCCACTAAATTATGTCCGCCTTGGTTCTTATCCCAGACCATTCGAGTATCCACCATATTTTCACGCCATTCAAGCACCTGCCTACTTTTTCTATCCTAGTTTCAAAGCCAAAGGCGGATGTTGTGCATATGTGCACAACAAACTCACTTGCTCTCATGTTCCCGATTTCGACTCCTCTGAATTCTCAATTTTATGGCTCAAACTTTTCAATCATTCTCATTCTACATATTTATGGGCTGTCTATCTTTCCCCTAACTCTACCGACTTTCCCAAATTATTTGACTATCAAAACTCTAAAGTGGAATGCATTCTATACATTTCTCCTGTCTCAAAAATCTCCATCTTAGGAGATTTCAACGTTCACCATCACCAATGGCTTTCCTCTCACACTACTGACCAATCTGGTGAACAAGCTTACGTCTTTTCTATCCTAAATGACCTCTAGAGCAGTTGGTTCAGCAACCCACCCGTATCCCGGATTTCCTCGGAGATCGGCCCAACATTCTTGACTTGTTTCAAAAGTCTAACCCTTCTTCTTATACTGTCGATCTTTTCTCTCCTTTGGGCTCCTCCGACCATAAACTTATCTCTGTCACTTGTCCTATCTCTTCAGTACGGCCACCCGATCCTCCCAGCCGGCGGCGCTTGTGCCACATTAGCGCTGCCGACTGGGAGGCAGTACTTCTTTGATTTCCCATGGAATGATTTTTGCTTCCGTGGCCGGGGACCCTCGGAGAGTGCTGAATGCATTACCGAGGTAATCCTATCGGGCATGGAGGCATACATTCTATTTTCTTTCTCTCAGACTAATGCAAACAAAATCTTGGTTTACTCACACTTGTTCTACTGCTGTCAGCAATAAGAAGGAAGCATTCAAACGGTACCGACGTCTTCAAACTCAAGAATCGCATTCTTCCTATGTTTCTGCCCAAGACTCCCATTCGAGGTAAATGTGTAGCCTACATTTTTCGGTAAAAATAATATCCCGGCCAAAGGCATATTCCCTCTAAGTTGCAGGCTCTCTTTCGCCCGGCATGCAGCAAATCGACACCTAAATGGCACGAAAGGTCTTAAGATTGACAAAGAAGTCCATTCATTATAGGTTTGCCAGAAATCGTGACCCTTCTAACCTCTGTAACTCAAAAAGGGCTAGAGCAAATGGGTTGTAAATGTCCACACCTATTTCCTGGCTGACCCGTCCTAAAAGGTAGACCTATTAGTTGGATTACTGGAGTTATTATTGAGTTATGGAGGTTAGTAGACAAGACTATTGGCCTATCTATAGTGAATGGGTAGTACTCGCTTTTTCTGGACCCCCTTCTCCCTCACGTTTAGCATATTAGTTTTGAGGTTTCAAGACGTTCGTTCCGTTAGTTTGGCGTTTTTGAGACCTTTCGCCTAATTTCTTTGTCAATATTTAGACCTTTCGTGCCATTTCGGTATCGATTTGGCCTACCTATAATTAATGGATTAACTTTAACCCCTTCCGTACCGGTGACGTCTTTTTAAGTTTATTCTGGCTACTATTAGACGACTTTCTTCAGTTTAAAAAGGGCCTCCAGCAATTAACAGGCTTCGAACTATCTCCCCTAACCATTCTTACTACCACAGAGCCTTCTTAAACTGCACAAAATCGTCTAAATATACCTGGAGCCAAATTCAAATGACGTCGGCGATACAGAAGGGGTTAAAAAAATACCACTGTTCGATATAAATTTGTACATTATTCGGTAGAAAAATGTCAGATTCCTTTTGAATTGCAGGTTCGCTATCGTTCGCCAGGAAAAAATCGACACCTAAATGGCACAAAAGGTCATAAAAATGACAAAGAAATGGGGCGAAAGGTTTTAAAATAATTAAACACATGGAGCGAGCGTCTTGATATCTCAAAACTAATTGGGTTAAACATGAGGGAGAAGGGGGTCCAGAAAAAGCACCCCTTAAGGGGAGTTATTTAGTTTGATCCCTAGACCTCCCTCAAGCTTTAAATTACTCCCCCTTGACCTCCTTTCAAGATAAATGTGTAAATTTTTCGGTAGAAAAATGTCCAGGCCGAAGGCCGGTTTCTCTTAAATTACAGGCTCGCTATCGCTCGCCAGGATAAAATGGACACCACCTAAATGGCATGAAAGGTCTTAACATTGACAGAAAGGGAGCGAAACTTCTTAAATTCGCCAAAATAATGTGGCAAGCGTCCTAATATCTCAAGAGCAACGGGGCTAAACATGAGGGAGAAGGAAGTTCGAAAATAAATCACTCTAAGTGGAAACCTCCCCTTAAAGACGGTACCCATTTTATAACCTTGACACATAAAAGTCTATGGTTACAGACTATCAGATTTTAATATACCCTGTAAATTCCCTTCTCCCTCATGTTTTGCCCCAATTGTATCAAGCTTGGTGGAGGTTTAACAAAAAAATCTTCAGTACCCGATATATATGTGTGTGTGTGTTCGTGTATTTCAAGATTGTGTAGGCCTATATAGGCTATGTATGTCTTTCAAAGTTGTGAGAGAGAGAGAGAGAAGGGGTCCAGCACCGCCTCGCGGCTCGCCTGCCATACCCATTCAGTCACCCGCGAAGGAAGGACGTCCGCCCCCTCCCTTCCCGCCAACCTCGTGTCTCTTTCTAAACTCGTGCCAAGCTTCAACAAACACGTGATTTAGCTTCCTCCTGACAGTTACACCTCCTTTGCCACGTGATCAAGTTATTCGCGCCAAAATTCCTACCCCTATCAACGCTTTTTGCCACGTGCTAAGTTTCAACATATACGTAATTTAGCTTCAGTCACATCTTTACCACGTGATTAAGTTGATTCGTGCCTAAATTCCTAACCTATCAACCCTTTTTGCCACGTGTTAAGTCTACAAACACGTGATTTAGTTATTTAGTTATCTCCCACAGTCTCATATCCTTTGCCACGTGATCAAGTCGTTTCGCGTTAAATTCCTAACCTATCAACGCTCTTTGCCACGTGATAAGTTTCTACAAACACCTTATTTAACTCCTTTTCCTTTCCAAATCCCTAACTACGTATTTTATATATTGCTTGCTTCCCTTATTCCCTCCCTCCCTCCCTCTTCTCTCATAAATTGTCTTGTTCTAAACACGTGCTAAGCTTCCTCAACCTCGTAATTTAACTCTTTCTTCAGTCGCACCTTTGCCACGTGATTAAGTTCATTCGCGCCTAATTTCCTATCCTATTAAAGCTTTTCCCCACGTGTTAAGTCTCTACAAACACGTGATCTAACTTTATTTGCCTTTCCATATACCTAACTACGTATTTTCTGTTGTTTCTTGCCTTCCTTATTCCCTCCCTCCCTCCCTCCCTCTCCTACCATTCTAAACACATACTAAGCTCCCACAAACACGTGATTTAACTTCCTCCTAAATACGTGATTAAGTTGATTGATGCCTAAACTCCTTTCACTATCTACCTACTCTTTCACGTGACAAACAACCACGTGATTCAAATCCCTAGTTTAATTTCCACTTTCTTGTCCATCTGGTAAAGTCATTTCGTGTCTCCCTCACTCCCTCTGTCTAACTCTCCTCCCTCACATGAATTAACTCCCTCTTTTCCATTCCATATTCACGTGCTATATTTTTGTCGTGCCTCCCTCACTCCCTTAATTAATCCCTCAACTAATTCAACTGAATAAATCACCAAAAGGAGGGGCCGCTGTAAAGGCTTATCTCCCTGACCAAACACCCAGACCTAAGCCTCTCTTCCGAGCCCATCTCGTGTTTCGATCTACCCATGTGCTGAGATTCCATAACCACGTGATATAAGTCCTTTCGTATTTACAGTTCCTTTTCTACTTCTTAAGTCGTTTCGTGCATCCCCACCCCTCAAGTCTCAAGTCGTTTCGTACATTCCTTCTTTCCCCACCCCTCAAGTCGTTTCGTGTCTTCCTTCTTTCCCCACCCCTCAAGTCTCAAGTCGTTTCGTTCCTCCCTTCTTTCCCCACCCCTCGAGTCTCAAGTCGTTTCGTGCCTTCCTTCTTTCCCCACCCCTCGAGTCTCAAGTCGTTTCGTTCCTCTCTTCTTTCCCTCCCTTCCCCTTGTACCTCAATGTAACCACTTGCTTAGGACTCCATAACTATGTAATTTAGCTCCTCTCTCTCCTCTGCATATCCTTTGCCACGCGCTAAAGTCGTTTCGTTCCTCCCTTATTCCCCCTCTCCCCCTTGTGCCTCGTTCTAATCACGCGCTAAACCTCGATAACCAAGTGATTTAAATCCCACCTCTCTCCTAATTATCTCTTCTCTTTAATTACCCTATTATCTTTTATTTTCGTATCTTTATTTCTCTTATCTTTAAACAAATCTCGTAAATTTAATTCTCAGATCTGTAATTCTCTTATCTTTAATGCTCCCGTCTATTTAATTATCTCTTATCTTTAATGCTCTCGTATCTTTAATTACCCTATTATCCCATGACCTTTGTTGACCATGTAAGCTAACTCCTTGTCATACCCATCCTTCTTGCCACGTGCTGCCTCCCTTCCAACCCCTAATCTCACGCGCATCGAACACGTGCTGTAATTGTACTCCAGATTAGTGGTCAGAATCAAGCATGGCGGTACAAAAATACGCCCACCCGAGGCATGGTGGCATAAATAAGCCATAACGGTCGAATACAAGACATAACGGTCGAATAACAAAGCCGTAACTGTCGAATAATATACATAACGGTCGAGTAACGGACATAACGGTCGAATAATATACATAACGGTCGAGTAACGGAAATAACGGTCGAATAACACATAACGGTCGAATAACAAACATAACGGTCGAATAACAGACATAACGGTCGAGTAATAAAGACATAACGGTTAAATAACCCGACAATGGTATAACAGACAAACTTGAGATGGCCGAATAGTTAAGACGTAGAAGGCGAATAATATATACTTAGAGGTCAAATGGCCAAGACCTAATAGTCGAATAGCTAAGACGTAATAGTCAATTAGTCGAGCGAGAACGGTTGAATAGTCAAGACGTAATGGTCAAATAGTCAAGATGCAATGGTCGAATAGCAAAGACAGTAAAGATTAAAGAGCCCTAACGTAACGGTCGAATAGTCAAGATACAACGGTAGAATAGTCCAGAGATAACGGTCGAATGGCTAAGACAACGAATAGCCAAGACATAAGGGTCGAATAGTCAAGACGAAACGTTCAAATAGTCAAGACATAACGGTCGAATAGTCAAGATATAACCTTTAAATAGTCAAGACAACGGCCGCATAGTCAAGATGCAATGGTCTAGTGGCAAAGACAGTAAAGCGTTCAAATAGCGAAGACGTAATTAACGGTCGAATCACCAGGACAAAATGGTGACCTGGATTGACCTGTTGACTCTGACCCTCATCTGGATTCAACTGGCCAGGTAAGCATTAACACTATTTGGTGCCACGTCTCGGGGGTTATGATGGTATTGTGTTTCATTGTTATTGAGGTTTTAATTGGTTTAGCCGTTTTCGAACAACGTGTTTTTAGTTTACCCGCGAAACTTGGAAAATAGCCTCTCCAAACCCCCTTCAAACGTCCCCCAGACCCCCTTCAAGCTAAATGTGTACATTTTTCGGTAGAAAAATGTCCCGACCAAAGGCCGGTTTCTCCCAAATTGCGGCCTCGCTATCGCTCGCCCAGGAAAAATCGACACCTTATTGGGTTGAAGCATCATATAATCGCCAAACTAATGCGATGAAACGTCTTAAAATCTCCAAGCTAATGGAGAAAAACAGGGAGGCTCCAAATTGGCCCGCCCTGCACCTAATAGGGTTAAGTTTTTTTGTTTAGTTGACTTCCTAGACTTCCATCAAGCTTAACATTACTCCCCCTTGACCCCCTTTCAAGATAAATTTGTAAATTTTTCGGTAGAAAAATGTCCCGGCCTAAATTACAGGCTCGCTATCGCTCACCAGGAAAAATCGACACCTAAATGGCACGAATGGTCTTAAAATTGACAGAAATGGGGCGAGGGTTCTTAAAATCGCCAAACTAATGGGGCAAGCGTCTTTAAATCTGACAAGCAATGGGGCTAAACATGAGGGAGAAAGAGGTTCAAAAAAAAATCCTCCAGGTGGAAATCTCCCCTTAACTGTGCCCCAGATGACTAAGTATCCTACCCTAGAGTAGTTAGTTGGTAAATTGCCATGTTTCTATCTTGGTTACTCAGCTATAAGGTAGATTTTGTAGCGAAATATGATGTTAATTGTGAAAACTTGGCATTAATACGACACACAGCCATAGTAGTGTCATATATTTCCATTAAGTGTCGAGAAACCAGCTACTAAGAGATTCAATATACCATCAGCTGGACACCCATAGACTATAGTGTTTGTGTGTGAGGTGTGTGTGTGTGTGTATGGCGTCAAGCTAAGTGATCACGAGTTGTTGTTGTTGTTGTTGTTGTTGTTTCCCAAGCTACGTACGTGACAACAACTCACCACGAGTTGTTGTTGTTGTTGTTGTTGTTCCCCAAGCTACGTACGTGACCACGAGTTGTTGTTGTTGTTGTTGTTGTTCCCCAAGCTACGTACGTGACCACGAGTTGTTGTTGTTGTTGTTGTTGTTCCCCAAGCTACGTACGTGACCACGAGTTGTTGTTGTTGTTGTTGTTGTTGTTCCCCAAGCTACGTACGTGACCACGAGTTGTTGTTGTTGTTCCCCAAGCTACGTACGTGACCACGAGTTGTTGTTGTTGTTGTTGTTGTTCCCCAAGCTACGTACGTGACCACGAGTTGTTGTTGTTGTTCCCCAAGCTACGTACGTGACCACGAGTTGTTGTTGTTGTTCCCCAAGCTACGTACGTGACCACGAGTTGTTGTTGTTGTTGTTGTTGTTGTTGTTCCCCAAGCTACGTACGTGACCACGAGTCAGAGCGGGTGGTGGTGGTGGATGGAATTAATTTCAAATGAAGCTATTACTTTTAAGGGACGATTTCCACTTGAGGGATTTTTGACTGAACTCCTTTCTCACTCAGATTTAGCCCCATTAATTTTGAGGTTTTAAGACGTTCGCCCCATTAGTTTGGCGATTTTAGGAACTTTCGCCCCATTTCTGTAAATTTTAAGATCTTTCGTGTCATTTAGGGGTCAATTTTTTCCTGGCGAGCGATAGCGAGCCTGTAATTTAAGAGGAATCAGCCTTCGGCCGGGACATTTTCTACCGAAAAATGTACAAATTTATCTTGAAAGAGGGTCTAGACTCTAGAGGGTGTAATTTTAAGCTTGATGGAGGTCTAGGGAACAAACTAGAAACCTCCCCTTAAGCTCCTCGGTGGTCTAGTAGTTAAGATGTTGGAGTGCAGCACTATTGGCCTGGGTTCGAGCCCTGGCTGGGTCATGTCACAAAAATATTAAATTCAACAGCTGAGCTCTTGAACTCTCGCCCTGAATCCATCTTTCCCTCATCCTATGACTTAAATTGCTTCAAACTCCGTGTTTCCAGGCATTTTGGCTCGTACGTTGCTTGATTTGGGCCCTGTCACTCTTTCAACTCAGAGGGAGGCTCTCGTCACAGGCAGTTTTGCCTTTAGTTTCCCTCATCCACAAAGAACACAAAATTGCAGGCTCATTATCGGTCGCCAGGAAAGAATCGACATCCAAATGGTACGAAAAGACTTAAAATTGAGAAAGAAATGGGGTGAAAAGTTTGAAAATCGCCAAACTAATCTGGCGAACGTCTCAAAATCTCAAATCTAATGGGGCTAATCATGAGGGAGAAGGGGGTCCGGAAAATGCTCCCCCTTTATGCCTCCTTCTTTCACTTCTAAAGGTTAATACGCAATATATAGCTATAGAAAATATAGTGAGCCCATTCGCAAACCAGATCTCAATTTGTTATTAATGTTATATTGTGACACACACACACACACACACACACACACACATACACTCTCACTCTCACTCTCTCTCTCGGGAGAGATCCTTCTTCTTTGCTATCCTTTCCTTCCACTTTCCCTTACTCACGGGTTAGCTATCTCTACTAGAATCTAGTCCTGACCACCTCGCTGGGAGAGAGAGAGAGAGAGAGATATATATATATATATATATATATATATATATATATATATATATATAGAGAGAGAGAGAGAGAGAGAGAGAGAGAGAGAGAGAGAGAGGTGCAAAGGAGATTATTTTTCGAAGACCTTGTATTTCACTCCAGGGAGTTAATTTACACACTAACAGAGATAGATAGATAGACAGATAGATAAAGGGTGGTTTGTGGTTAGGTAGATAGATAGAGGGTATTTTGTGGATAGATAGATAGATATATAGATAGACAGACATATGGTGGTTTGTGGATAGATAGATAGATTGAGTATTTTGTGGATAGATAGATAGACAGATAGATAAAGGGTGGTTTGTGGTTAGATAGATAGATAGATAGAGGGTATTTTGTGGATAGATAGATAGATATACAGACATATGGTGGTTTGTGGATAGATAGATAGATTGAGTATTTTGTGGATAGATAGATAGATTGATAGAAAGATAAGAGTATTATGTGGATAGATAGATAGATATATAGATAGATATACAGACATATGGTGGTTTGTGGATAGATAGATAGATTGATAGAAAGATAGAGTATTTTGTGGATAGATAGATAGATATATAGATAGATAGACAGACATATGGTAGTTTGTGGATAGATATATAGAGGGTATTTTGTGGATAGATTGATAGATAGACAGATATATAGAGAGATAGAGGGTATTTATGGATAGATATATAGATAGTGTAGTTTGTGGATATATAGATAGACAGATGGATAGATTTTGGGTAGTTTGTGGATAGATAGATAGATACAAATAGGGCATTTTTTGGATAGATAGATAGATAGAAGATATGTTATGGATAGATAGATAGATAGATAGAAGATATTTTGTGGACAGATAGATAGACAGACAGATTTGTTTTTTCTATATTCCAACTACTCCCTCTCGGATAGAGGGTATTTTGTGAATAGATAGATAGATAGACAGAGAGTATGTAGTGGATAGATAGATAGATACGAGATAGATACAGAGGGAGCGAGAGAGAATCAATATTCAAAGTCCATTATTGGTTAGCCCCGCCCCCTTTACAGTATATTCCCTAGGGAGGTGATGTGATGATGCTGCAACCGTAGTGTCTTGTTAAAATCCATCCCTTTCTCTCTCTCTCTCTCTCTCTCTCTCTCTCTCTCTCTCTCTATCTATTTATCTACCTATCTATCTCTATCTATCTATCTATCCATCTACCTACTAATACACAGATCCATTATTGGTTAGCTCCGCCCCCTTTATATTCCCTAGGGAGGTGATATGATGATGATGATGATGCAACCGTAGTGTTTGGTTAAAATCCCTACCCTCTCTCTCTCTCTCTCTCTATCTATCTATCTATCTATCTATCTATCAATATACAGGTTCATTATTGGTTAGCTCTGCCCCCTTTCTATTCCCTAGGGAGGAGTCATGATGATGTAACCATAGTGTCTTGTTAAAATCCCTCCCTCTCTCTGTCTCTCCTATCTCTAGAGTCTATACCACCCCCCCTCTCACTCTCTCTCTCTATCTATTTATCTATCTCTATCTATCAATACACAAGTCCATTATTGGTTAGCTCCGCCCCTTTTATATTCCCTAGGGAGGTGATATAATGATGATGCAACCGTAGTGTCTTGTTTAAAATCCTTCCATCTCCCTCTCTCTCTCTCTCTCTCTCTCTATCTATCAATACACAAGTCCATTATTGGTTAGCTCCGCCCCTTTTATATTCCCTAGGGAGGTGATATAATGATGATGCAACCGTAGTGTCTTGTTGAAATCCTTCCATCTCCCTCTCTCTCTCTCTCTCTATCTATCAATACACAAGTCCATTATTGGTTAGCTCCGCCCCTTTTATATTCCCTAGGGAGGTGATATAATGATGATGCAACCGTAGTGTCTTGTTGAAATCCTTCCATCTCCCTCTCTCTCTCTCTCTCTCTATCTATCAATACACAAGTCCATTATTGGTTAGCTCCGCCCCTTTTATATTCCCTAGGGAGGTGATATGATAATGATGATGCAACCGTAGTGTCTTGTTGAAATCCCTCCCTCTCCCTCTCTCTCTCTCTCTATCTTTATCTATCAATATACAGGTTCATTATTGGTTAGCTCCGCCCCCTTTCTATTCCCTAGGGAGGAGTCATGATGATGTAACCATAGTGTCTTGTTAAAATCTCTCTATCTTTCTCTCTCTCTCTTTCTCTCTATCTATCTATCAATATATAGATCTATTACTGAGTAGCCCCACCTCCTTATATTCCCAGGGGAGATGACATGCTTATGATGATGATGCATTACCTTCCCAGACTTCCTTCAAACTAAATATTGCTTTCCCAGACCCCCTTAAAGCTAAATTTATGCATTTTTTTATAGAATAATATCCAGGTCGAAGGCTTGTTATCACTCACCCAGATTTTTTTTTTTTTTTATGGTGTGAACCGTCTAATTATCGAAAAACTAATGGGGCAATATTTGTTATGATATATGATGAAGTGTAACCTTATGAGTTAGGAAATGCCCACACGGAAAGTTTTTATATAGTATAGGAAGAAATTAGTTTGAAAGAGAAATTACACATGTCTACTGATTAATTCATATTAATCCAATCAATAATAATAATAATAATAATAATAATAATAATAATAATAATAATATTTATTCAGTTAGCAATTTACAGAGTTGGTACCACATAGTATGTTACAAATATGACATGTACCAGCCTTGCATAATTCCAACTAAGGATAGCCCAATAAGGCCGTTAGGTGTATTTCCATTGGGGTCCTTGTGGGATTAGGTTAGCTGGGGAAAAAGGGGAGGATAAAAAAATAGATACTTTAGAGAAAGTATTTCTAGGGGGTTATTTTAAGATACCTTACATCCTATAGTAAATATCATCTATAGTATAGTATATAGTATATCTTCATCAGATGATCGTTCAATCTTTTCTTAAACGTATCAATTGAATTACTGTCGACCACCTCCCTTGGTAAACGAGGGAGAGAGAGAGAGAGAGAGAGAGAGAGAGAGAGAGAGAGAGAGAGAGAGAGATGAATGGGGGAGATTGAGAAGGGATCTTGTGAGGGGATTGCAAGAAGAGATAAATGGGGGGTAGGAGGGGGGGGGGGAAAGCTGATATGGACCACATGGGGGGGGGGGGGGCAAAGGGGGTCCCGCACTCAAAAACATACATATACAGTATATATTGATACACACGCACCAATAACCCTCCCCCCCCACACACACATATATATATATATATATACAGTATACTGTATATATATATAGTATATATATATATATATATATATATATATATATATATATATATATATATATATATATATATATATATATATATATATATATATATATATATATATATATATATATATATATATATATATATATATATGTATATATATACACATACATACCCTCACACACACACACATACACCCTTATACACACACATACCCTCACACACACACATACCCTCACACACACACATACCCTTACACACACACACACAAACATATACCCTTACACACACACACACATACCTTTACACACATACATACATCCTCACACATACATACATACCCTTACACACACACACACACACACTCTCAGGTCCCCAAGGGTGGTTGTTGTAGGGGGGGGGGGGGGGGCGGCTACAAGATAGGTCACCATAATGGATGATGACCCACTTTGAAAGACGGACCGTCCCCACACCGAGCCCCTCTGAGGGTGGATAAAATAAAAATAAAACAATTCCAACAATGAAGTTTTCAGGTCATTTTGGAATTTCAAGCTAATTGGCCGATATTTCTTGGGACACTCGTGATCCATTTTCTTAAAGATTGAGAGAGAGAGAGAGAGAGAGAGAGAGAGAGAGAGAGAGAGAGAGAGAGAGAGAGAGAGAGAGAGAGAGAGAGAGAGAGAGAGAGAGAGAGAGAGAGAGAGAGACGACGTTTACCTCTCTCACTCACATATACACACTCACTCTCACTCACTCTCTCTCTCCCAATCTTTAAGAAAGGGGATCACGAGTGTCCCAAGAATTATCGGCCAATTAGCTTGACTTCTATCATAGTAAAACTCTTAGAAGGGATACTAATAGACAAGATAGTTGACTACCTAGAAATCCTCAATATAATTCATATTTGTTTTCACCAACCCACTAATTAATTTACAAATAAACCTAACTAATGAAATCAATGAAATTTATGAATACATGTGGCACTCCAAGGACTCGAACCTAGGATACTCACATCCAAATTCCGCACACTAAGCATTACACTATCAAGACAGTTAAGGGGTTATGCACAAGCCTACGATATATTCCATGCATTCTCGAATACTGCATATTAATGTAAGCATGTACTGTACATACCCCCAACTGCTCTATGGTAACCTAATGTTTAGACGAATGGAAGGGGTAATTAATTACAGATTCCCAATATGGATTTAGGCGACACCGATCATGTCTTACCAATTTGCTGTAATTATTCCCTGTGAGTATGACAAAAGTAGAGCCATAGACATCCTTTACTTAGATTTTCAAAAAGCTTTTTCCAAAGTGCCTCATTGCAGGCTAATGTCAAAAGTTAGTGCACTAGGTATCAATACAGAGGTCACAAATTGGATAGTTGGCTAACAGGTAGACAACAACGAGTGGTAATCAATGGTGTTTCTTCTGAGTGGACTCCAGTCACTTCTGGAGTTCCACAGGGATCTGTCCTTGGCCCACTTCTGTTTATCATATATGTTAATGACATCGATATTGGTCTGTTGAGCGGGATCTCCAAGTTTGCCGATGAGATAAAGCTTGGAATGAATGTGAAGGAACCCAAAGGGGTTGAACAGCTCAGGATGGACCTCAACAGACTGGGTGAATGGTCGGAGACATGGCAGATGCCTCTAAGCTTGAAAAAGTGCAAGGTGATGCATATCGGCCAAGCAAACTCCAAGTCAGGCTATTCGCTATTGGGAATGCCTCTGGAAGTGACTGACTTAGGAAAGGATTTGGGTGTTCTGATTAGCAGTGACCTAAAGTTTTCCAAGCAGTGTATTGAAGTAGAGAAGAAAGCTCAGAAATTATTGGGCTATATTAAGAGGCAATTTAAGTATAGAAATAAGGAAATAATCCTCACACTTTACAACGCTCTGATACGGCCTCTCCTGGAGTATGCTGTTCAATTCTGGTCTCCAGCACTCAGGAAAGATATAGAGCGACTGGAAATAGTACAAGCTATGGCCACAAAACCTATTCCATCGATTAGAAGACTGAGCTATGAGGACCGGTTGAGAGCTCTTGATCTCTTTCCGTTGGAGACACGCAGACTACGAAGTCAGCTCATTGAAGTTTTTAAAATACTTAATGGGTTTGACAATGTGGATTATAGCAAAATGTTTAGCTTCAATATGAATACAACACACAACCATGGCTGGAAATTAGAATTGAAAAGGTTCAGCACTTGTACTTTTGGGGAGTTTTTCACATACAAGATCTGTTCTACCTGGAACAAACTTCCCTCAGAAGTTGTAAACAGTTCTTCAGTAAGAAGAGAGTAGATAGTATTTTTCACACTGTATTTAGTGTAGTGCACTAAACAGTCTCTCTCTTTCCACTTCGAGTATCTCCTCGGAATGGACCGCAAGGTCTCTGAGATACTAACTATCCCTTGTAACTCCTTTTAACTCTCTCTCTCTCTCTCTGTTCGGTTGTTAGGTGAAGATAATTGAAAAAATGGATGTTGATGATTTGGCTAGACTACACCCCCTTGATCCCATGGTGTGTGTGTGTGTGTGTGTGTGTGTGTGTGTGTGTGTGTGATCCCTGACACCATCACTATCACCACCATCATCATTATCACCATGACTATCACCATAACACCTTCACTATCACCACAACTGTCATCGTCACTATTACCACCACTGTCTCCACCACTATCACCATCACTGACACCATAACACCATCATTATCACTGTTACTATCATCATTACACCATCACTATTACTGCAACACTGTCACCATAAGAAAACCATCACCATCATCACCACCACCACCATCACCACCACCACACTATCAACACCATAATTAAGGGCAGAAGCATAAAGAGTACGAGATTCTTACGTTTGAAGGGGAGGGTACCGTTTGTATGCTTCCTCCTTATTGCAGACAGCAGTAGAACAAGCATAAGTAAACAGAGATTTTTTGCATTAGACTGAGAGAAAGAAAATGGAATGTATGCCTCCATGCCCGAGATGATCACCTCGGTAATGCATTCAGGACTCTCCGAGGGTCCCCGGCCATGGAAACAAGAATCATTCCAAGGGAAATCAAAGAAGTACTGCCGAAGAGCCTCTCAGTCGGCAGCGCCAAAGTGCCATTAGCGCCACCGGCTGGGAGGATCGGATGACCGTGCTGGAGAGATAGGACAGGTGACAGAGATAAGATTATAATCGGAGGAGCCCAACGGAGAAAAAACGTTTACAGCTTAAGTAGAAGGATTAGTGGTTATAAATAAGTCCAGGATGTTGGGCCGATCTCCGAGGCGGTCAGGAATACACGTAGGATGCTGGAATAACTGCTCTAGGTCATTTTGGATAGAAAAGATGTAGCTAGGCTTGTTCACCAGGTCGGTCAGTGAAATGAGAGGAGAGCCATTGGCAGTGGTGAACGTTGAAATCTCCTAAGATGGAGATTTTAGAGAAAGAGGAGTTTGATAGGATGTGTTCCACTTTAGAGTTTCGATAGTCAAAGAATTTAGGAAAGTCAGCAGTCTTAGGGATAGATAGACAGCACAGGAATATTTAGTATGAGAGTGACAGGACAGTTTGAGCCATAAAGGGTCGAAGTCGGGAACACCAGCAAGTGAGTTTGTTGTTGTTGTTGTTGTTGTTGTTCCCCAAGCTGCCTGGCCGAACAGCCCCAAGGCCCCGAGCAAGGCCAAGGCCATAACCGAGCACCCCCACAGAACCCTCCCTGCCTACCACAACAAAGCCTGGGTGACCGAAGCCACTCCATGGCGGGGAGCTGAGGAAGGTGCGGAAATGCCCAGGAAACCAAAGCCCCACCCAAGGCCCTGTGCCCCCCAGCAATTATGAAGAAAAAGTTGAGGGGCAAAGGAAAATGTGACGCTTTGGCTTCCAATCTTGGTAGATTGGGAGATCAATCCACGGAAGAGACGCCGTCACTTGAGATCTAGAAGATATATAAGTAAAAGGAACAGTCAGAGTAAGCTATGGGTATGGCAGAGATCGCTCAGTTCTCACTCTGATAGACCAGCCCATCACCACTGTTGAGTTTGTTGTGCACATACACACAACATCCACCTTTGGCTTGGAAACTAGGATAGCGAAATTAAGAGGATACAGAGAAGGGGCTGCTGGCAGTTGTTGCAGACACCTGAGTTTAGGTGAGGAAAAGAAGATCAGGTTTGTTGGAGGAGAGGTGGTGTTTGACAGAGGGAAAGTTAGAGGATAGGCCGAGAATGTTATAGAAATGGTTATACTAAGATTGTGTTGATGCGTTGTCAGGGGAAGGACAATTAATTTGGAGGGCATTTTATGGTCCCCCCCCCCCCCCCCCCCTGGGGACTCCGAGGCAGGTATATTTGTTGTCGCCATATCTATCTATCTATCAATCTATCTCTATCTTATCTATCTATCTATATATATATATATTTATATATATATATATATATATATATATATATATATATATATATCTCACTCACTCTATCTATCTGTCTCTCTATCTATCTCTCTACAATAGAGTTCTTTCCTTCCTTTTTACATTTTGTTTTCTATATTTTATTTTTTTATTTTTTATATAAACTGTATATAGATTATTTGTTCTAATAGATTTCACTTCTGCCCTCAGATGTCGTCAGGGCGATGGAGGTTGGAGCTTCCTGAACCAAGACGCCGCGCACAACAAGTCATCCATCCTGCCTTTATACTACGACAAGTACACCTCCCCCGCTACGGTGTCCATACCCGCTATCGTCTACTTCGATATGAAACTCTTGGACATCAGCACCATCAATGAAAACGATATGGTGGGTCATGGATATATAGATAAATAGATAGATAGATAGATAGATAGATAAATAGATAGATAAATAGATAGATAGATAGATAATCTAATATATACATTTCACATCAAACACCACCCAATGAAATTAATGAAAGCATGTAATCTTAATGGGATTCGAACCAGGGTTACCACATACAGATAGATATGAAGTTAGATATGAAGTTAGCTAGATAGATAGAGAGATAGGTGTGTGTGTGTGTAGTAGTAGTAGTAGTAGTAGTAGTAGTAGTAGTAGTAGTAGTAGTAGTCATTCTCAAAGCTGCCTGGCCGAACAGCCCCGAGCTCCTAAGGAAGGCCACGGCCGAGACCAGGTTTTCCCACAAAGTTCTCAAGTAGTGTGTGTTGTGTTGTTGGCGTAAGTGGATGTGTGTTGTGTAGCCTTCCATAATGTGTTTGATAGTGTGCGGTGTTGTGTTATAACCTGGACAGAGTCGTCCAGCCTCTTCTGATAATTAACATGAATCATCCATTACAAACCCCAATGTCCCTGAATAAACTAATGAAAGCCTACGGTCCTCCCGAGATTCCAACCCAGAAGGGGCTGGATGGTGCCCACATCGCAGTCTAGCCAGGTAGACTCTGTCCTCACGGTAGAGGAGGGTTTCTGAGGGATGGACTTCAGGGGGACGTGCATGTAGCTGAGTGACTGAGTGACTGAGTGACTGGATGGATCGGTGGGTTAATTAGTAAAATTAGGACCTTAGAGGCTATCAACCCTTCAGGATTATTAAGCCAGCACACTGTAAGTCAAGAATAGCGCCAGGACTGGAGACCCTTTTCGAGAACTCCAGTCCTTTAAGGGGAGGTACCGGTATTCAGTTTGTTCCCTAGACCACCATCAAACTTAAAAATACACCCTCTAGACCCTCTTTCAAGATAAATGTGTAAATTTGTCGATAGAAAAATGTCCCGGCCGATTCCTCTTAAATTACAAGCTCGCTATCGCTCGCCAGGAAAAAATCGACACCTAAATGGCACGAAAGGTCTTAAAATTGACAGAAATGGGGCGAAAGTTCGTAAAATCGCCAAACTAAAGGGGCAAACTTCTTAAAGTCTCAAAAGCAATAGGGCTAAAAATGAGGGAGAAAGGGGTTCAGAAAAAAATCCCTCAAGTGGAAATCTCCCCTTAATCGGGGGGGTGATTGGAGTATGGACATGCTTCTGGAGGCTGGTTTGGGGTGGGCGAGGGGGGAGTGATGACAGTATTAAGGGCAGATCTCCACTTGAGGGATTTTTTTCTTGACCCCTTTCTCCCTCATGTTTAGCCCCATTGCTTTTGATATTATAAAACGTTTGCCCCATTAGTTTAGCGATTTTAAGAACTTTCACCCCATATTAAGACCTTTCGTGCAATTCAGGTGTCGATTTTATCCTGGCGAGCGATAGCGAGCCTGTAATTTAAGAGGAACCGGCCTTCGGCCGGGACATTTTTCTACCGAAAAATGTACAAATTTATCTTGAAAGGGACTCAAGGGGGTGTAATTTTAAGCTTGATGGAGGTCTAGGGAACAAACTAAATACCTCCCCTTAATGTATGATAACGAGTGCTAGGTGTTGTTCTGATGTGTCTTGGTGTGTGAGGATGTTGTGCCATGTAGTAGTGCAGTGTGTGGTGTTGAGTTGTGGAGGCTGGTGTGTATATTATATATAAGAACCAGGAACCAGGAATCGAACCCAGTCCTTCTAAAATTACAGGCTCGGTATTGCTCGCCAGGATAATACTGACAAAGAAATGGGGCGAAAGGTCTTAAAATCGACAAATTGATGGAACGAACCGTCTTAAAAATTTCTTTCCCCCCAGACGTTCAGCGTGGAGTCGTTCGTGTCGTACCGTTGGAAGGACTGGAGACTTCGGTGGAACCTGGAACCTCCGGAACTGAACCCCTGTTGGAACCCTGAACCAGACAACATATCCAACCCGCTCAACTTCTCTCAGGTACTTTAATTGACCACTTGCGAGTTCCAGGCTATAAGGAAGTTGGAACCGTGAACATCGATATTAACGAGAGATTGAGTAACACTGTGAGTTTTGGATGTATAACAAATATGATTAATTTTATTGTATATATTTATAAAAAAATTATGACCGTATTTTAGCTGATAATTCTGCTAAATATTGATGGCCACGGCTCCAACTTCCTTATACACCAAAACTCGCAAGTGGTCAATTATACAGAGCGGTTTTATTCAGCTTAGGAAGGAATGTTGTTACCCGGAACCTGACAACATATCCAACCAGCTCAACGTCTATCAGGTACTTTAACCCTTTCTGTCCTTTGCATTATATTCTGGCTACACTTAGACCAATTTAGTCAGCTTAGGAAGGACCTCTAATCATTGAAAGGCTACAGCCTATCTTAGTTAATCCTTTTAGATTGATACAGTAGCGCTATCATAAAATACACTGAAACTATTAGGCCTATCCTGATCATATACTGTAGCTAACTCTGATATCTCTCTCTGTCTCTGTACCACTCCCCCACACACCCACTCACTCACTCCCTCTCCCCCCCCACAGATCTGCAGCAAGAACTACACAGCCCACATCTCGAAGTGTGAGACCCATAACACCCCCCCAGGGACCAGGACCATTCTACCCCTTAATGTATGTGTAAAGCCTCCTTCTGTATATCTCCAACACACACACACACACACACACACACACACACACACACACACACACACACACACACACACACACACACACACACACACACACACACACACACACACACACACACACCCATAACACCCCCCCAGGGACCAGGACCATTCTACCCCTTAATGTATGTGTAAAGCCTCCTTCTGTATATCTCCAACACACACACACACACACACACAGCATTTGGGAGTTAAGCTTAAAGTGTTCCGTTTTATATTATCTGATAAGTTAGAGCTGTTGAATCTGTGTCGCAGCATTATAATTAATAATTGGAGGACATTGTTAAAACGATTGTTTCTGAACTCACGTAAATTGGTGCGGAGAACAGGGTAACCAACTGTACAGGGTTGTGGTATTTTGTGTTTGGAAGGATTAGTAACACCAAGTATCGAAGTGATACCGTAATCATAATTATTATAAGAGGCTTTTTTAATCCAACCGGCCGCCATTTTGGTGGTGCTATCAGCTTCTAGAGCAGTGGACCACTGGTTCCTATCTATCTATATATCTATATATCTATATAATCAGGCCCAATCCCCACTTTCCTATTTTCCTATCTTCAGAAAATTCCTGTGCTTGGTATGCTTCCAGCCAGGGCCCCACTGGGGTAAATAAAATAGTAAAACAGTGGTGGAACTGCCATCCGGGTGAGGGACTGCTCTGGGTCTGCTCCTTCAGTGTTCATGGTCATAATCCACTTTGTGGAAATGGCACTGTGGAGTGGGTCAGTGGAGGCATGTCTGGGAGCCTGGAGGCAGTTCCTGCCATGGCCATCCCTTTTGGGGTACTTCCTCTGGAAACGTGGCGTCAGATTGATGATGATGATGACAAAGAGAACTAACATTATGGTGTCACAATGGGATGTCTTATGTTGAAAGATGTTTGTATTTCAGTTTTTGGAAGACATTTGGCAGCCAGACGCCTTCTTCAAGAACGGCATCAGGTCCTCCATCCACAAGGACTGGGTGGCCAATGAGTTCCTCGCCTTCTACGATAACGACGGTCACTTTAAACTCTATAGCAGGTCAGTTATGGATTAGTAATTACCCCTTTCTGCACTGGTGACGTCCTTTTCATTACTTTGTGCCAACTTTTAGACGATTATATTCAGTTTAGGAAGGATCTCTAGCAATTATAAGGCTTCAAACCATCTCGATCAATTATTTTTTAGCTACGATGGGCACTTTAACCCTTAACTGGCGGCGCGCAACATATGTCGAGTGAAATAAATTTGGACTAAGTGGCGGTGCACGACAGCTGTCGAGCGCCATTTTCAGCACGTAATGTTGCTGAGAGAGAGAGCTGAGCGGTGGGACGAGCGTAGTAACCTTATGACCGCTCCCCACGACCACCGTGGACATACTGAACTGTATTCTACATTCCTCCCCCCTTTCTCACTCGCTACACAGGGAATTATGTAAGGAAATTACCTTATTTCATGGTTTTTGCACTCGTATTGCAAGAGAACCAGTGGTCGTACAAGGATGGTTCGGGTGTCATTGGAAAGCTCTGTTTACGCCCTTTCAGGGATATATACTTGTTTTACGCTCTGGGTCTTATTTAGGCATGAAAATGAGCACGGAAACAACCCTATTTAGGGTTAAAAAAAAAACGCTGTGCGGTACGGTCAAATAGACCGCCTAGCCCGTCAATAAGGTGTTAAACTTTATAGCAGGTCAGTTATTGAATATAAACACCATAATTATGAGGAGGAGCACTTTATTGACAACGTATGCGAAATGTTGTCAATAAAGTGTTCCTCCTCATATGGTGCTTCTATCAATTTTTTCATTGTTTTCTATATATTTTTTATTAGGTCAGTCATTAGCCCTTTCAAAATTCGAGAACACTTTTTTTTTCGTGTTTTTTCTGGCTATTACTAGGCGATTTTATTGAAATTAGAAGGGGTATATGGAAGTCAGAGGGTTAATTGCGATAGTCTTTACCCGTTTCATTCCCACAAATCCTTCCTAACCTGTGTCAAGTCGTCTGATGATAACCAGAATAAACTGTGAAAATGCGTCCTGATCTTCAATGGGTTAACACCAGATGAGGAGGAGCACTTTATCGACAATGTATGCAAAACGTTATCAATAAAATGTGCCTCCTCATAAATGTAATCTTCACATGATAAGAGACTACCTCCTAAGCTAACCGGGCGAGGAACACATCTTCCGACAGGATCTACTCAAAATTCGCACACAAAATCAATGTTTTACTTTAAGGGGAGGTATTTAGTTTGTTCCCTAGACCTCCATCAAGCTTAAAATTACACCTTCTTGAGTCCCTTTCAAGATAAATTTTTACATTTTTCGGTAGAAAAATTTCCCGGCCGAAGGCCGGTTCCTCTTAAATTACAGGCTCGCTATCGCTCGCCAGGATAAAATCGACACCTGAATTGCACGAAAGGTCTTAATATGGGGTGAAAGTTCTTAAAATCGCTAAACTAATGGGGCAAACGTTTTATAATATCAAAAGCAATGGGGCTAAACATGAGGGAGAAAGGGGTCAAGAAAAAAAATCCCTCGAGTGGAGATCTGCCCTTAAAAGACTTGATTACATGCATTCATGTCAAGGGACTGTGCTGGCTTAGTAATCCAATAGGGTTGATAGCCTCTGAAGTCCTATTTTAACTAACATGCATGACAGGCATACATTTATGTCTGAGCCCTGGTCACCAAAATATAGTTGTGTGAAAACATAAGGGCGATATCAAACTAATGTACGGTGGCGCTAATAAGCCATGTCTCAGCGGTCATTACGTTTGGCTCTCTCTGTGCTGTATTAACCCCTTCAGACTCATATGATGCAGAGTTGCTAGATTAGCAATAAGAAATAGAGTTCTCTCACTCTTATAATTACCTCTCCAAAATTAGTTTCCTGCCCACAGCTAACTCAAAGACAACTGCAGAGGTTGAAGTAACTATAAACTAAAGGTTTCTAAATACCCCTGATGGTAACAAAGGTTTTAAAGTATCCCCAATAGGCTCAAAATCGCGTCATATGTCGGAGAGGGTTAATGTCTGTCGGATGTTGGATAGGGTGGGTAATTGCAGGATCATGTTTATATATCTCACACGAGATGAATAAATCATGTTTGTTTTATATATTGCTGATACCAATTATTAATCAAAATATACATGGTGCCGAGACATCACTTATTAGCGCGACCGTACACCACAGCAGTTTATGTGTGAGTCCCCCCTGGCTCCAGCACCATATAACCACCTACAGGAACCATATGGGACTGTTGGAAGCAGAACACTGATACCAACTACAAGGTTATACACTGGTGATGGGCTGGTGTATCAGAGTGAGAGTTGAGCGTTCTCTGCCATACCCATAGCTTACTCTGACTGGGGTTTTTTTCACTTATATTTTTTAGATCTCAAGTGGCGGCGTCTCTTCCATGGATTGACCTCTCTACTTGGCAGGCTGGGAGCCAAAGCGTCCCATTTTTCCTTTGCCCCTCAAATTTCTCTTCATAACTTTTAAGGGGCACAGGGCCCAGGGAGGGGCTTCTGTATCCCGAGCGTTTCCGCACCCTCCTCAGCCCCTCGCCTGGGACCTGCTTAGGTCACTTGGGCATTCTTTGGTGGTATAGCTGGGAGGGTTCTGTGGGGGCAATCAGTTATGGCCTTGGCCTTGCTCGGGACCTTGGGGTTGCTTGGCCAGACAGCATGGGGAACAACAACAACAACATCAACAAGGTTATGCATCCTTACTGGTGCCCCGGGCTAAATTGTCAACCCCCATGATGTGATGCTAGATAGTGGTTGTTTTCTACAGGATGAGTAATACCTTGATGTTGTTTTCTACAGGATGAGTATTACCTTGATGTTGTTTTCTACAGGATGAGTATTACCTTGATGTTGTTTTCTACAGGATGAGTAATACCTTGATGTTGTTTTCTACAGGATGAGTAATACCTTGATGTTGTTTTCTACAGGATGAGTATTACCTTGATGTTGTTTTCTACAGGATGAGTATTACCTTGATGTTGTTTTCTACAGGATGAGTATTACCCTGATGTTGTTTTCTACAGGATGAGTATTACCTTGATGTTGTTTTCTACAGGATGAGTAATACCTTGATGTTGTTTTCTACAGGATGAGTATTACCCTGATGTTGTTTTCTACAGGATGAGTATTACCCTGATGTTGTTTTCTACAGGATGAGTATTACCCTGATGTTGTTTTCTACAGGATGAGTATTACCTTGATGTTGTTTTCTACAGGATGAATAATACCTTGATGTTGTTTTCTACAGGATGAGTATTACCTTGATGTTGTTTTCTACAGGATGAGTATTACCTTGATGTTGTTTTCTACAGGATGAGTAATACCTTGATGTTGTTTTCTACAGGATGAGTAATACCTTGATGTTGTTTTCTACAGGATGAGTATTACCTTGATGTTGTTTTCTACAGGATGAGTATTACCTTGATGTTGTTTTCTACAGGATGAGTAATACCTTGATGTTGTTTCTACAGGATGAGTAATACCTTGATGTTGTTTTCTACAGGATGAGTATACCTTGATGTTGTTTTCTACAGGATGAGTATTACCTTGATGTTGTTTTCTACAGGATGAGTATTACCTTGATGTTGTTTTCTACAGGATGAGTAATACCTTGATGTTGTTTTCTACAGGATGAGTATTACCTTGATGTTGTTTTCTACAGGATGAGTAATACCTTGATGTTGTTTTCTACAGGATGAGTATTACCTTGATGTTGTTTTCTACAGGATGAGTATTACCCTGATGTTGTTTTCTACAGGATGAGTATTACCCTGATGTGCCACTTTGACTTTCACCACTACCCCCACGACCAACAGACCTGTGAGATTGTTATACAGAGCCGTGAGTATAGCTTGCATTATTGTTCTCTCTCTCTCTCTCTCTCTCTCTCTCTCTCTCTCTCTCTCTCTCTCTCTCTCTCTCTCTCTCTCTCTCTCTCTCTCCTTCTTCTTTAGTATCCTTTCCTTCTACTGTCCTTTACTCTTGGGTTAGCTACCTCTACTAGAATTAAATCCTGACCACCTCGCTGGGATCGTAAGGTCTGTGTGGTCAGTGTAGGCTATCTATGTAAATATATGTAAATCTCTCTATCTATATCTATATAATAGATATAATGTTACAACAGAAGTGTGTAGATCGATATACGATATATAATAAAAACCTTTTGTAGATTCGAACCCTAACCACTCCTGTTACTACAGAAGAGGCAGACATTTAGGGTGTCGTTGGTAAAGCCTTCCTCTGAGTGGTTAGGCCCGGGTTCGAATCCCAACAGACCTACCTACTAACTAACCTACTGCAGTGTATTCAACCTAACCTGGCGGAAATTGGTAACGCTGTAATCAAACCTACTAACACACCTATTAACCCTATTAGATGCAGGGCGGGCCAATTTGGAACCTCCCAGTTTTACTCCATTAGCTTGGAGATTTTAAGACGTTTCATCGCATTAGTTTGGCGATTATATGATGCTTCAACCCAATAAGGTGTCGATTTTTCCTGGGCGAGCGATAGCGAGGCCGCAATTTGGGAGAAATCGGCCTTTGGCCGGGACATTGTTCTACCGAAAAATGTACACATTTAGCTTGAAGGGGGTCTGGGGGACGTTTTTATAGTTTGAAGGGGGTTTGGAGAGGCCTTTTTTCAAGTCTAGCAGGTAAACTAAAAACACATTGTTCGAAAACGGCTAAAACAAATAAAAAACTCTAATAATTCCACAAAATACCATAATAACCCCCAAGACGTTGCACCAAATAGTGTTAACCCCACACACGTACTATACCCTCCATCTACCTACTTACCAAACCTACTAACCCCACACTTACTTACCAAACCTACTAACCCCACACTTACTAACCCCCACACCTACTAACCCCACACTTACTTACCAAACCTACTAACCCCCACACCTACTAACCCCACTTACTTACCAAACCTACTAACCCCACACTTACTTACCAAACCTACTAACCCCACACTTACTTACCAAACCTACTAACCCCACTTACTAACCCCCACACCTACTAACCCCACACTTACTTACCAAACCTACTAACCCCACACTTACTTACCAAACCTACTAACCCCACACTTACTAACCCCCACACCTACTAACCCCACACTTACTTACCAAACCTACTAACCCCACACTTACTAACCCCCACACCTACTAACCCCACACTTACTTACCAAACCTACTAACCCCACTTACTAACCCCACACCTACTAACCTCACACTTAATAACCCCCACACCTACTAACCCCACACTTACTTACCAAACCTACTAACCCCACACTTACTTACCAAACCTACTAACCCCACACTTACTAACCCCCACACCTACTTACCAAACCTACTAACCCCACACTTACTAACCCCCACACCTACTAACCCCACACTTACTTACCAAACCTACTAACCCCACTTACTAACCCCCACACCTACTAATCCCACACTTACTTACCAAACCTACTAACCCCACACTTACTTACCAAACCTACTAACCCCACACTTACTAACCCCATCTACCAATCCTACTAACCCCACACTTACTTACCAAACCTACCCCCACACCTACTAACCCCACACTTACTTACCAAACCTACCAACCCCATCTACCAAACCTACTAGCACACCTACTGACCCCCCACCTACTTACCAAACCTACTAATCCACTACTTAACCCGGCGGCAGTGTCGTACCGCAGCGACAAGATGCAGTTCAAGTGGTGCGAGCGATGGACCGCACCCCGCAACAAGATCTACCAAGACATCTTCTCTCTCCCGCACTTCACCCTGGCCGACTACTACCACGAGGAGTGCAATGGTGAGAGTGAGAGAGAGAGAGAGACAGTTAAAATTGGAGAGTTCATTGATTAATTATAATATACATTTATCCTACCTGAGACTAACCTAACGTAGTCTATCCTTATAACACGATGGTGTTATTATTGCAATACCGTCCAAAATATAAAGTAAATAAACTATTATTGTACGTAGTTTATCTTCTAGCAATCAGTCTTTAAATTTTTGTATGTAATGTCAAATACTATCCTTGGTATCTTGTGCCCCCAACAGATGAGTTTCAATGTGTGCGAGACGTGTTTGTGCTGCAGAGACACGCAGACTTTTACATATTCATCTGTTCTCATTGTCACGCTCTCCTTATTGTTATTAATACTTGATCTAATAGTCAACCTAAAACCTTTCTTGTGCCCCCAACAGATGAGTTTCCATGTGTGCGAGCCGTGTTTGTGCTCCAGAGACACGCAGACTTCCACATCCTCCACACCTACATCCCCACCGTCCTCATCGTCATACTCTCCTGGATGTCCTTCTGGATAGCCCCAGATGCCACACCGGGTAGGTTGGTTGATGGGTCACTTTGGAATAACTCTTTCATGCACACAACGCGATTTGCGGCCTTTCTGGGATACTTAAAAGTCTTTGTGACTATGAGGGGTGTTTAGAAACTTTTAGTTTAGTTACTTCAACCTCTGCAGTTATCTTTGAGTGAGCTGTGGGCAGAACACTAACTTTAGAGAGGTAATTATGATCTCGAGATAACTCTATTTCTGATTGCTAAAGGACAACCCCCGAGTCCACAGGATAGGGGGACGGGTAATAAGGGTTTTATTGTGAAATGATAGTGGTGTCTTGTTACACTGTGTTGGTATTAACCTATACTGATTTATGATAGGTTGGGTTCGGTTAGGTTAAATTTAGGTTATTGAGATGATTTATGCCATACTATATATATATTATTATTATTAAGTCAGACCTATGAGAGTTCCGTATGGAGCTCAGTGGTCTGGTTAATCTGCTCTACATAACTAACTATATATTATTAAGAAAGAAAATCGGTCAAGTTAGTCGCGAACATAACCAGGAGCGTAATGTAAACAAAGAGATGCTAAATCAACTCTTACCATAAAAGATAAATCTGTACATTTTTCGATAGAAAAATGTCCTGGCCTCTAGTTCCTCTTAAATTACAGGCTCGCTATCGCTCGCCATGAAAAAATAGACACCTAAATGAGCAAAAACGCTTCATATTGACACGCACAAAAAAAAATAAAAAAAATGCTAAAAGTCCTAAAATCGACAAACCAATGGACCGAACGACATAGGATCATAAAAGTAATGGGGCTAAACATCTCTTCCTCCCCCCTGCAGCTCGTGTGACCCTGGGTGTGACCTCTATCCTGACCATGGCTACCCAGTACTCCCAGTCTACTAAGAATCTGCCACCAGGTATGTATGGGTACTATCTATCTATCTATATCTATCTATATCTATCTATCAGTATCCAACACACACACACACACACAGAGAGAGAGAAAGAGAGAGAGAGAGAGAGAGAGAGATAATTTGGAATCTAAGCTCTATCCACTAATTCTAGAGACCGAGATTTCTACTGTGCTTCTCAATCAATGTCTGCTAAATTATTCTATTTATCTATCTATTGCCGGAGGCCATGAACGAATTGCCCCCTGCACCTCTGTCCCCAGCACCGCTTTCCCGCATATACTTCTTAACTCCATCCGTCCACCTCTCTCTTGGTTTATCTCTCTCGCTTTGTCCTTCCACCTCACTCTCGTTCACTCTCTTAGTCGTTCTCTCGCTTCTCATACATTCCATATAGCCGAACCATCTCAAGGTGTTCCTTTTCACACTTTCCGGCACATCTACATCCACACCACACCGCTCTCGTACTTCCTCATTCATCTGTCTATCCCTCCATGTAACTCCCCACGCACTTCTCAAGTAACTCATTTCCACCCCTCTCACTCTTGGTCTGAGTCTTTTCACCAACATCCATACTTCGCTCCCGTAAGTCAATGTCGGGATTACCACACTGTCATGCAAGGACTTCTTCACTTCCATGTTGATCACCCTATTTTATGTTACTGCTTTCAGCGTTCCTACAACCCTCTTCCCCTGTTGCACCCTCTCCCACAATTCTTCATCCATACTCCCAACTTTAGTCAACACACTGCCCAAATACTTAAATGAGCTGACAATCTCCATATCCTGACCGTTCAACTTCACCTCACACTCAGTGACTGCACCCTTTTCAAAGACCACAACCTTACTCTTCCCCTCACTTACCTTCAGATTCCGTTTTACACATATTTCCAAAACATATTTACCAGACCCTGCAACTCCCATTCACTATTGCTCATCAGAACTGTATTGTCAGCAAAAAGCAGTACAGGCAACTTCCACTCATTTCCTTCCCTTATCAGCGGTACACCAACATTCACTGCTCTTCCTTGTATTTCTTTCATGACTCCATCCATATATACTGTATATTGAACAACCATGGGGACATCACACGCCCTTGCTTTAACCCAGCATTCAGATCAAAGAACTCGCTCTGCTCATTCTCAACATGTACTGACGCTTTTGCACCCTCATACATGCTCTTCACTGCTTTCAGCAACTTGCCATCTACTCCGTATATTCCAAGTACTTTCCAAATACCTTTTCTATCAACTTTGTCATAGGCTTTCTCCAAGTCCATAAAGGTAGCATACACCTTTTTTACCTTTTCCAGATATTTCCCCACAACACATTTCAAGGCTAGATTGATGCTTCTATTGTATTATTTAACAATATAAATTAATCTTCTTTGATAGTGGCATTACCAGTGGAGTGCTGCCTCTGCAATGTCACTAAATTTATACACCCATCTTTATACTGATGTAGCTATCGAATATATTGTAAGATGGCTATCATTTATTCATATACTTGTCATACTGTAGAGTTCTCAGCATATTACACACCAATTCAAATCTCTGAACCTTCAACACTAAAGCCGGAGTCACACGAGCCCTTTTTCAAGCAATTTTTATGGGCAATTATGGTCTGGCAGCTTAAACAATTACACTTTATCATAATTCAGCCGCCTAACATAATCTACCTTCAGTTTAGTTACCGATACCAGTGCCAAAATGTCCCGAAATGAAACGAGAAAAAACTTGCTCATGGAAAATTGACGGAAAAAGCGCTCGTGTGACAGCGGCTTAAGATCTGAAGCATTTGGGCTATAATATAACATTGTATTGTCTTTGTTTGCGTTCGATACCAATTTGCCAATATTGCACTTGGCTATATTGTACATACCTTATTAATTTATGAAAGAGAATATAAGTTGATATCTGATGGAAGGGACTGGGGTTCTCGAAAAGGGGCACCAGTCCTGGCGCTATTCTTGACTTACAGTGTGCTGGCTAAATAATCCTGAAGGGTTGATAGCCTCTGAAGTCCTTTTTTAACTAACTAACGGATGTCCTTTTGCCTTTAACCTCGTGCACCTCTCCACCACCAGTGTCGTACATCAAGTCCCTGGACATCTGGATGATCACGTGCATGGTGTACGTGTTCATGGCCTTGTTGGAGTTTGCTATAGTGTACCACGTGCACTACCGTCGTTCCCTTGCTCCCGTGGTAGACTCACCCACCCCACAACCGAATGGACCCTCACATGTCACACAGGTAAGTTTCAATAAACACAAGAAACTTTGCCACACAGCCTAATGCAAAATGTTCAGTAGAATAATGTTGCATCGAAGGCTGGTTTCTTCTAAATTGCAGGCTTGCCATCGCTTCCCCAGAATTTTGTTTCAAACTCTTCAAAGTCCAAATTAATGGAGTGAAACAGGTAATAGAGCAATATAATGAGTAGGACGAATCCATCCCACAGAGGTCTAGTGTTGCCAACAGGACTGTGACAGATTTGGTCGGCATTTGGCAGCAACAGTTATTATTGTAGGTCCCTTATTGCACCAGCGAGTACCTTACTGGTGACATTATTGTATTACCAACAGAGCCTGGGAGGGTTGGCTGTACCGAGGATAGAGCGCCTCCTCACCTCTTGGTTGGAGTTCTGGCACGGGGACACAGCCATCGATGAAGCCTCCCGAGTCATGTTCCCGGTCACCTACTTCAGCTTCGTCCTCGGGTACTTCGTCCTTCTCATCGGCGAACAGGATGCGCCCGGTGACTCTGTAGGCTTCTCAACGTAGCTCAAAATCAACGGGAGAGGCCCGGTGATTCTTGCAGGCTTCTCCCGGTACCTCACAATTAACAAAATATGCCCGGTGACTCTGTAGGCTTCTCCGCACAACTCGCAACCAACAGGAAATGTCCTTTAATTCTCCAGGCTTCTCCGTGTAGCTCATAATCAATAGGAAATGTCCGGTGAACCCAGTAGGCTTTTCAACGTAGCTCATAATCAACAGGAGAGGCCCAGTGACTCTGTAGGCTTTTCAACGTAGCTCATAATCAACAGGAGAGGCCCAGTGACTCTGTAGGCTTCTCCGTGTAGCTCACAACCAACTTCCCTGACTTTGGAAACTGCGGAGTGGAGTCAACGCAAATCTTAACTCTTTGTTGAAGCTCCAGCATAGCACCATTGGCTTGAAGGAGACGATTGGCGATCTTGCGCTGCATTATATAAATACAATATATATTATAGAACCTAACATTATGTACTGTATATCCCACCCCTCTGAATGATAGATCTGATGTCCCACCCCCTCTGAATGATAGATCTGTATGTCCCACCGCCTCTGAATGATAGATCTGTATGTCCCACCCCTTCTGAATGATAGATCTGATGTTGTATTGTTCTGATGACTTTGACATGACTTTTCGATATGGCAATATCGACAAATCAGACTTTGCGGTCTGATCTTAAATCAAAGAACCTGACAAGTGAGGTAGCTCTTAACAGGGTTGCCTGGAACGCCGCCGTGAGACTGGAACCGCGCATCGTGTGGAACACTCGGTCTTTTGTGTATGTATGTTTTGTAAGGTAATTCATACACTATAGTCTCCATTAACCTTCAGACTTCCATGCTATCTTTGTCAACTAAATAATATCGTCTACTGTTAGCCTACATGTGAAGTAATGCGTGCCACCGATTACTGAATGAGTTTTGTTGTTGTTGCTGCTGTTCCCCAGGCTGTCTGACCGAGCAGCCCTAAGGTCCCGAGCAGGGCCAAGGCCATAACCGAGCACCCCCACAAAACTCTCCCTGCTTACCACTAATGAAGCCCAGGTGACCGAAGCCACTCCAAGGCGGGGTGCTGAGGAGGGTGCGGAAACGCCCGGGGAAACCAAAGCCCCACCCAAGGCCCTGTGCCCCTCAGCAATTAATGAGTTTGGTAACACCAAGCTGTAAAATGCGGCTTCTTTGTTGCTTCATGGGAGCCCACCTCGTTTTTTTTTCTCTTTCTCTCCCTCTCTCTTTGGCTTGTATCCATTCGGCCAGATTCAGCCTACTATTTTAAGACGTTTACCCCCATTCAGGTGTCGATATTTTCCTGGCGAGCGGTAGCGGGCCAGCATATATATATATTTTTGTTTTGACGGCAAGCTCAATTTGTACATTTTTCGATAGAATAATGTCTCCGGCGAAGCCGGATTTCTCCATACAATGCTGGCTCACTATTGCTCGCCAGGAAGAAATTGACACCTGGATGGGGATAAACATCTTAAAACAGTTGGCTGAATGGGGCCGAATGGATACAAGCCAAAGAGAGAGGGAGAGAAAGAGAGACAAAGCAAGGTGGTGCTTTAAAAGTTATGCTTGCGGTTAATATCCAGTTTCAATATAGCGTACTGTATATATCACTACTTATATCTATATTATATATAATATACTCTATTACGATATACTGTGCCGTAAGGTAGGTGGACAGAGATTAGTCAAATGTAATGGAAACCTACTGAAATAATGAAGATTTGTTAACCCATTCTGTACCAGCGAAGTATATTTAATTGTATGTATGTATGTATGTATGTATGTATGTATGTATGTACTCAGGCACATACCCCATAGCTGCGGGTGGCCGACTCGAGACAGAACCCAAACAGGGACAACACAACACAACACAAATTCACACACATCTAGGTCGCCCAAGAGAAGACCCAGAGACCCGGGCCCATTTGGGGTCCCCAGCAAATGATTTCCAGGTCCCAGACCTCCCGGAGAAATTGAGGTTTCAGCAGGCAGACATGCAGCGGAGCACACCACAATGCACGCCCACCACTCATCCAGGCATGACCCATCATATTTACCGGCTCCCCGGGCCAGGCCCCTGACGGACTATTATCTAGTCCAACATGTTAGTTATATTTAGAGGATTTCATGCAGCTTAAGGGGAGGTGTTTAGTTTCTTCCCTAGACCTCCATCAAGCTTAAAATTACACTCCCTAGACCCCCTTTCAAGATAAATTTGTAAATTTTTCGGTAGAAAAATGTCTAGGCCGAAGGCCGGTTCCTCTTAAATTACAGGCTCGCTGTCGCTCGCCAGGAAAAAATAGACACCTAAATGGCACGAAAGGTCTTAAAATTGACAGAAATGGGGCGAAATGTTTTAAAATCGCCAAACTAATGGGGCGACCGTCTTAAAATCTCAAAAGCAATGGGGCTAAGCATGAGGGAGAAAAGGGTCAAGAAAAAAATCCCTCAAGTCGATATCTCCCCTTAACCCCTTCTGTAGCAGAGGGTATTACCATAAATCTACCCTCCAGTACCAGGCAAAGAGGCCAGAATGGCTTCAGAGTCGAGAGAAAATACCCTTCCATCTCAAATGTTGGAGGAATACTGAGCCAGCTAGTCTGTGAGACCTTGAATATAAGCTGAGAAGCGTTGTCAAGGTCTCAAAACAGTGCGTACAAGTGACGGTACACGGGCAGTTACAACTACTGACGGCGCTCTTCCGTCACTGGTACAGTAAGGACATAGTTCCAAGCCTGTTAATTGCTGGAGGCCATTTTTTATTCTAAATAAAATTGTATAATAGTAGCTAGCATAGAGTTAAAAGGTCGGCACCGGTACAGAAAGGGTTAAGATATCTGGTTTGGTGTTGGCAGAGTATGTATGGCCAAACATGGACCAACCTCCGCCATCTTGGTACCACTGGTTTCTTAAGGGGAGGTGCATAGTTTGTTCCCTAGACCTTCATCAAACTTAAAGTTACACCCCCTTGACCCCCTTTCAAGATATATTTGTACAATTTTTCGGTAGAAAAATTTCCCGGTCGAAGGCCGGTTCCTTTTAAATTACAGGCACGCTATCGCTCGCCAGGAAAAAATCGACACCTAAATGACACGAAAGGTCTTAAAATTGACAGAAATGGAGCGAAAATTCTTAAAATCGCCAAACTAATGGGGCGAATGTCTAAAGATCTCAAAAGCAATAGGGCTAAATATGAGGGAGAAAGGGGGGGGGGGGGGTCAGAAAAAACAGACTTGAGCCAACCACCACCGCCATATTGATACCCCCGGTACAGGATGTATAGTTTGGTTCTTGGGTTTGTGTTCTTCATGATAAATAAATATCTATCACCTGCTGTTTGATAGTTATGGGGTAAGGATGGGGTTAGCGGGCATACCGTCCACCTTGTTTACATAAGTCGCACGCTGGCAGTTACGTTCCTCTTGTAATTTGACTGTTTATTTGTTTATAAAAAATATATCGCGGCCAGCTGTTATTTGGCTCCTGCTGGTAATATATACGATAGATTACAAAAAGCCATGGGGGGGTCAACCTAGTATTGTATCCCACGGCCGCCGGTAACAAAACAATTTACCCAACAGCTGGCCGTGGGATACAAACAAATAGGTTGCCCCCATCACTTATTGTCATCACCATAATAATGCATAAGTGCGCGGAATTTTGTTGTGAGTATCCTAAGTTCGAGTCCTTGGAGTGCCACATGTATTTGTTGATTTCATTAACCCGTACAAACCCAGCGACGGCAGTAGATCAATCACTCCCCAGTCCCAGCGACAGCAGTAATATACGATCCTTGTAACTGCCAGTATCAGGCAGTGGCTGGTACCATGACTTGTAAACACTGTTTTAAGGAATTGGCAACACTTCTTAGGTTGGCTGCAAGCTTCCACAGGCTGTCTGGGTCAGTGTTTCATCAACTTTTGAGGTGGAAGGTTGTTATATCTTGCCTCTGAAGCCATTTTGGCCACATTGCTTGATACTGGGGGGTACATTGGTACAGTAGGGGTCAATTGACTTTAGAAGTGGAGTTGGTTGGTGGAAAAAATATAACTATTACCAGCAGGGGACAAATAACATCTGGCCGTGGGATAACTTTGTAATAAAAACACACGCAAAAATAACGTGAACGAACTACAAGCGTGCTGCGACTTATGTACACAAGGACGGTGGTACACCCGCTAACACCATCCTTACCAAGTTACGGCCCCAAAATGGTGGCCAAAGGTCACTAATTGTCCACTTGCTAGTTTCAGTCTATAAGGAAGTTGGAGCCGTAAACGTCGATATTTAGTAGAATTAAGAGCTAAAGTACAGTTGTAGTACATTATTTATAAATACATAATTACCCAATTCAACATACTTTTTATCCATCAGAAACCTATATTATCGGGGCTATAAGGAAGTTGGAGCCGTAGACATCGATATTTAGCAGTATTATCAGCTTAAATACGGTTGTAGTACATTTATAAACGCATCTAATTCAACCTACATTTTATCCATCAGAAACCTACATTATTATTTCATGTCTATCATTAATAATATCGATGTTTACGGCTCCAACTTCCTTATAAAGTGCATTTATAGATACATAAAATCCAATTCAACATACTGTCCATCCTACAGAAACCATAACTATTATTGCATTTCTGTGTTATAACCGTCTTGATGGTGTAATGGTCAGGGCGTGTAAGTTCTGTATGTGATGTCCTAGGTTCGAATCCTGGGAGAATCACATGGTTTCATTCATTTCATTTGGGGTGTATTAGTGTTAATTAAGGGGCGGGGTGACCTGTTTTGGTTCTGTCCTTTTCTATCTTTCTCTGGCTTGTATCCATTTGGCCCCATTCAGCCTACTGTTTTAAGACGTTTATCCCCATCCAGGTGTCAATTTTTTACTGGTGAGCGGTAGCGAGCCAGCATATTTTTTTATTTTTGTTTGACAGCAGGCTAAATTTTTACATTTTTCGATAGAAAAATGTCTCCGGCGAAGCCGGATTTCTTCATATAATGCTGGCTCGCTATCGCTCGCCAGGAAGAAATCGACACCTAGATGGGGATAAACGTCTTAAAATAGTTGGCTGAATGGGGCCAAATGGATACAAGCCAGAGAAAGAGAGAAAAGGACAGAAATAACAAAAAGCAGGTCACCCCCCTTAACCCATTTAGTACCGGTGACGCTGTTTTCATTATAGTCTAATAAACGGTATTATTAAGCTTAGGAAGGACCTCTAACCATTAAGGGGAGGTATTTAGTTTGTTCCCTAGACCTCCATCAAGCTTAAAATTACACCCCCTTGAGTCCCTTTCAAGATAAATTTGTACATTTTTCGGTAGAAAAATGTCCCGGCCAAAGGCCGGTTCCTCTTAAATTACAGGCTCGCTATCGCTCGCCAGGATAAAATCGACACCTGAATTGCACGAAAGGTTTTAATATGGGGTGAAAGTTCTTAAAATCGCTAAACTAATGGGGCAAACGTTTTATAATCTCAAAAGCAATGGGGCTAAACATGAGGGAGAAAGGGGTCCAGAAAAAAATCCCTCAAGTGGAGATCTCCCCTTAAAAGGCTGCAGCATGTCTCAAATAATCCTTTTAGCTACCATAGATCCTTCCTAAGCTGCACAGAATCATTTAAATATAACTAGACTACAATGATAAAGACGTCGCTGGTACAGAAGGGGTTAAGACGATGTTAAAAATAATATGGATCTTCTGATCACTGTCTGATACAGGCCACCTGTCTATCACCTACCACACCTTCCCACTCTGAACCTGTTTTTGGTGACTAAATGGCATTACGATAGGGCAGACTGGGAGGGTCTTCAAGGTTTCTTTATTGATATTCCCTGGACCTCTTTCTTTTCTAATGATGCACACTCCACCTTGAGCCACATACAAGATTTTGTAAACATTGGAATGGAAACTTTTATTCCTCATCAAAAGTACAGTAAAAGATCTAATTCACCTAAATGGTTTGACCATAATTGTGCTAGAGTAACTGAACAAAAAGCAATAGCCTACAATGCATACACAAGATCAAAAACACATGAAGCCTTTAATTACTTTAGAAACATCAGAAATCATGCCAAAACTGTATTAAACCTAACTAAATCAAACTTTCTCCACAAGCAGGCAAATAAACTTCTAAATAATCCAAATGATAACAAAATATTTTGGTCTACTCTTAACTCATTCCAATCCAACTTCACTACTGCTTCATCCATTCCACCATTAAAATCTACGACTGGCAATCTTGTAAGTGACCCACGAGGTAAAGCTAACCTTCTTGCGGATATTTTCTCCACCAACTCAACCTTAGATGAAATAAATAAAGATGTCCCTGTACTTAATTTTAATTCGCCTGAAATTCCCTCACTTAAGATCCGCACCAGACATGTCAAAACTATTTTGCAGAATCTCTCAGTAGATAAGGCTCCTGGTCCAGATGAAATTCCTCCAATAGTACTTAAGAATTGCTCCTTGGTGCTCGCTCCTGTATTGTCTGTGTACTCATACCTCATGCTTCCCAGTACCCTGGAAAGAAGCAAACATCCATCCAGTTCCTAAAAAAGGTGCCTCTTCAGATCCATCAAACTACAGACCAATAGCTATAACTTCCACTCTTGGTAAAGTCTTTGAAATTATATTAAATAATCACATATTTAAGCATCTTGAGAATAATAAATTAATCAGTGATAGGCAATATGGTTTTAGACGATGTCGATCAACTGCAGACATTCTTTGCCTTCTTACGCATCAAATCAACCAAGCTACAGACCAACATGGTGAAACACATACAATAGCACTGGATATATCAAAGGCATTTGATAGAGTCTGGCATCAATCCTTATTGTCGAAGATGTCACACTACGGCCTTGCATCATTAGTTCCACTAATTTCTTCTTATCTTCATAACAGAAAAATACGTGTAATGGTAGATGGCCTTTATTCTCAATTTCACTCAATAAATGCTGGTGTTCCCCAGGGATCAGTTTTGGCCCCAACTCTGTTCCTCATTCATATCAATGATCTCATATCTACCACTCATAATCCAATACATTCCTACGCAGATGACTCAACACTCCACAGTTCCTTCACATTTACCAATTCTTTCACCCAACCCGATCTTATAAATTCAAAAATAAACACTGCAATTTCTCTGAACCAGGACCTTTCTAGAATTAATGAATGGGGACAAAAGAATCTACTTTCCTTTAATGCACAGAAAACCAAGTACATTCAATTTTCTAACCGACAGAATCTCACTGACTCCCATATATTTTTTAATGATGTAAATATTCCCACTTCCCCTAGTATTGACATTCTCGGTGTAACATTAACTACTAACTTGAGCTGGACACATTATGTTAGAAGCATTGCTAAGAATGCCTCTAAAAAAATGGGACTCCTGTACAGAGTTCGAGAATTCTTCACTGACGAGCAGTTGGCCGTAATATATAAAAGTCATGTGCGTTCTCAGATGGATTACTGTTCACCTCTGTGGAGTGGAAGTGGAGTGGTTGCATTGAGGCAGTTGGACAAAATTCAAAATAAAGCTATTAGATTAATAAATAACCCTGCAATCACACAGGACCTTCCTACATTATCCATACGAAGAAACGTTGCATCCCTTGCATTATTCTACAGATATTTTCACAGCAATTGTTCCGAGGAACTTGCTTCAATTGTGCCGCCTCTCCACATCTTTCCCCGTAGAACTAGGGCAGCTGAGAGCGCCCATGAATTTACACTTTCTCCTCCACAATGCAGAACTTCTGCTTATCAGAATTCAGTTATCCCCAGAGCTACTACTCTTTGGAATTCACTTCACTCGAATTGCTTTCCACAAACTTACAATCTACAAATGTTTAAATCCAGTTGTTACAAAAATGTTATGAATGGAGGATGCCTTTAGGCACATGGACCTTTTTGTTTTATCTGTGTTTTTCCTTCCTCCGTTCATTGTCTCAAAAAAAAAAAAAAAAAAAAAATATATATATATATATAAATGTTTACGGCTCCAACTTCCTTATAACCTGAAACTCGCAAGTGGTATTATTTTGCTAAGTGTCTTGCCTATGCTTGCAGGCGAGCATAGAAGGCTAACTTTAAGGGAGAGGGGGGGGGGGAAGGTGTTTTTATTATTCTAAATATTTGTACTATTATATATTTATTTAAGTCTATGAAGCTTTAAAATAAGAAATACAATTATATATAATTATATACAGTATAATTAGGTTAGGTTAGGTTAGGTTAGGTTATACCGGTATATATAATAACCAAGACCTCCCTTCCAGATAAAATTTTAAATTTTTCGTTAGAAAAGTACCCTAGCTTAACACCGGTTCCTCCTAAATTGCAGGCTCGCTATCGCTCACCAGGAAAAAATCGACACCTAAATGACACTAAAAGTCTTAATATTGACAAAGAATTGGGGCGAAAGGTCTTAAAATCGCCAAACTAATGGGCCGAACGTCATAAAATCTGAAAACTAATGGGGCTAAACATGAGGGAGAATGGGATCCCGAAAAACGACCCATCTCCCCTTAAGGCTGACTGAGGCACTGTTAGCACTATGCCAACATGATCATCAACCACAGTGATGACATGGTGGGGTAGTGTTATGGCAGGGCTTTATTGTATATAGCGAGGCCGATCCTTAAGGGGGGTGACCTGCTTTTTGTTATTTCTGTCCTTTTCTCTCTTTTTTTCTGGCTTGTATCCATTCGGCCCCATTTCAGCCAACTATTTTAAGACGTTTATCCCCATCTAGGTGTCGATTTCTTCCTGGCGAGCGATAGCGAGCCATCATTATATGAAGAAATCCGGCTTCGCCGGAGAAATTTTTCTATCGAAAAATGTACAAATTTAGCCTGCTGTCAAACAAAACTAAATCATATGCTGGCTCGCTACCGCTCACCAGTAAAAAATTGACACCTGGATGGGATAAACGTCTTAAAACAGTAGGCTGAATGGGGCCAAATGGATACAAGCCAGAGAAAGATAGAAAAGGATAGAACAAAAAACAGGTCACCCCCCTTAAGCCGGTATCACACGAGCGCTTTTTCACTCAACATTTATCCTCAACACTGGTCTGGCAGCTTGTGAGGTCAACATTTATACTATTTCGGTCACCTAAATGCATCTACCATCAGTCTAGTTTCCGATACCAGTGCAAAATATTCCAGAAATGTTACCAGAAAAATGTTGATCATCGAATGTTGACTATAAAAGCTCTCGTGTGATACCGGCCTTAGTGATCTTGGCCTCATTCATTGTTCTTTCCTCTCACTAAAACATTACACTTTCCATGATGCAGTTGGGTCTCGGTACATGATTAGATTGATATCCAAAACTCGAAAATGGATATTAATCGTGATCGTGTATTCAACCTTTAACTGTGTTGGTGGTGTGATGGTTTAGGTGCTTATGTTCTGGGTGTGGTGTCCCGAGTTCGAATCTCGGAAGGACCATATGCTTTCATTAGTTTATTCAAGTACATTGGGGTTTGTAATTGATGATTAACCCTTTCAAGCTCCAATACGCATTTCTGTTCTGTTTTCTGGCTGCTATTAGACGGTTTTATTCAGATTAGTAACGGTATATGGAAGTCAAAGGGTTGATTGAGATAGTCTTTACCCCTTTAACACCCACAGATCCTTCCTAAGCTGCATAAAATCGTTTAATGATGGCCAAAATAAACTGCTAAAACGCGTCAGAGTTTCAAGGGGTTAATGTTAAGAACGGGGTGTTACTTATTACACAACAACTGCGTAAAGGCAACGCTGTCTGAGTCGTTACAATGTATGTATAGTTGTATAGCAATGGAAAACGACGCTAAACCATTGTAAATGTATGTTTAAAAAAAAAAAATATATATATATACAGTATATATATAGCTGACAGGGCTAGGATTGGAACCGTACAGGCAGGAGGTCCAGTCACCTACACCACCACGAGAGTTAGAAGAAGGAATTTGATACTTCCATCTATATTTGGTACTTCCATCTATATTTGGTACTTCCATCTATATTCCTTCCCAACTCGACTCTGATTAAAAGACAGTCTGTCCCCCACCATCTTCGTGGTGGTGTAGGTGACTGGACCTCCTGCCTGTACGGTTCCAATCCTAGCCCTGTCAGCTATATTTGTCATCCAATAAATATATATATATAATAAAACCTCTTAAATATATCATGTTCGTTAAGGGGAGGTATTTAGTTTGTTCCCTAGACCTCCATCAAGCTTAAAATTACACCCCGTTGAGTCCCTTTCAAGATAAATTTGTACATTTTTCGGTAGAAAAATGTCCCGGCCGAAGGCCGCTTCCTCTTAAATTACAGGCTCGCTATCGCTCGCCAGGATAAAATCGACACCTGAATGGCATGAAAGGCCTTAATATGGGGTGAAAGTTCTTAAAATTGCTAAACTAATGGGGCAAACGTTGTATAGCATCAAAAGCAATGGGGCTAAACATGAGGGAGAAAGGGGTCCAGAAAAAAATCCCTCAAGTGGAGATCTCCCCTCAATAGTGTTTATAGTGGAAGGTTATCATTATAAAACTCTCTCCGTGTTGCACATTGTATTTATTCTTTGGAAGCAAAGAATGTATATTGGTTTATGAGTGTGTGTCCAAAAACTGCTTGGCTTATCGTTCATTAAATCATAATAACCGGAGAAGTCTTATTAACCCAGTTTATATATCATATTATTTATTATTATTATTATTATTATATATAATAGTATTATTAACCCTCTCCGACATATGACGCGATGTTGAGCCTATTGGGGATACTTTTGAGCCGATTAGGGATACTTTAAAGCCTTTGTTACCATCAGGGGTATTTAGAAACCTTTAGTTTAGTTACTTCAACCTCTGCAGTTGTCTTTGAGTTAGCTGTGTTGAGCCTATTGGGGATTCTTTTGAGCCGATTAGGGATACTTTAAAGCCTTTGTTACCATCAGGGGTATTTAGAAACCTTTAGTTTAGTTACTTCAACCTCTGCAGTTTTCTTTGAGTTAGCTGTGTTGAGCCTATTGGGGATACTTTAAAGACTTTGTTACCATCAGGGGTATTTAGAAACCTTTAGTCTAGTTACTTCAACCTCTGCAGTTGTCTTTGAGTTAGCTGTGTTGAGCCTATTGGGGATACTTTAAAGCCTTTGTTACCATCAGGGGTATTTAGAAACCTTTAGTTTAGTTACTTCAACCTCTGCAGTTGTCTTTGAGTTAGCTGTGTTGAGCCTATTGGGGATACTTTAAAGCCTTTGTTACCATCAGGGGTATTTAGAAACCTTTAGTTTAGTTACTTCAACCTCTGCAGTTGTCTTTGAGTTAGCTGTGTTGAGCCTATTGGGGATACTTTAAAGCCTTTGTTACCATCAGGGGTATTTAGAAACCTTTAGTTTAGTTACTTCAACCTCTGCAGTTTTCTTTGAGTTAGCTGTGTTGAGCCTATTGGGGATACTTTAAAGACTTTGTTACCATCAGGGGTATTTAGAAACCTTTAGTTTAGTTACTTCAACCTCTGCAGTTGTCTTTGAGTTAGCTGTGTTGAGCCTATTGGGGATACTTTAAAGACTTTGTTACCATCAGGGGTATTTAGAAACCTTTAGTTTAGTTACTTCAACCTCTGCAGTTGTCTTTGAGTTAGCTGTGTTGAGCCTATTGGGGATACTTTAAAGCCTTTGTTACCATCAGGGGTATTTAGAAACCTTTAGTTTAGTTACTTCAACCTCTGCAGTTGTCTTTGAGTTAGCTGTGTTGAGCCTATTGGGGATACTTTAAAGCCTTTGTTACCATCAGGGGTATTTATAAACCTTTAGTTTAGTTACTTCAACCTCTGCAGTTGTCTTTGAGTTAGCTGTGTTGAGCCTATTGGGGATACTTTAAAGCCTTTGTTACCATCAGGGGTATTTATAAACCTTTAGTTTAGTTACTTCAACCTCTGCAGTTGTCTTTGAGTTAGCTGTGTTGAGCCTATTGGGGATACTTTAAAGCCTTTGTTACCATCAGGGGTATTTAGAAACCTTTAGTTTAGTTACTTCAACCTCTGCAGTTGTCTTTGAGTTAGCTGTGTTGAGCCTATTGGGGATACTTTAAAGCCTTTGTTACCATCAGGGGTATTTAGAAACCTTTAGTTTAGTTACTTCAACCTCTGCAGTTGTCTTTGAGTTAGCTGTGTTGAGCCTATTGGGGATACTTTAAAGCCTTTGTTACCATCAGGGGTATTTAGAAACCTTTAGTTTAGTTACTTCAACCTCTGCAGTTGTCTTTGAGTTAGCTGTGTTGAGCCTATTGGGGATACTTTAAAGCCTTTGTTACCATCAGGGGTATTTAGAAACCTTTAGTTTAGTTACTTCAACCTCTGCAGTTGTCTTTGAGTTAGCTGTGTTGAGCCTATTGGGGATACTTTAAAGCCTTTGTTACCATCAGGGGTATTTACAAACCTTTAGTTTAGTTACTTCAACCTCTGCAGTTGTCTTTGAGTTAGCTGTGTTGAGCCTATTGGGGATACTTTAAAGCCTTTGTTACCATCAGGGGTATTTAGAAACCTTTAGTTTAGTTACTTCAACCTCTGCAGTTGTCTTTGAGTTAGCTGTGGGCAGAAAACTAATTTTGGAGAGGTAATTATAAGAGTGAGAGAACTCTATTTCTTATTGCTAATCTGGCAACCTCTGCGTCATATGAGTCTGAAAGGGTTAATACGATGATGCCTTTCTCTCCTGTTTTCTGGCCATTATTAGACGATTTTCTTCAGATTAGGAAGGGTCTATGTCAGTCAGAGGGGTGGGCTGAGACCGTCGTCTTTAACCTTTTAGCTCTCACAGGTCTTTCCTAAGCTGTACGAAACAGTCCATGGTGGCCAGAATAAACTGTTTTATTAACCCGTTCAGTACCAGGGACGTCCTGTTCATCATGTTCTGACAACTATTAGCCGATGTTATACAGCTTAGGAAGGATCCCAGGCAATAATAGGGCTTCAAACTATCTCGACCAACCCTTGTAACTACCACAGACTCTCAACCCTTTTAACTACCACAGACTCTCAACCCTTTTAACTACCACAGACTCTCAACCCTTTTAACTACCACAGACTCTCAACCCTTTTAACTACCACAGACTCTCAACCCTTTTAACTACCACAGACTCTCAACCCTTTTAACTACCACAGACTCTCAACCCTTTTAACTACCACAGACTCTCAACCCTTTTAACTACCACAGACTCTCCACCCTTTTAACTACCACAGACTCTCCACCCTTTTAACTACCACAGACTCTCAACCCTTTTAACTACCACAGACTCTCAACCCTTTTAACTACCAGACTCTCAACCCTTTTAACTACCACAGACTCTCAACCCTTTTAACTACCACAGACTCTCAACCCTTTTAACTACCACAGACTCTCAACCCTTTTAACTACCACAGACTCTCAACCCTTTTAACTACCACAGACTCTCAACCCATTTAACTACCACAGACTCTCAACCCTTTTAACTACCACAGACTCTCAACCCTTTTAACTACCACAGACTCTCAACCCTTTTAACTACCACAGACTCTCAACCCTTTTAACTACCACAGACTCTCAACCCTTTTAACTACCACAGACTCTCAACCCTTTTAACTACCACAGACTCAAACCCATTTAACTACCACAGACTCTCAACCCTTTTAACTACCACAGACTCTCAACCCTTTTAACTACCACAGACTCTCAACCCTTTTAACTACCACAGACTCTCAACCCATTTAACTACCACAGACTCTCAACCCTTTTAACTACCACAGACTCTCAACCAACCCTTTTAACTACCACAGACTCTCAACCCTTTTAACTACCACAGACTCAACCCTTTTAACTACCACAGACTCTCAACCCTTTTAACTACCACAGACTCTCAACCAACCCTTTTAACTACCACAGACTCTCAACCCTTTTAACTACCACAGACTCTCAACCCTTTTAACTACCACAGACTCTCAACCAACCCTTTTAACTACCACAGACTCTCAACCAACCCTTTTAACTACCACAGACTCTCAACCCTTTTTAATTACCACAGACTCTCAACCCTTTTAACTACCACAGACTCTCAACCCTTTTAACTACCACAGACTCTCAACCCTTTTAACTACCACAGACTCTCAACCAACCCTTTTAACTACCACAGACTCTCAACCCTTTTAACTACCACAGACTCTCAACCCTTTTAACTACCACAGACTCTCAACCCTTTTAACTATCACAGATCCTTCCTAAGCTGCATAACATCGTCCGAATATAGCTAGGATAAAATATAACACACGTCGCTGGTACTCAAAGGGTTAAGGGGAGGTATTTAGTTTATTCCCTAGATTTCCATCAAGCTTATAATTAAACCCCCTTTCCAGATATATTTGTACATTTTTCGGTAGAAAAATGTCCCGGCCGAAGGCCGGTTCCTCTTAAATTTCAGGCTCGCTATCGTTCGCCAGGAAAAAGTCGACACCTAAATGGTACGAAAGGTCTTAAAATTGACAGAAATGGGGCGAACGTTCTTAAAATCGCCAAACTAATGGGGTGAACGTCTTAAAAACTCAAAAGCAATGGGGTTAAACATGAGGGAGAAAGAGGTCAAGAAAAATATCCCTGGAGTGGAAAATGTCTCCCCTTAACTCTTTTCCGTTTCCTGGCTATTGTTAGAAGAGTTTATTCAGCTTAGGAAGGGTACGTGAACGTCAGAGGGTTAAGGGGAGATGGGCTGCTTTTTCTGGACATCCCTCATATTTAACCCCATTGGTTTTTGGATTTTAAGACGTTCAGCCCATTAGTTTGGTGATTTTAAGACATTTCGCCCCTTTTCTTTGTAAATATTATGACTTTTGTGTCATTTATGTGTCAATTATTTTCCGGCAAGCGATAGCGAGCCTGTAATTTAGGAGGAACCGGCCTTTCGCCGGGATTTGTTTTTTTCCCGAAAAATTTACAAATATATCTTTGAAGGGGGATCCTGGCATTCCTGGGGTTGTTTTTTAAGTTTGATGGAGGTCTAGTGAGGAAATTAGAACAAAAGAATATATACTGTATAAATAAAATAATATATACTGTATAAATGATATAATATACTGTATAAATGATATAATATACTGTATAAATGATATAATATACTGTATAAATGATATAATATATACTGTATAAATGATATAATATACTGTATAAATGATATAATATATACTGTATAAATGATATAATATACTGTATAAATGATATAATATATACTGTATAAATGATATAATATACTGTATAAATGATATAATATACTGTATAAATGATATAATATACTGTATAAATGATATAATATACTGTATAAATGATATAATATATACTGTATAAATGATATAATATATACTGTATAAATGATATAATATACTGTATAAATGATATAATATATACTGTATAAATGAAATAATGGACCAAAAAGTGAACCATACCCCCTTAATCGCTATCGTCTTGACCCTTACCGGTCCCACAGCTCCTTCCTAACCTGCATACAATCGTCTAATGACAGCCAGAATAAACGGTCAAACTGCGTCAAAATGGTGGATCACATAATATATGCTTTCATTAAATTTAATTGGAGGTGTTTGGTGTTGTGGTGAAATTCATAAAACAATAGATTATCTTCCAACCCTTTTTTCACACCATCTCTCCATCATCTTCTCCGAGGCCTTTTGTGCAGCTTAAGGGGAGATTTCCACTTGAGGGATTTTTTTCTTTACCCCTTTCTCCCTCATGTTTAGCCTCATTGCTTTTGAGATTTTAAGACGTTCGCCCCATTAGTTTGGCGATTTTAAGAACTTTCACCCCATTTATGTCACTTTTGAAACCTTTCGTCCCATTTAGGTGTTAATTTTTTCCTGGCGAGCGCTAGCGAGCCTGTAATTTAAGAGGAACCGGCCTTCGGCCGGGAAATTTTTCTACCGAAAAATGTACAAATTTATCTTGAAAGGGGGTCATGGGGGTGTAATTTCAAGCTTGATGGAAGTCTAGGAAACACACTAAAAACCTCCCCTTAAGATGAATCTGTGGTAGGAGAAAGGGTTAAGGGAGATCGTTCGAAGCCTGTTAATTGTTGGTGTTTGGTGTTTGGTGTTGTGGTGAAATTAATAAAAACACAAAAAATAGATTCAAAGTCTAGGACACAATTCGTGGCCGTATATTTTCGAAGGTGAGGGTTGGTCCTGTCCAGAGTGAGGTTTGGCATCCTCTACCCAACCCTAGCCGTTTTTGTCTGTCTCTTTTACTGTCCTACTTTTCCTTTTGGGGGCGGGTGGCCAGGAATCCTCCTCCCCTTGTAAAATTCTCCTACTAGACGGGATACATAAATGGACGAGGGAACGCGAAAGTGGTCCTGGACCCTAAACATTGGAACTTTAAATGTTGTTTCTGTTCGGTCTCTGTCTTGAGTCGGCCACCCCCAGCTATGGGGTATGTGCCTGAGTATAATATACATACATACATACATACATACTCATACATACATACATACTCATACATACATACATACTCATACATACATACATATACATACATACATATTCATACATACATACATACTCATACATACATATACATACTCATACATACATACATATACATACATACATATATACTCATACATACATACATACTCATACATACATATACATACATACATACTCATACATACATACATACATACTCATACATACATACATACATACTCATACATACATATTTTTTAAGCTGTCCCGAACTGATTTGAATCTTCTCTATTAAGGGGGGTAGTACTCGCTTTTTTGGGACCCCCTTCTCCCTCATGTTTAGCATATTAGTGTTGAGGTTTTAAGACGTTCGTTCCGTTTGTTTGGCGATTTGAAACCTTTCGCCTCATTTGTTTTGTCAATATTAAGACCTTTCGTGCCCTTTAGATGTCGATTTGTTTACAAGCGAGCGATAGCGAGCCTTTAATTTTAGAATGTCCCGGCCTTTGGCCGGGCCATTTTTCTACTGAAAAATGTACAAATTTATCTAGAAAGGGGGTCTAGGAGGTGTTTTTCTAAGCTCGATGGAGGTCTAGCGAGGAAACTAAAAAAAAAATTAATAAATCAATATATAGACCAGCCACCCAGCACTAACCCCCTTAAAGCTTCACCTAATATTTACATCTCGGGGGGTCGTTTTGGTGTTCGAGGCTTCATATTAATGGGAGGCAGACCGTTTTTCTGGACTCCCTTTTCCCTCATGTTTAGCCCCATTAGTTTTGAGACTTTAAGACGTTCGGCCCATTAGTTTGGCGATTTTAACACCTTTTGCCCCATTTCTTTGTCAATTTTATGACCTATCGTGCCATTTAGTTATCGATTATTTCCTGGCGAGCGATAGCGAGTCTGAAATTGTAAGAGAAACCGGCCTTTGGCCGGGAATTTTTTCTATCGAAAAATGTACAAATTTATCTTGAAAGGGGGTCTAGGGTTTTTTGTTTTAAGCTTGATGGGAGGTCTAGTGAGGACACTAGGAAATAAAGGAATGACTGACCAAACAACTGGTCTGTCTCCCCTTAAACCAGGATTTGGGTCGTGGAGTGTTCAAGGTCTCGTGGTGGACAACAATAATATTCGGTTAATCGAGTTAGTTTTCAAAATGTTATGGATTAATTTTATTTTTGTCACTTTCGTTTTTTCTTGGCGTACTTTTTTATAGGGGGCCAATCAAAGTTCGAGTTTAAGGGAAGTTAGCCAATCAGAGGTCGAGTTAACACAGGCTAGCCAATCATAGGTCGAGCTGTTTAGGGTTCAACCAATCAGGAGCAAGGAGAGTGCCAAGCCGAGGAGAGAAGGCAGCCAAGAACCCCCCATGGAGTCAGTGTCCTGTGGTGGTCTGTCGAGGGAGGATGTGTCGCTTGGTTCCATTCGTTTTGTGAGTAAAGTTTCCCATGTGTGAATAATTAGGATATGTGTGACTTGAAAGCTTAACCCTTTCAGACATATGACGTGATTTTGAGCCTATTGGGGATAGTTTAAAGCCTTTGTTACTATCAAGGGTATTTAGAAACCTTTTAGTTTAGTTACTTCCACCTCTGCAGCTGTCTTTGAGTTAGCTGTGGGCAGAAAACTAATTTTGGAGAGGTAATTCTAAGTGAGAGAACTCTTATTTCTAACCTGGCAACCTCTGAGTCCTAAATGCGTGAAAGGGTTAAGATAGCGAGGAGACTTTTGAAGTATTGCTTTTAAGAGTCTACCTGTTTTTTTTTTTTTTTTCTCACTCTCCCTCTTTGGCTTTTATTAATGTGCCTATTCCGCCTACTGGTATAAGATATTTACCCCCGTTCAGGTGTCAATGTTTTCCTAGCGAGCGGTAGCGAGTCTGCATATATATATTTTTGTTGTGACGGCAAGCTAAATTTGCACATTTTTAGATAGATATTTTTTCCGACTAAGCAGTATTTCTCCATTCGATGTTGGCTCGATTTCGCTCGCCAGGAAGAAATCGATACCTGGATGGGGAGAAGTCTTAAAACAGTTGGCTGAATGGGGCCAAATGGATACAAGCCAAGGAAAGGGAAAAGGAGAGCAAGATTAAACAAAAGGTGACTCCCCCCCCTCCCTTAATATTGATGCCTGGTTATTATTAGACCAGGAACGGGTTATCGAACATGGGATCCGGTCTTGAAAATTGACTACTTGCAGTGTGCTGGCTTAATAATCCGGAAGGGTTGATCGCCTTTGCAGTCTTATTTTAACTATTAGAATATTCATATTATAATGAGAGTATGTTGGAGTCTGAAGGTAGTAATTAGCCTTAGAATTTCTACGGATCCTAAGGGTAGATTTTTTAGTTTCCTACTCTAACGGCAATCTGAAAATTTCACTCCCTTGCCACCATTTCAAGATAAATTTTTAAATTTTTCTGTAGAAAAATGTCCCGGCCGAAGGCCGCTTACTCTTAAATTACAGGCTCGCTATCGCTCGCCAGGATAAAATAGACCCCTAAATGGCACGAAAGGTTTTAAAATTGACATAATGGGGCGGACAATCTTAAAATCACCAAACTAATGGGGCAAACTTCTTAAAATCTCTAAAGCAATGGGGCTAGACATGAGGGAGAAAGGAGTCTAGAAAAGTCTCCAGTGGAAATGTCTCTTTAATGGTTTAATTGTTAGCCAGAATAAGCTGTCCAATGCGTCTTAATCTTAAAGGGGTTAGTGGGGTAGTTGGGTTTCTTATTACTGCCATATGTTATAACCTTTGCCCAACTCCTTTAGGTCAATATTTAGGAGTCGCACCACAGCTGGGATCTCATTTTTAACGGTAGTTTTGGGTTCCTATCATTCTATGCTTCATTGCTATATACTTTTTATCCACCGGAATTTTTTTTTTTCTTGGCTTTTTTTTTTTTTTAGCATTAACCTAACCAAAAAACCTAACCTAACCTAACCTAATAGCCCCCAAATACATTTAGGTTAGGTTAGGTTAGGTTTTTAGGTTAGGTTAATGCTAAAATAAAAAATAAAAAATAAAAATAAAAATAAAAAAACTAGAAAAAATAATATTTTCCGGTGGATAAAAAGTATATAGTAATGAAACAGAATGATAGGAACCCAAAACTACCATTAGAAATGAGATTCCAGCTGTGGTGTGACTCGTAAATATTGACCCTGCTTTATTGCGTAAGATTCAAATATTGTACATGGAGCGACATTTCGTTAATGGCCGAATGTAATTTGATAAAGTGGGTTGGCTATCCCTGAACAGGCCTTCTGCAGCCATAAAATTAAAAAAAAAAAAAAAAAATAATATAATAATAATATAATAATAGTAATATAATAATAGTAATATAATAATAGTAATATAATAATAGTAATATAATAATAGTAATATAATAATAGTAATATAATAATAATATAATAATAATAATATAATAATAATAATAATAATATAATAATAATAATAATATAATAATAATAATAATATAATAATAATAATAATAAATACATAGTTTATAATGTGACTGAAGGATTTATATTAGCTTACCCTAACCGGAAAATATTACCGAAACTACCACTAACTTTCCCCATGTTTTTTCTGTGTTGGGTTTTAGGTAGTTTTCCCTCTTTATACAGTAGTTTAAATTGGTTACAATCTCCGGAAAAATTTATTCCTCCCATTATCCAACGATCTTAAAACACTCGGATGAGTCCTTCAGAGTAAATATATATAAATTTTTGTTTGCCTTGGGATACAGGATGGGTTGAAGGGCCGTCCCCCCCCCCCCCCCTCCCATGACTTATTGAAATCTGCATCTATTTTGCCAGTAATAGGCTTCATAAGATTTACACTGCCATTAATAGGGTTTTTTTCTCATACAGTGCACATAAAATTTATCCCCGGAGGTTGAAACTAATAAAGGTCAATATTTAAGTCGCACCACAGCTGGGATCTCCTTTTTAACGGTAGTTTTGGGTTCCTATCATTCTATGCTTCATTGCTATATACTTTTTAGCCACCGGAAAATTTTTTTTTTTTTTTTTTAGCATTAACCTAACCAAAAAAACCTAACTTAACCTAATCGCCCCCAAATACATTTAGGTTAGGTTAAGTTAGGTTTTTAGGTTAGGTTAATGCTAAAAAAAAAAAAAAAAAAAAAAAAAAAAAATATATATATATATATTTTCCGGTGGATAAAAAGTATATAGCAATGAAGCATAGAATGATAGGAACCCAAAACTACCGTTAGAAATGAGATCCCAGCTGTGGTGTGACTCGTAAATATTGACCCAAATCAATATGATCTTTGCAACCTACTTCTATAATCGCCTTCAAATATTGCAAAATAATTGGTGTGCAATCGGGATTTTTTATTAACTTGCAACCTCCACCCGGATTATAGTGATTAAAGTAGAGACCATACCTCCATTATCCCTATGAAATTACTTGGGAATCTGCGAAAGGGAAGTTAGATTACCTTTTAGTGTGTACTGTGGTCATAACCTCTGAGGTGAAGGGGAGGTTTTTAGTTTGTTGCCTACTCCATCAATCTTAAAATTTCACCCCCTTGACCCCCTTTCAAGATAAATTTGTACATTTTTCGGTAGAAAAATGTCCTGGCCGAAGGCTGATTACTCTTAAATTACAGGCTCGCTATTGCTCCCCAGGATAAAATAGACGCCTAAATGGCACGAAAGGTCTTAAAATGACAGAATGGGGGTGGAAATTCTTAAATCACCAAACTAATGGGGCAAACTTCTTAAAATCTCAAAAGCAATGGGGCTAGACACGAGGGAGAAAGGGGTCAAGAAAAAATTCCCTAAAGTGGAAATCTCTCCATTGAGTTTGGGGGCTGTTGAGGAATGGTGCTTCTGAATGAGTGCTTGCTTTTTGTGGGTGAACTGATGTGGTTCTCCTGTCGCCTTTTTCCTTTGTCTCTTGCTGATCCTCCCTACCCATTGTAGGAGTAAGGGTTGGCTACTGACTGGCTGGTCCTTCTAAACTTCTAACTATTTCAGTATGTTATGGTGTGGGTTGGTTACTTCACTACCCTGGTGTCGCCCCCCACTGAGGCCTGTAAGTCCTCATTTGGCACCGCTGACCCTGGCACCCTCCCTGGCTTCTGGCACCACCACAAAGACACTACCACAAATACCTACAGCACTACAGGTTTGTTAATGTACAGTTATTTATATTTTATTAACCCTTTCTCTGTGGGCATATTTGGGCTAAAGGGCATATTCAGGCACTCCTGAATGATTAACCTAAGCAGTGTGCATGGGGGGTATGAGACACCACACTCCTGTGCTGATGTGTTTGAGCTGTTCCCATCACTAACATCGTTATTTTACCATAAATAGCATTAATACTTATCCTTATGCGCCTATTATAGGTTTATTATAAAGTTATTAACCTGTTAAATCAATAAAACAAGTGGAAACTGCGTTTGGATGGTCCAAATCGGCGATACAGGCCGGGAGTTACATAATGTATTGCTGAGGCAACCCTCTTCACCTCCCCTTGTCTGGAGACACTGTTACGCAATAGTCTCTCTCGCTCTTTCCCACGCTCGGTAACAGTGATGACAACGCCCTGCTACCAACTCGCTAATGTTAGCACGAAAATAGACCACAGAATAAGGGAATAACAGGGAAAATAAGTGATAACTGAAGGAGGGGAGGAAAGTGTGAAAGGAAGGAGAGGTGGAAGAGTGATATTTGGCATGGCCCAGAGGCAATAAACTAATACAAAAATTAAAATAAGAAACTAATTTTTTTGGGTGTTTTAAATAGATTTTTTCCCCCCTTACTCTTAAGAGTCTCCCCGCAGTTCCCAGGTTAATAAAGAGTCTGCATGAAATTTATTCTGCGGAAAACTAGACTAAAATGGCTTCAAAAAGACGCTAGAAGGAGCATCTGGATTGCGGATATCACCCGCAGCGCTACCATGAACATTGGGGAAAACTCTATTTATTAGCAATTTTTTGCTTTTTTGCCTTTGGCAGCATTGCTGAGACCTCGGTTTGCCTTAGTGCACAGCTGGAAGTGCCGACTCTGAGGTGGGCCACTCGTGGTCCCGTCCACTGACGCTGTATTTCTACGGCGTTTACAGGCTTTTAAAGCCTGCAACTTGCCAAAACTTAGTATGAAGTTTCCCGCAGCCAATGGGTTAATTTCAACAACTAACTTTTTCAATGAAGTTAATCAAAGCATTTATCAGATATTTAAACTAACCAAAACTCTACCAAGACTGTTAAAAATAGATTATTTTAGTGTTCAATGACTGGACAGAGGGGGGGGAGGGGGGCTTGCCCCCCCCCTCTACATATTTTTTATCCAACGGCAAACTGTTATGGCCAAATAGTTATTTTTTGGGAGTGAAGGGACGTGTTTTTAGATTGTTGTTTAATGGGTAAATATGCATATCCACCCATCACATCAAAACACTCTTCCACAACTCTAAACTAGATAAAACCAATCTACTATTTTTTAGCAATTTAATTAAATCTTTAACCCTCCTGGCCCGGTTGTCATTTTAAAATGACACCACGAACCAAGGGCAGTTGCCCGGGTGTCATTTTAAAATCTGTAAGCTTGAAAGCATATTCAGCTTGGTCTGAACGCCGTGCGTCCGACACATGTAAACAAAGCCGATCGTTACGTCACCGCACCTCCGAAAACAAGAAGACTCTTGTTATTGTAAGTCTGTATGTCGTTTCAGTAGTGAAAAGATAGTCATATTGCTAACATCGCCTGCAAGTGCTCTCCACTGAAATCGTCATCACGACTGAACCAGTTGACATGGAGAGCTCTACTCAACGCCAGTCTACAGATTGGAAACCGCACTACATTTATAGATGCGTGGGAAATTTCTAGCAGTTAAACTAAACAAAAATACGGTAGCCTAGGCCTAGACGTTTTTCGGCCAGATCGCCCGGGTAGCCCACACTGTCATTTTGAGTCTGCCCGGGCTAGGAGGGTTAAATGGACCATTTTTTCTAGTGTACGCCCACTAACTCTACCCTTACCTGGCTTTTTCTTCCAAGCTTATTAATTTATATTTTTCTTCCAGGTTGAGGTTCTGTGTGTGCGGGGCGGGTCCGGTATAGTCTGGTTACTACCGGCCGGTACAGAACAGAACCTGTGTGTACCGGTAACTAATGTAGATACCGGGACGCTAGCCAGACACTCCCTATACCAAAAAGTGGAAAGTTTTAACCCCAATGGAAGGCGGAGTAGAGAGATGCCAACCCATTTAAAGAACTCACATTTAGAGTATCCCACCCATTTAAAGAACTCTCATTTAGAACCAGCCACCCATTTAGAGCAGGCCACACATTTAGAGCACCCCTATTTGGAGTCTTGGACCCATGCAGAGAACTCTGGCCGTCCTGATGACTCTATAAATGTAGGCAAGATCTGCTACAGAGCCACGGTTCTGCGCGTCTTGCCTCTCCACAATATTGAAGGTTAGTAACTTGAGGGGACCACCTCGCTCTTTATTTTCTTTCTGAGTTTTATCCATTTGGCTCCATTCAGCCTACTGTTATTAAGACTTGATCCCCATCCAGCTGTCTATTTCTTCCTGGCGAGCCAGCATTGTGTTGAGAAAATAGGCTTCGCCGGAGATTTTTTTCTTACACTTTACAAATATACCCTGTCTATAGTCTACCAGGAAATGGGTAGATATTTACAGCCCCCCCCCCCCCACCCTGCCCCAAACAAAAATTAATAAAATAACAATAGGGAAAGTAGGGATTGGGCCTGAGTAAATTGAAAAAATAGATTTACAGCCAGTTTTCTCTAGGCCTTGAGTCAGAAGATAGGGATAAAGATTGTAAAGTTAGTTTCCACTACCTATAGACCAACTAAAAAAAACTTTAATATCCAGGTGTTTGAGTAGATCTAGAGGTTCAATATTACCTGAACTAATTTTGGGAAGAGTCCACCAGGAAATAGGATTAGATATTTAGCCAGTATGCTCTAGGCCCTTTTGAGTTGGAGGCCGGGCATAAAGCTTGTAAAGTTCGTCGGCGCTACCTATACACCAACTAAAATAACTTTAATATTCAGGTGTTGGAGTGGTGGATTTGGAGGTTCAACATTACCTAAGGAGGACTGAGGGTGGGACGAGACAGACCCCCCTGGCCCTTGGTGTCTTGGGTAACTCCCTACACTACCACAATGATCTACAAAAGGTTAGTTTATATGACTAAATCGGTGGCACAGGTGCGGTGAAAATATTTGACTATGGAAGTTTCTTAACCCATGAATTGCTAGAACATGTGGTTTAATTCTAGTTTCGCTTTCACAGCATACTCATACATTTCTATGGCTACTTTAGAGTTGTCATATACCATACTTAATTCCTATACATGTCCAAAGTGGCGGAAATGCATTATAAGGAATTATACCTACTGTAAAAAATAATATTTTCTCCCCATATGCGGCACCATAGCTATTACATAATACTGGTTAGGTTAGGTAAGGTTGTTAGGTTAGGCTAATGTCGTTAATGTAGTTTATTATCATTATATTAAGTCTTTTACCCAGCAAATTCAGCAATTTCCCTGATCTTCATAGTTGGTCGGGAAGCTATGCCTTTACAATGGCGCCTCCCTTTTGTCGATGTGTACGTGAAACTAGAATTTTACCGAACATGTGCCAAATATAAGGCACAGGGGGGAGAGTGTGGGAGGGTTGGGTATAAAGAGTGGAGGATGTGGCATGGAAAGATGCCACTACTTTGTATGTCTGACATTTCCTGTTCATTGCTCAATAGGTGGTGTTCTCAGTGAGGGTCTGAGTCTAGGTGAGACGATTTAGCACTAGAGAAAGGCTTCTTCGAGCCATGAGGGAGCAACTAAGCCCCATGCATCCTGCGAAGGAAACCTGGCGGGGGCTGGTTGCAGCAAAGTGTTTCTCATATCTCAACCCCTAGACTGGGAAGAGTCTTTGCAGGATTGTTTTTTGGTAAAGTGTACAGGCTCTCGGCCTCTGCCAGAGGGTAGTTGGAATATATAACTATATATATAAAAATAAATAAAAACTGGCATAGTTTTTAAAGTTATTTTTACACTTTTTCAAATGCAGTGTTTCCAGGAGACTTTCGGCGTCCATGGGTTAAGACTTTATATATAATTATTTATTCACGGTTTACGGTAAAAATAAATTACCTCTATTAATCTAATTAACAATTTGTACCGAACTATGCTACAAAAACTTGGCCTTACAATTATGCAGAGATAATTTAGATTCATACTATTCAATTAGCCACTTGAGAGTTTCAGGCTATAAGGAAGTTGGAGCCGTAAACCTAAATATTTAACAGAAATGCAATAATACTATACTTTTAATGGATTGAAAGTATGTTCGATTTTGTGTATAGAAGTACAACCGTATTTAACTTGGTAATTCTGTTGCATATTGATGTCTACAGCTCCAACTTCCTTATAAAACTTAACTCGTAAGTGGTCGATTGAGTAGAGAGAAAAGTACCAAAGGGATAATAATTCTACAATCTTTTGATACCCTCTCTCTCATTTATGACGCAGAGGTTGCCAGATTAGCATTAAGAAATAGTTCTCTCTTCTAATTACCTCCAAAATTAGCTTTCTGCCCACAGCCAACTCAAAAACAACTGCAGAGGTTGAAGTAACTAAACTAAAGGATTCTAAATAATTGATGGTAACAAAGGCTTTAAAGTATCCCTAATAGGCTCAAAATCGCGTCATGTCTGAGAGGGTTAAGATAGATATTAGTCATGGTTATCCTTGAGAAAGAAATCTTCTAAAGGGAAGAGTTTAAGGGGTAGTACTCTTTTTCTGGACTCCCTTCTCCCTCCGTTTAGCATGTTAGTTTTGAAGTTTTAAGACTTTGTTTGGCGATTTTTAAACTTTTCGCCCAATTTATTTTTCAATATTGACATTCTTGCCATTTAAGTGTATTCTTTCCTGGCGAGCGATAGAGAGCCTGAAATTCTAGGAGGAAGCGGCCTTCGGTTGGGATATTTTTCTACCGAAAAATTTACAAATTTATCTTGAGTGTACGGGGTGAGATTTTTTAAAGCTTGATGGAGGTCTAGCGATGAAACTCCAAATTACATAAATATATAAATACATAGACTAAAAACCAAGCACTATCCCCTTAAGGCGAGGTACAGAAGGGGTTAAGGGGAGGTATTTAGTTTGTTCCCTAAGTTTTCATAAAGTTTAAAATTACTCCCTGGACTCGAGATAAATTTTTACATTTTTCGGTAGAAAAATGTCTCGGCCGGTTGCCCTTAAATTACAGGCTCGCTATCGCTTGCCAGGTAAAAATCTAAACCTTAATGGCACGAAAGGTCTTAAAAGTGACAGAAATGGGGCAAAATTTCTTAAAATGTCCAAACTACTAGGGCGAACTTCTTAAAATCTCCGAAGCAATGGGGCTAAACATGAGGGAGAAATGAGTCTCAAAAAAACAAACCCTCTAGTGGAAATCTCTTTAAATAACACTCGGCTAATATCTTCTCTTTCCAGGACAACTTGAAGCCTTTGTTACAACTGCTTCGAAGAGAGGTTCGAAGCATGAACCTGAGCCTGAGTGACCTTCTGCCTCCCTCCCTACACCCTTACTACCAGTACAGGTCGGTTCATACTGATTGTATAGTCTACGAATATAATGTTTTGTTTTTCCTCTTCTTGCTCTGTCTCGAGTCGCCCCCCCCCCCCCCCCCAAACAGAGATTGGGCCTGAGTATATAGATACTGATATAAATTTGTCTCTGTCTTCTCCTGGTTGACCTAGATGTGTGCATTGTTTTATGTTGTCCCTGCTCTGGCTCTGTCTTGAGTCGCCCCCCCCCCCCCCGCCCCCCAAAAAAACAAAAACAAACTAACCGTAGGATAAGAGGGGATCGGGCTGGAGCATTTAGATATAAAATTTAAATAATCTGTTTGTGGTGTAATGGTTTAGATGCTTAGGCTATGTTCTGGGTGTGGTATCCAGAGTTCGAATCCCGGGAGGACTATATGCTTTAATTAGTTTATTAAAGTGCATTGGAGTTTGTAATTTATGATTAATGTTAAGAACGGAGGGTTACATAATATATAAATTTTTACCATTTTTAAGTTTTTAGTTTTGGCTCCCTAGTCTTCAATAACTAGTTTAAATAACTAATTCCCTTCTTTAGAGGTAAATATTAATTTTTCTTTAGAAAAAATTGCTTTGGCCAAAGGCTTTTTAAATTGTAGGCTCTCGATTGATCTAAAAGAAAAAAATAGACTCTTAAATGGTATGAAAGTTCTTTAAATTGCCAAGGAAATGGAGTGAAGTCTCTAAATTGCCAAAGTAATGGGGCGAACATGAAATTTCAAAACTAATGGTTAAAATTTGAAGAGACTAGAATAAAAACTTGTCTGTTAAAGAGGTACTGGTTGGAATATGGTCTGTATTTATTAATATTATTTTAGTTTCCTCGCTAGGCCTCAATCCAGCTCAAAATAACTTTCCCTAGACTCCCTTTAAAGATAAATGTGTACATTTTTCGGTAGAAAACTATCTCTGCAAAAGGCCGGTTCCTTCTGAAATTATAGGCTCGCTATTGCTCGCCAGGATAAAATACGCCTAAATGGCACTAAAGTTCTTAACACGCAAAGAGCGGGTGGTAGGGTATTTTACACTGTGCCGCCCAGTGTTTTTTTTTTACCCTAAATAGGGTTGTTTCCAGGCTAATTTTCATGCATAAACTAGACTCTGAGCGTAAAACCAGTATCTATCCCGGAAAGGGCGTAAACCGAGCTTTCCAAAGACACCTGAACCATCCTTTTACGACCACTGGTTCTCTTGCAACATGAGTGCAAAAAACCTAAAATAAGGTAATTTCCGTACATAATTCCCTGTGTAGCGAGTGAGAGAGGGGGCCCAGGGGGGAGGAAGGTGGTATACAGTTCAGTACGTCCAGTGGTCATGGGGAGCGGTCATAAGGTTACTACGCTCGTCCCACCGCTCCGCTCTCTCGGCAACATTAAGTACTGAAAATGGCACGAGACATATGTGGTGCGCCGCCACATAGTCTAAATTTATTTAACTCGACCGATGTCATGTGCCGTTGGTTAAGGGTTAATATTGTCAAAGAAATGGAGCAAAAAATCTTAATGTTCAAACTAATGGAACTAAAGTCTTAAAATCTATTATGCTAAAAATGAGGGGAAGGGGGTCCAGAAAAAATGACTACCCCCTTAAGCCAAGGAGGATAGAAGTAAAGAGTGACGTCAGTTCTGAAAATAGTGATCCGCGCACACGAGATGGCCGCACGATCACAAAAGAAATTGAGCGCGTATATATTAACTCTTAAAGACTCCTACCTATAACTAAATAAACTTTCTCCAGACTTTGTAAGCATTCCTATTTGTTTTCACCAACTCTCCAATTAATTTACAAATAAACCTAACTAATTAAATCTATGAAAGTAATTAATAAATGTGGTACTCAAAGGACTCTAACCTAGGTTACTCACACCAAAAATTTTGCACACTAAGCACTAGGCTATCAAGACCGTTAAAGATTTATCCACAATCCTAAGATATATTATGCATTCTAGATTACTGCCGATTAACACTTTCCCTGCGGGTGACTTTCTGGAACGCATAGGCAATTTACAGAAATTTCCAGGCTTTAAAAGCCGTAGAAATGGTGTCTGTGGGCGGGAGCGCAAGGGACCTCCCTCGGAGCAGCCAGCCGCTCATTGAGGGAGATGGTCTCTCGCGGGTGTCTCCGAACAGTGTTGCCGAGCGAGAGCTAATAATTAGGAGTTTTCCCGAATATCTATGGCAACGCTGCGGGTGAACCCTGCCACCTACGAAGCTCTTTCTGGTCTCATTTTGAAGTTAGTTTCGCTTAGTTTTTGGCAGAATAAAAGTTATTCAATGCAGATGCTAGATTAATCATTAAAGAGTGCATGAAAATGCCCTAAATAGCTCAAATAAGCACACAGGGACTGGGTTAATCTTTAACTGTACGTACTCCCAACTGCACTCCGATAAACTGTTTAGAAGTGACTGAGTTCAGTAGACCTAACTAAAGGCTACTGTAAATTTAGTAATTAAGAGTTCAGTAAAGTCAATTATACCACCCACCCCCCACCCCCCCAGCCAGCCACCCGGTCTAGTCCGGTGAAGGTATTGAGGGATAACTCTTTACAACGGCACCTTGGCTACTTTCTATTTTTCTGAAGTGTTGGAGAGGGCGAAAGCTGTTGGAGTAGCTTTGTGTTAGACTGTTAGTCTTGTGTACGTCGTCGAGGTTTGTTGAGATTAGAGTTTCCAACGTCAAACAGGCTGAGACAGAATATCCCTAGATGTCCTAAGTATACCCTATCTACATATTTACTTATAATTTCCAGTTTTAATAACTTTAAAATATAACTTCTACAAATGTAACTAGTAATATAAATTCAAAATTAAATATTCTTTTTGCTTGGTTATACTTTCATCCTGTGATTTTACTCTTATTAATTTGCTCTTAAAGAAGTTATCTCTTCAATCTAACTCATTACTCAGAAGTTTCCTAACTGGTAACACTGCGGAAAAGCCAGGCACGCGGTTATCAAAGAGTATCTAATGAAGAGTATTCACGACTGTGGTGCTACCCCTAGGACTATCACGGAACTCTATTATTTCCAGTATCTGTTCTATGCCTTAACCTTTGCCTGTACCTCTTCAGAGGGTGGATGGGTCGGGTGTGTGAGGAACCCGCTGATTGGCTGGTGTATGATGGATCCATGTCGTTGCCTGCTGAATTGTCTACACTACTAGGCCGCCCATCACCCTCCACCACCCACCATAATAAGACTACCCCGCCCACCCTACAGTACTCTGGGTAAGTTAATGGTGTAACCCCTACTGTACCAGAGGGTATTACTATAAATGTCGCTTCTAGTACAAAGCATTGTGGCCAAAATGGCTTCAAAGTAGAGCGTGCATAGTCTCTCCCTGAAAGCTGGACTAGCACGGAGCCAGCTCGCCCGTGGGACCTTTGATACACAGAAGTGTTGTGAAGGTCTCGAAACAGTGTTCAAAAGTCTTGGTGCCAGGTACCGCTCGTACCGATTATTAGACTTACGGCGCTGGTACTGGTGAGTGACTAGACCGTCTGCAATTTTAAGTCTCTGGTACAGTAAGGGTTAAGAGGGATGGGCTTTTTAATAAGCGCATTTGTATTTTTTAATACCCGGTACTTTAGTTAACTCCCTAGAATTCCATAAAGCTTAAAGAAACGCTCTCTCAAGACACATGAATTTATTTTTTATTTTGGATAGACAAATTTTCTGGTCTATGTCTTAAAATACAGGCTTGCTATCACTCCAGGAAATGTTTCTACCGACTAATTTAAACATTTATCTTTAAGGGGGTCTAGAGTCTATTTCTAAGCTTGACGGAGGTCTACCGAGGAAACTAAACTAATTAATTAATACACTAATTGATAGGCCCCAAAACTGGCCCTTGTCCCCTTAATTTTCAATGAATGTATGCATGTATATACTCTGACACATACCCCATAGCTGGGGGTGCCTAACTGGAGGCCGCGCCCGAACAGGGACAACACTACACCACATAAAAACAAAGTAAAAAATCCACACCATCTAGGTTGCCCATGAGAAGACTGTAAGACAAAGGATCCCTAAGGGCCTACAGCACACTCCCAGGCCTCCCGGAGAGGTTCCGGTCTCGACTTGCAGCTGAGCACACCACAATGCCAGCCCACCTCTCTTCCAGGAATGACCCTTCATATATACCGGCTCCAGGCGCCTGACTAATATAGTCCAACTGGCACCCGACTCCCTCCCAACGACTGTTATCCCTTTTATTCTAAAGATTTCTCAAATTAATTCTTTTTAATTACCACTTCTCTTGACTGTTCTAGTCTTCCCTCTATCTTCCAATGCTTTTATTACACACTCTATCTCAACGGAGGTTTTCCTACCACTCTACCTCCCCATGTATTAGACTCTTACTCTATGCATAATTAATTTAAATATTTCTTTCCCTTACGTTAACAATTATTCGTTGTCGACAGATTCTCGCCCAAATTGAGCGATGACGGCACAGACACGGAGATGCTGCCGGAGTTTGCTATGGATGGCGTGAGATTGGTGCGTAACAAAAGGGAAGGATCGTCGGCTGACCCTATGGAAGTACCCAATCCTACAAATGCCCCTTCCAATAGGATGAGTCGGTGGTTTACAAATGTCTTTGGTGCATTTAAAACTGCTCATAAAGTGGCCAAGTTTATGGTTCAGGACCTTTCGGCGAGGGCCAAGGCGATGATTCCAGACATGGTGGAGAAAATTTCAAATGTTGGTGAAAGTATAGCGACCAAAGTTAATAATGCATACCAAGTTCACCAAGAGTTTGTCCTAGATTCTTTAAGTGCCATCTTGGCCCCCAACATATCAAAAATTGCTAAAGGTCCATTGATGAAATTGGCGATCATAAAGGCAGTCGGTATTGGCCTTCCTGACAACGAATATATTAAAGAGACCGACCTACTTGACTTGAGTACAGTTAGTACACCTCGTGATCAAATTAAAATAATGACCGATCTTTCTGCGTATCTAGTTGCCGAAGATTTAAAAACCAATTCTGCCACAACACGTAAACTTTCAATAATTAAGGATTTGGGGGCCAGCTTTAAATCAAAGGAAACCAATATTACTGACCAGATTAATTCTATTATCAACCAAACTTCTCCAGGTGAAAGGCTTGCAATTGTTAAATATCTCGCTGACAACTTTGTCATAAACCTCGAGGATTTCATTGGAAATGTTACCGCTGTACCAGGTCAAGTTACTGCAATGATAAATAATTTAAATATCGTCCAGAAGATTGGCACTGCGTTTGAGAAGGTAACCAACACTTATCGGTCTGCTTGGAGTCTATGGTGTTCTACCTACTTTGGCGCCCTTCAAAATTTTCATAAAGTCTCTAAGCAAGTTGTACATAAACTTGGTGAAACTGCTAAAGCAATGGTTCCGGAATTTGTTGTGAAGATTGGGGAAGTTACCGAAAGCTTTATTAACGGCAATTTCTCAGTAAATCACACTCAAATGTTTAACGCCTTTAGTACAGTGTTTGCTGCCAATCTCTCTAGTTTTAAATCGAATCAGATAATGAGGTTGGTGGTGATTAAGGGCATTGGTGTCGGCCTTCCATACAACAATGCTATGAACGAGAAGGACCTTGGTATCCTGAACAACGTAACTACGCCCCTCCAGAAGGTTACCACAATGACCAAACTTGCTGCCTATCTTGTCGTCAATAATTCAAAAGATAATCTCCCACTAAGCAAACTTTCCCTCCTGAAAGACTTAGGATTCAGTTTTAAAAGCAAGCCATCCAACTTTACAGAAAAAATAGATGAGCTTCTGAACAAGACTTCTCCAGATCAGAAGATTGCTATTATAAAGTCCTTCGCTAACGATTTGGTGGTTAACGTTGGGGATTTTTTTTCTGATGTTACTGCTGGTGATGTACCTGGGAATGTTCTCGCCATTGTTAATAATAATAAAGTAATACAGAAGATTACTACTGCATTTGGAACCATTACAGAGTATTTTCGTTCAAAGGCAAGTTTATGGTTTACAAAATCTTTCGGTGCTCTTGTTTCTGCTCACAACGTCGCACAACAAGTTTTAAAAGAACTCTCAGAGCCTGACAAAGAAACTGTTCCCATGTATATCGTTCAAATTGAGAACATTACAAAAAGTTTATCCAAAGTTAAGAACGCCACTTTATTTAACCATACGTTGGTCTCCGATTCCCTAAGTAGTATCTTCGCCCCCAACATTTCGAAGAACCTTACGACCCCGCTAATGAGTATTGTGGCACTGAAGGCCATCGGTACCAGCCTGCCGGACAACGATGAGGTTAATGTGACGGAAATGGGTAAACTGAACAATATGACTACACCACTTGAAAAAGTCGCCATAATGAAGCACTTTGCTAGAAGTCTTGCCAAGACTTTAGATCCTTCCGATGCTGCACTAGCAAAGGTTCTCTTGATTAACAGCTTGGGAGAGAAGTTTGACTCTAAAGTTACCAATATTACCCAAAATATTAACACTCTCGTCAACACTACCTCCCAACAGGAAAAGTTTGCGATCCTTAAGACCTTTGCGGACCACCTCTTAGCGAACCTTACCGACTTTGCCAACGAGGGTGCCACCATCGCAGTCGACATGCCTGCCAACATTACTTCCACCTTGGCTGCCAACATCCCCGCCAACGTAACTTCCATGATAAATAGTCCCTCTGTCGTAAAGGCTGTAGGCTTGATGTACGAAGCTCTTGCGCAAACCAACCCCACTAAAGAAATTGAAATGGTTAAGATGGATACGGATAAGAATACTCTGAATACGAACGCGCCAGATACGAACGCTCCGGATACGAATGAGTCTGATACGAATATTCAGGATACGAACGCTCCAGATTCTTCTGCCAGTGTTCGGCCTAGTCTGATCATTGTGATTATTTTTGTAATTTTTAATAATTTTTGGTTTTAGAAAGTTTTATTAAGTTGGAGATTAATTATGTATCTTAATAAATTTTATTAATAAATATTTATTTCACTGAACCCCAATATTATTTTCTGTTAGGATTTAATATTTATAGAGATATGATGACTCTTTCTGTACCGGTGATGTCTTTTAGGGGAGATTTCCACCTGGAGGATTTTTTTTCTGGACCCCCCTCTCACTCGTCTTTAGCCCCATTGCTTTTGAGATTTTAAGACTTTCGCCCCATTAGTTTGGCGATTTTAAGACTTTGCCCCATTTCTGTCAATTTTAAGGCCATTCGTGCCATTTAGATGTCTATTTTTTCCTGGCGAGCGAAAGCGAGCCTGTAATTTAAGGGGAACCGGCCTTCGGCCGGGACATTTTTCTACCGAAAAATGTACAAACTTATCTTGAAAGGGGGTCTAGTGAGTAATTTTAAGCTTGATGGAGGTCTAGGGAATCTACTAAAAACTTTCCTGTAACTTTATTCTGGCTGTTAGACTATTTTATGAAAGTTTACAAAGGGCCTCCAGCAATTAACAGGCTTCGAATTATCTATACTTAACCCTTTCTACAACCACAGATCCTTCTTAAGCTGCACTAAATCTTCAAAATATAACTAGAATAACTTCGATGTCGCCGGTACAGCTTTGTTAAGGGGAGATTTCCACTGGAGGGACTTTTTTCTTGACTCTACTTTCTCCCTCCTGTCAAGCTCCATTGTTTTTGAGATTTTAGGAAGTTAAAGGAGTACAAAGGAAATCAAGCAACAACAGGTCTAGTGACTCTTCTAGGTTGCTTGTCCTCCAAAACACTGAGGATCAAGTGTCCAAACAGTGGTTTAGAGTGGGTAAGGGAACATTGGAAAGGGAACTACTGCCCTGCCACTAACGTGGCAGGACTAGGAAGTTAGTAGGGGACATATGGGTTAGTAACTGAGGGGAGGATAAAGTTATTCATTTACAAACGCAGTCCGTCGCGGGTTTGATGAGAGATATTTGTCTAGGCGGAATTTAAATGAATCAACGGTGCTGCAGTCTATAACGTCTCGGAAGCCCATTCCACAAGTTGACAACTCGATTGAAGAAGAAATTCTTAGATTCGTGAGAGTTAAAAGATTTACCAATAATTTTGCAACCGTTTCCCCGCGTGTAATTAGATTGGTCGATAGTGAAGTACTTACTACAGTTCATATTGTCGATGCCTTTGATGATTTTGAACACTTGAATTAAGTCTCCTCTTAATCTGCGCTGGGTTAAAGGAAATAGATTTAATTCTCTAAGACGCCCTTCGTATGGTTTGTTCTTTAGGCTAGGTATCATTTTGGTAACTCTACGTTGAACTCGTTCTAGCTTGTTTATATCTTTTTGGTAATAAGGGCACCAGGATTGAACGCAGTATTCCAGAAGAGGGCGGACTAAGGAATTGTAAAGGGTTAGGATAACTTCTTTGGATTTATGCTCAAATGACCTGCCTATAAAGCCAATTATTTTGTTTGCCTTCTTAACAACTTCTGAACATTGACTCGGTTTTAGGTTACTCGATATTGTTACTCCCAGATCAGTTTCTCTGTTTACATTCTTAAGCTGAGTGCCATTCATCGAATAGTTTGCTTTCTCATTTAGGTATCAGACTTGTAGTACTTTACATTTATCCGCATTGAAACTCATTTGCCAAATTTGGGCCCAACATGACAATTTATCTAGATTGTGTTGCATATCGTCAACTTGTTCTTTTGAGAGTACGCTATTTGCAATTTTTGTATAGTCAGCAAATTTTGAGATTGTGCAGGTGAGACCCTCGTCTATGTCGTTGATGTAAATTAGAAAGAGAATTGGTCCTAGTACCGAACCCTGGGGTACCCCGCTACTTACATTGGTCCATTTAGATGCCTTACCGTTTATGACTACCCTTTGCTTTCTGTTGCGGAGCCAATTTTCTATCCATTTCAACACCGTCTTGTATTCCATGCGCTTTTAGTTTTAGCAGTAAACTTTTGTGGGGAACTTTGTCAAAGGCCTTTTGAAAATCAAAGGTATATAATATCTACAGCTTTACTCTCATCGTAGAGGTTGAGGATATCGTGGAAGAAGTCTAAGAGGTTTGTTAAACCGGAACGTTTTTTACGAAAGCCGTGTTGAGTATCTTTAAGTATGTTATTTTCCTCTAAGTGATTTACGAGTCTGTCTCGTATGACCGTTTCTAGCATTTTACATACAACTGAGGTTAAGCTAATTGGACGATAGTTACTGGGTAGGGATTTGCTGCCTTTTTTGAATATCTGTTACGTTGGTCGCAAGTTCGTTGGTTACAAGTTCGCCTCGTTAGTTTGGTGATTTTAACAATTTAAGCCCTATTCTGTCCATTTTAAGACCTTTCGTGCTACTTAGGTGTCTATTTTATCCTGGCGAGCGATCGCGAGCCTGTAATGTAAGAGTAACCGGCCTTTGGCCAGGACCTTTTCCTACCGAAAAATTTACAAATTAATATTTCAAGTGACTTTTTTAGATTGCTGGAAGAGTAGGAAACTAACTAAACTTTCCCTTAACTCTAAGTACCGGGTATTTAATTTTACCCCCTCTGTACCGGCGACATCTTTAAAGTATTTCTATATTTAGACTGCTTTATGCAGTTTAACACATTCCCTGCGGGTGACTTTCCATAATGTCCTGGCAATTTCCAGGCTTTAAAAGCCTGTAAAAGCCGTAGAAATATTGTCTGTGGGCGGGAGCATGAGGGACCCACCTACGACCCGCCGAGCAGAGAGGGACTGTCCCGCCCGGGTGTCTCGCAACAATGTTGCAGGACGAGCGAGTGCTAATAATTAGCGGTTTTTCCGCATGTGTATGGCAACGCTGCGGGTGAACCCCGCCACCTACCAAGCTCGTTCTGGTCTCCTTCTGAAGCTATTTTCACCTAGTTTTCGCCAGAATACTGTTAATTTAATGCAGATGCTAGATTAATTATTCAGGAGTGCCTGAATATGCCCTAAATAGCCCAAATATGCCCGCAGCGTAAGTGTTAAGGGGGGATGGTTAACTTTTGGGGGGAATTTTACATGTATTCATGGTTTTTCTAGTTTCCTCTAGACTAAAGTCAAATTAAAAAAATAAATAAACAATATTAGATCCCCCTTCTAGATTAATTTTTACGGTTTTCGGTAGACAAATTTCCCGGCCGAAGGCAGATTCTTCAAACATTACAGGCTCACTATCGTTCGCCAGGGAAAAAAATACTCCTAAATAGCTCAAAAGGTCTAAATATTGACTAAGAAATGGGGAGAAAGGTCTTAAATCGACTAACTAATGGGGCAAACTTCTTCCCATCTGAAAACGAATGGGGCTAAACATGAGGGAGAAAGTGGTCCAGAAAACCGGCCCATTTTATTGTGGAATCTAATTGGATTGTCTATACATGGTAGCCTTCTAGGGGAGCTGGATAGTTTTTCTAGACCCCCTTCTCCCTCGTGTTTAGCCCCATTAATTTTCAGATGGTTTGCCCCCATTAGTTTGTCTATTTTAAGACTTATCGCCTTATTTCTTTTCCAATGCGAAGAACCTTTCGTGGTATTTTTTATTCCTGGCGAACGATAGTGAGCCTGTAATTTTGGAACGAAAAATTTACAAATTAATCTAGAAGGGGGATCTAATGGAGTAATTTGTTTAAGGGGAGGTATTTAGTTTATTCCCTAGACCTCCATCAAGCTTAAAATTAAGCCCCCTTGACCCACTTTCAAGATAAATTTGTACATTTTTCGGTAGAAAAATTTCCCGGCCGAAGGCCGGTTCCTCTTAAATTACAAGCTCGTTATCGCTCGCCAGGAAAAAATACACCTAAATGGTACGAAAGGTCTTGAAATTGACAAATGGGGCGAACGTTCTTAAAATCGCCAAACTAATGGGGTGCAAATCTTAAACTCAAAAGCAATGGGGCTGAACATGAGGGAGAAAGGGGTCAAGAAAAAAAGTCCCTCTAGTGAAAATCTCCCCTTAAAAGTTTGATGGGAGGTCTAGGGAGGAAAATTAAAATCCTAAATAAATTCAATAATCCCACCCGAATATAAACTCCCTCATGTTTAGCCCTATTTGATTTAGATTACAAGACGTTCGGTCCATTAGTTTGGCGATTTCAACACCTTTTACCCCATTTAGTTGTCAATTTTAAGACTTTTCGTGCCATGTATATGTATTAGTTCCTGGCGAGCGAAAATGTTTACCCAAAATATTTACAAATTTATCTCGGAGGGTCTAGTCAATTTCTAAGCTTGATGGAGGTCTAGCGAGGAAACTGAAACCATAAATTAATGCATTATTTGATAGCCCCCCCCCAAACCGGCCATTATCCCCTTAATTTTGACTATGCATAATGTATATAGTCGGGCACATAACCCCCTAGCTGGGGGTGGCTAACCAGAGACAGAGCCCGGGCAGGGACAACACAACTTAAAAACAAAGTACAAATTCACACCCATCTAGGTTGCCTATGACAAGACTTAAGGGGAGGTTTTTAGTTTGGTCCCTAGATATCCTTCAAACTTAAGATTACACCCCCTTGAGCCCCTTTCAAGATAAATTTGTACATTTTTCGGTAGAAAAATGTCCCGGCTGAAAGCCGGTTCCTCTTAAATTACAGGCTCGCTGTCGCTCGCCAGGATAAAATAGACACCTAAATCATGCTAAATGGCATGAAAGGTCTTAAAATTGACAGAAATGGGGTTAAAGTTCTTAAAATAGTCAAAATAATGGGGCAAACGTCTTAACATTAGAAAAACATGAGGGAGAAAGGAGTCAAGAAAAAAATCCCTCAAGTGGATATCTGTCCTTAAGACAAAGGATCACAAAGGGTCTCCAGACCTCCCGGAGAAGTTAGTCTCGGCAGGCAGACTTGCAGCTGAGCACGCCACAATGCCATCCCACCTCTGATCCGGACATAACCCTTCATGTATACCGGCTCCCAGGCCAGGTGCTGAGTTATCACTTTTATTCACAACATTTCTCCATTAATTCCTTTTAATTACCACTTCTCTTGACTGTTCTAGTCCTCCCTCTATCCTCCAACGCCTTTAATACTCTCCATCTCAACAGTCTTCCTACCACTCTACCTCCCCTTGCATCAGACTATCTATGAATGGTTAATTTATATATTTCTTTCCCTTGAGTTAATAATTATTCATTGTCGACAGATTCTTGCACAAATTGAGCGATCACCGCACAGACGCGGAGATGCTACCGGAGTTTGCTATGGATGGCGTGAGATTGGTGCGTAACAACAGGGAAGGATCGTCGGCTGTCTCTATGGAAGTACCCAATCCTACAAATGCCCCTTCCAATAGGATGAGTCGGTGGTTTACAAATGTCTTTGGTGCATATAAAACTGCTCATAAAGTGGCTAGGTTTATGGTTCAGGACGTTTCGGCGAGGGCCAAGGCTATGATTCCAGACTTGGTGGAGAGAATTTCAAATGTTGGTGAAAGTATAGCGACCAAAGTTAATAATGCATACCAAGTTCACCAAGCGTTTGTCCTAGATTCTTTAAGTGCCATCTTGGCCCCCAACATATCAACAATTGCTAAAGGTCCATTGATGAAATTGGCGATCATAAAGGCAGTCGGTACTGGCCTTCCTGACAACGAATATATTAACGAGACTGACCTACTTGACTTGAGTACAGTTAGTACACCTCTTGATCAAATTAAAATAATGACCGATCTTTCTGCTTATCTAGTTGCCGAAGATTTAAAAACCAATTCTGCCACAGTACGTAAACTTTCAATAATTAAGGATTTGGGGGCCAACTTTAAATCAAAGGAAACTAATATTACTGACCAGATTAATTCTATTATCAACCAAACTTCTCCAGGTGAAAGGCTTGCAATTGTTAAATATCTCGCTGACAACTTTGTCATAAACCTCGAGGATTTCATTGGAAATGTTACCGCTGTACCAGGTCAAGTTACTGCAATGATAAATAATTTAAATATCGTCCAGAAGATTGGCACTGCGTTTGAGAAGGTAACCAACACTTATCGGTCTGCTTGGAGTCTATGGTGTTCTACCTACTTTGGCACCCTTCAAAATGTTCATGAAGTTTCAAAGCAAGTTGTACATGAACTTGGTGAAACTGCTAAAGCAATGATTCCGGAATTTGTTGTGAAGATTGGAGAAGTTACCGAAAGCTTTATTAACAGCAATTTCTCAGTAAATCACACTCAAATCTTTAACGCCTTTAGTACAGTGTTTGCTGCCAATCTCTCTAGTTTTACATCGAATCAGATAATGAGGTTGGTGGTGATTAAGGGCATTGGTGTCGGCCTTCCATACAACAATGCTATGAACGAGAAGGACCTTGGTATCCTGAACAACGTAACCACGCCCCTCCAGAAGGTTACCACAATGACCAAACTTGCTGCCTATCTTGTCTCCAACAATTCAAAAGAAAATATCCCACTAAGCAAACTTTCCCTCCTGAAAGACTTGGGATTCAGTTTTAAAAGCAAGCCATCCAACTTTACAGAAAAAATAGAGGAGCTTCTGAACAAGACTTCTCCAGATCAGAAGATTGCTATTATAAAGTCCTTCGCTAACGATTTAGTGGTTAACGTTGGGGATTTTGTTTCGGATGTTACTGCTGGTGATGTACCTGGGAACGTTCTCGCCATTGTTAATAATAATAAAGTAATACAGAAGATTACTACTGCATTTGGAACCATTACAGAGTATTTTCATTCAAAGGCAAGTTTATGGTTTTCAAAATCTTTCGGTGCTCTTGTTTCTGCTCACAACGTCGCACAACAAGTTTTAAAAGAACTCTCAGAGCCTGACAAAGAAACTGTTCCCATGTATATCGTTCAAATTGAGAACATTACAAAATGTTTATCCAAAGTTAAGAACGCCGCTTTATTTAACCATACGTTGGTCTCAGATTCCCTAAGTAGCATCTTCGCCCCCAACATTTCGAAGAACCTTACGACCCCGCTAATGAGTATTGTGGCACTGAAGGCCATCGGTACCAGCCTGCCGGACAACGATGAGGTTAATGTGACGGAAATGGGTAAACTGAACAATATGACTACACCACTCGAAAAAGTCGCCATAATGAAACACTTTGCTAGGAGTCTTGCCAAGACTTTAGATCCTTCCGATGCTGCGCTAGCAAAGGTTCTCTTGATTAACAGCTTGGGAGAGAAGTTTGACTCAAAAGTTACCAATATTACCCAAAAGATTAACACTCTCGTCAACACTACCTCCCAACAGGAAAAGTTTGCGATCCTTAAGACCTTTGCGGACCACCTCGTAGCGAACCTTACCGACTTTGCCAACGAGGGTGCCACCATCGCCGTCGACATGCCTGCCAACATTATTTCCACCATGGCTGCCAACATCCCCGCCATTGTCACTTCCATGATAAATAGTCCCTCTGTCGTAAAGGCTGTAGGCTTGATGTACGAAGCTCTTGTGCAAACCAACCCCACTAAAGAAATTGAAATGGTTAAGATGGATACGGATAAGAATACTCCGAATACGAATGTTCCGGATATGAATGCGGCAGATGAGAATGTTCCGGATACGAATGCGCCAGATGCGAATGTTCCGGATACGAATGTTCCGGATACGAATGCGCCAGATACGAATGTTCCGGATATGAATGCACCAGATACAAATGTTCCGGATATGAATGTGCCAGATACGAATGTTGCGGGTACGAATGCGCCAGATACGAATGTTCTGGATACGAATGCGCCAGATATGAATGCGCCAGATACAAATGTTGCGGGTACGAATGCGCCAGATATGAATGCGCCAGATACGAATGTTCCGGATACGAATGTGCCAGATATGAATGCGCCAGATACGAATGTTCCGGATACGAATGCGCCAGATACGAATGTTCCGGATACGAATGTTCCGGATACGAATGCGCCAGATACGAATGTTCCGGATACGAATGCGCCAGATACAAATGTTCCGGATATGAATGCTCCAGATACGAATGCTCCACATACGAATGTTCCGGATATGAATGCGCCACATACGAATGTTCCGGATACGAATGCTCCACATACGAATGTTCCGGATACGAATGCTCCACATACGAATGTTCCGGATATGAATGCTCCACATACGAATGTTCCGAATATGAATGCGCCAGATATGAATGCTACACATACGAATGTTCCGGATACGAATGCGCCGGATACGAATGCGCCAGATACGGATGATCCTGATTCTTCTGCCAGTGATCGGCCTAGTCTGATCATTGTGATTATCTTTGTAATTTTTAATCATTTTTGGTTTTAGAAAGTTTTAATAAGTTGGAGATTAATTATGTATCTTAATACATTTTATTAATAAATATTCAGATTTTCCTAATCCCAATATTATTAGCTCTTAAGATTAAATATTTATGCAGATTTGATAACTCCTTCTGTACCAGCGATGTCTTTAACTTTATTCGGGGGCGGGTGCCCAACCCCGAAAGGGGTTGAAATAGGGGAGCTATCCCCCCGCCAAAGGCGGCTTTCTTGGGCCTTTCCTAGCTGATGCTGAGAGGATTGGGTTCCAGTCATGTGGTGATGGGGTGGCCTATCAGAATGAGAACTGAGCGATCTCTGCCATACCCATTGCTTACTCGGACTGTTCCTTTTACTTATATATTTTCTAGGTCTCAAGTGACGGCGTCTCTTCCGTGGATACCAATCTACCAAGATTGGAAGCCAAAGCGTCACATTTTCCCTTTGCCCCTCAACTTTCTCTTCATAATTGCTGAGGGGCACAGGGCCCTGGGTGGGGCTTTGGTTTCCCCGGCGTTTCTACGCCCTCCTCAGCTCCCCGCCATGGCGTGGCTTCGGTCACCCGGGCTATATTGTGGTCGGCAGAGAGGGTTCTGTGGGGGTGCTCGGTTATGGCCTTAACCTTGCTCGGGGCCTTGGGGCTGTTCGGCCAGGCAGCTTGGGGAGCAACAACAACAACAACTTTATTCGGGCTACTGTTAGACTATTTATTCAGTTTTAAAAGGGCCTCTAGCAATTAACAGGCTTCGAACCATCTCACTTAACCCTTTTTACTACCGCAGATCCTTAAACTGCGCAAAATCGTCAAAATATAGCTAGAATAACAGATTTCGCCGGTAAAGATTTTATGAGTGGTATTCTTAAACAATTCTTTCCCTTCGCAGAGTCTTTAATGGACGAAATAACTTGAAAAATGACGTTACCTTGAGATATGAGAGTGCTAATCCGTGTAATCTCAGTAAACAACACTCATTCCCACAATATTCGTTCGACATTAGTATAATTATATTTTGGAAACTAGAAGACTATTATTATTAACCCTTTCACGCATTTATGACGCAGAGGTTGCCAGATTAGCAATAAGAAATAGTTTTCTCATTCTTATAATTACCTCTCCAAAATTAGTTTTCTGCCCACAGCTAACTCAAAGACAACTGCAGAGGTTGAAGGAACTAAAATAAAGGTTTCTAAATACCCCTGATGGTAACAAAGGCTTTAAAGTATCCCCAATAGGCTCAAAATCGCGTCATATGTCGGAGAGGGTTAAGCATAGGAGAAAGTCTACGCATTAAGGGGGTAGTGCTTGGTTTTTTGTCTATTTATTAATATATTTTGTAGTTTCCTTGCTAGACTTCCATCAAGCTTGGAAAAACTCCCTAGACTAGAGACAAATATGTACATGGCCGTGAAACAAAAGGAGACTTCTAATGGGCACGAAAAGTCTTAACCCTCTCCGACATATGACGCGATTTTGAGCCTATGAGGGATACTTTAAAGCCTTTGTTACCATCAGGGGTATTTATAAACCTTTAGTTTAGTTACTTCAACCTCTGCAGTTGTCTTTGAGTTAGCTGTGTTGAGCCTATTGGGGATACTTTAAAGCCTTTGTTACCATCAGGGGTATTTATAAACCTTTAGTTTAGTTACTTCAACCTCTGCAGTTGTCTTTGAGTTAGCTGTGTTGAGCCTATTGGGGATACTTTAAAGCCTTTGTTACCATCAGGGGTATTTAGAAACCTTTAGTTTAGTTACTTCAACCTCTGCAGTTGTCTTTGAGTTAGCTGTGTTGAGCCTATTGGGGATACTTTAAAGCCTTTGTTACCATCAGGGGTATTTAGAAACCTTTAGTTTAGTTACTTCAACCTCTGCAGTTGTCTTTGAGTTAGCTGTGTTGAGCCTATTGGGGATACTTTAAAGCCTTTGTTACCATCAGGGGTATTTATAAACCTTTAGTTTAGTTACTTCAACCTCTGCAGTTGTCTTTGAGTTAGCTGTGTTGAGCCTATTAGGGATACTTTAAAGCCTTTGTTACCATCAGGGGTATTTAGAAACCTTTAGTTTAGTTACTTCAACCTCTGCAGTTGTCTTTGAGTTAGCTGTGTTGAGCCTATTGGGGATACTTTAAAGCCTTTGTTACCATCAGGGGTATTTATAAACCTTTAGTTTAGTTACTTCAACCTCTGCAGTTGTCTTTGAGTTAGCTGTGTTGAGCCTATTGGGGATACTTTAAAGCCTTTGTTACCATCAGGGGTATTTAGAAACCTTTAGTTTAGTTACTTCAACCTCTGCAGTTGTCTTTGAGTTAGCTGTGTTGAGCCTATTAGGGATACTTTAAAGCCTTTGTTACCATCAGGGGTATTTAGAAACCTTTAGTTTAGTTACTTCAACCTCTGCAGTTGTCTTTGAGTTAGCTGTGTTGAGCCTATTGGGGATACTTTAAAGCCTTTATTACCATCAGGGGTATTTATAAACCTTTAGTTTAGTTAGGCTACTTCAACCTCTGCAGTTGTCTTTGAGTTAGCTGTGGGCCGAAAACTAATTTTGGAGAGGTAATTATAAGAGTGAGAGAACTCTAATTTCTTATTGCTAATTTGGGAACCTCTGCGTCATATGTGCGTGAAAGGGTTAATATGAACAAAATGAGGCGAAAGGTTTCTAAATCGCCAAATTAACTGAACGCAAGTCTTAAAACTTCAACTAATATGCTAAACATGAGGGAGAAGGGGGCCCAGAAAAAGAGTACTACCCCCTTAAGGGGAGATTTCCACCTGAGGGATTTTTTCTGAACCCCTTTCTCCCTCATGTTTAGCCCTATTGCTTTTGAGACTTTAAGACGTTTGCCCCTTTTACGAACTTTCGCCCCATTTCTGTCAATTGTAAGACCTTTCGTGCCATTTAGGTGTCGATTTTTTCCTAGCGAGCGATAGCGAGCTTGCAATTTAAGAGGAACCGGCCTTTGATGTACAAATTTATCTTAAAAGGGTCTAGAGGGTGTATTTTTAAGCTTGATTGAGGTCTAGGGAACAACACCTCCCCTTAAAGAGCTAGACTATTCTAGTTCTAGTTTTTGTCCCTAGATTTTCCTAAAGCTTAAAATTACGCCCCCTAGATTCTGAAGATAAATTTTTACATTTTTCGGTAGGGCGGCTGCTCTTAAATTACAGGCTCTATCGCTCGCCAGGAAAAAATATTTATGGGGCGAAAGCTCTTAAAACCGCCAAACTAAGTGTCTTAAATTCTCAAAAGCAACGAGGCTAAACAGGAGGGAGAAAGGGGTCCAGAAAACCAACCATCTAGTGGAAATATCTCGATCCTTCCTAAGCTTTATAAGAGTGTCTAAATGTAGTTTAAAGCCGGTATCACAAGAGCGCCTTTTCCCTCAACACTGGTCTGGCAGCTTATGAGGTCAATACTTAAAAGATTTCGGCTAACTACATTCATCTACCATCAGTCTAGTTTCCGATACCAGGGCAAAATAATCCAGAAATGTTGCCAGAAAAATGTTGATCATCGAATGTTGACTATAAAACCTCTCGTGTGATACCGGTTTAAATCAGTCACCGGTACTGGAAAGGTTAAGGGGAGATTTCCACCTGGAGGATTTTTTTCTGAACTTCTTTCTCCCTCATGTTTAGCCCCATTGCATGTGAGATTTAAAGACGTTTGCCCCATTAGTTTGGCGATTTTAAGAACCCTCGCCCCATTTCTGTCAATTTTAAGACCATTCGTGCCATTTAGGTGTCGATTTTTTCCTGGCGAGCGAAAGCGAGCCTGTAATTTAAGGGGAACCGGCCTTCGGCCGGGACATTTTTCTACCGAAAAATGTAAAAATTTATCTTGACAGGAGCTCAAGGGGGTGTATTCTTAAGCTTGAAGGATATCTAGGGACCAAACTAAAAACCTCCCCTGAAGTATCTGCATTGATATTGTGATGGAACTTGCTTTTTAATAAATAGTGTTACCAGTTTTGTTTTATCATTCTCTCCTTTTATCTCTTTCCCTGGCTTGTATCCATTCGGCCCCATTCAGCCAACTGTTTTAAGATGTTTATCCCCATCCAGGTGTCGATATATCGCGAGCCAGCATTGTATGGAGAAATCCGGCTTTGCCGGAGACATTTTTCTATCGAAAAATGTAAAATTTTTACTTGCTATTAAACAAAAATATATATATGCTGGCTTGCTACCGCTCATCAGGAAAATATTGACACCTGGATGGGGGTAAACGTCTTAAAATAGTAGGCCCTTGTATTGAGTATTGTTCACATGTGTGGGGAGGTTCCTCTCACACCGCTCTCCTAGACAAGGTTGAAAGGAAGGCCTTTCGTATCATTAACTCCCGTCCACTCACCAACTCTCTGCAATCTCTCTCTCTCCGCCGCAATGTTGCATCTCTCTCGCTATTCTATCGCTACTATAATAATCAGTGTTCCTCAGAGCTATCCCAGTGCATACCACCTCCTTTACGTAGGGCACGTGGTACCCGTCTTGCAACTCAATCCCACCCCTACTCTGTGCAACTCTCCAACCCAAGAGTGAAACGTTACTCTCAAACTTTCTTCTACTCAACATCTGAGCTCTGGAACTCTCTCCCAGAATCAGTCTTTCCCTCTTCCTATGACTTAAATTGCTTCAAACTCCGTGTGTCCAGGCATTTTGGCTCGAACGTCCCTTGATTTTGGCCCTGTCACTCTTTCAACTATGGGGGAGGCACTCGCTATAAGCAGTTATGCCTTTTGCCTCCCTCAATCACATAGAAAAAAAAAAAAAAAAAAAAAAAAAGGTTGAATGGGGCCGGATGGATACAAGCCAAAGAGAGAGAGAGAGGGAGAGAAAGATAAAAGCGGGGTGGGCCGCCTTAATTAGTTGCCAGATATATTTACATTATTTAAAATAGGCGACGTCCACGAATTTGTAGGAGTGCCTGTACAGTGGCGGCGCTGATAAGTCACGTCCCACCTGTCATTACGTTTGGCTCGCTCTGTGCTGTATTAATGTCTGTCAGATGTTGAATAGGGTGCGTAAGTGTAGGAACATGGTTGTATATCTCACTCAGAAAGAAGATATCGTGTGTAAATATTGCTGATACCAATTATTATGGATCAAAACATAATTGGTGCCGAGACATGACTTATTAGGCCGACTGTACAACTATAATCATACTTAGGCCACCAATCTTGATCACTATAGGTAACGCCAGCGAACTTGACAATCATCTTGACCCCTTAACTTATTATTACTCGAAATAAATGAGAGCAATCGGGCTGACGTTTCTATCATTTGGGAAGAGTCCGCCAGGAAATAGGTGTGGATATTTACATCCCATTTGCTCTAGCCCCTTTTGAGTTAGAGAGGTTAGGGGTCAGGATTCTTGGCCTACCTATAATGAACGGACTATAGCCAGATAACATTAGAACATAAGAAAATGGGAGTCGGCAGAGAGCCAATTGGCCCACACGAGGCAGATCCTCTCACACCCAACCCTAATTATAGGCCCAATTAACTCCATAATACTATGAGGACTGACCTTACCAAAATGGTCAGAGGTCAACATAAGAAGACGGGAGTCTGCAGAGAGCCGATTGGCCCACACGAGGCAGATCCCTCTCACACCCAACCCTAATTATAGGCCCAATTAACTCCATAATACTAGGAGGACTGACCTTACCAAAATGGTCAGAGGTCAACATAAGAAAACGGGAGTCTGCAGAAAGCCGATTGGCCCACACCCGCCAGATCCCCCTTACACCCAACCCATCTCGTCCAGTAGATCCACTGTAGTCTACTGATTTTAGCCTATCTAAATTTATCTTAAGGGAGCCCACCTCGCTTTTTTTCTCTTTCTCTCCCTCTCTTTTTGGCTTGTATCCATTCGGCCCCATTCAGCCTACTGTTTTAAGACGTTTACCCCCATCCAGGTGTCAATATTTTCCTGGCGAGCGGTAGCTAGCCAGCATATATAAATGTTTGTTTTGACAGAAAGCTAAATTTGTACATTTTTCGATAGAAAAATTTCTCCGGCGAAGCCGGATTTCTCCATACCATGGTGGCTCGCCATCGCTCGCCAGGATGAAACCGACACCTGGATGGGGATAAACATCTTAAAACAGTTGGAGGATGGGGTCGAATGGATACAAGCCTGGGAAAGAGAGAAAAGGAGAGAAAGCTAAACAAAAGCCGGTGACTCACCCCTATTATCGTTCTTGATCCCACTTTAGTTATCTGGAACCTAATTATCGTGAATATAATAATTATAATTGGCCTTCCGTGTTGTAGTTAAGGGGGAGATTTCCACTTGAGGGACTTTTTTTTATGGATCCCTTTCTTCCTCATGTTTAGCCCCATTGTTTTTTTAGATTTTAATACGTGCACCCCATTAATTTAGCGATGTTTACGAACTTTCGCCCCATTTCTGTCAATTTTAAGACCTTCGTGCCATTTAGGTGTGGAGTTTTTCCTGGCGAGCGATAGCGAGCTTGTAATTTAAGAGGAACCGGCCTTTGGCCGGGACATTTTTCTACCGAAAAATGTACAATCTTGAAAGGTGGTCTAGGGGCTGTAATGTTAAGCTTGATGGAAGTCTAGCGAACGAACTAAAAACCTCCCCTTAACCCTTTGCGTACCAGCGACGAGTGGTATATTGTGTTCTCGCTATATTGAGACGCTATTATGCGGCTTAGGAAGGGATCCGTGGTGGTGGTTGAAAGGGATTGGGTTGAGAGAGGGGGTAGTTGGGCAGCCTTATTATTATCATCATCACCAGAGGTCCTTCCTAAGCTGAATAAAATGGGCTAATAGTTGCCAGAATACGAGTTAAGGCTGAGTGCTGAAGCGTTTAAGGGGAGGGGGCGTATTTATTTGGTCATTTGTATATATTTATATATATATATATTTTGTTTTAGTTCCTCCCTAGACCTCCATCAAGCTTTTAAAAAACGCTCCCTAGACACCCCTTCCAGGATAAAGCTGTACATTTTTCGGTAGAAAAATGTTCCAGCTGGTTTCTCCTAAAATTGCAGGCTGGCTATCGCTCGCCAGGACAAAATCGACACCTAAATGGCACGAAAGGTCTTAAAATTGACAGAAACGGGGCCAAAGTTCTTAAAATCGCCCAACTAATGGGCCGAACGTCTTAGCATCTGAAAATGAATGGGGCTAAACATGAGGAAGAAGGGGGACCAGAAAAACCCGACCCATCTCCCCTTAAACCCAAGTTCCGAAGCATTATCAGGCCTACTGTATATTAAGCGTGGCAATGTTTCGTTTACGTTCGGTACTGGTTCAAATAGCTTCGTCGCGATTTATGTTCCTTAACCCTGTCTGTACCGACGACGTATTTCTGTTTTATGTTTCAGTTGCGTGGAGACGAATTTATGAAGCTTAGGAAGGGTGTATGGTAGCTAAAAGGATTAATTGAGTCAGTGGCCTTCCCAATTGAGCTTTAAAAAAAAAAAAAAAAAAAAATCCATTGGTCTGTAACGCTTTCATGGATAATTACGGGTTAACCCCTTCAGTACCGGTGACGCCCCTTTTTCATTATATTCTGGCCACTGGTAGAAGATATTACTCAGCATAGGAAGGACGTCTAGCAATTAAGGGGAGATTTCCACTGGAGGGATTTTTTTTCTTGACTCCTTTCTCCCTCGTGTTTAGCCTCGTTGTTTTTTCTAATTTTAAGACTTTTGCCCCATTATTTTGACGATTTTAAGAACTTTCAACCCATTTCTGTCAATGTTAAGACCGTTCGTGCCATTTAGGTGTCGATTTTATCCTGGCGAGCGATAGCGAACCTGTAATTTAAGAGAAACCCCGGGACATTTTTCTACCGAAAAATTTACAAATTTACCTTGAAAGGGGCTCAAGGGGGTGTAATCTTAAGCTTGAATGGTTCTAGGGACCAACTAAAAACCTCCCCTTAACCCCTTCTGTACCGGTGACGACCTTTTTACTATATCTTAGCAACTGTTGGACGATTATATTATAGTCAGCTTAGGAAAGACGTCTACCTAGTCAAAAGCTACAACAGACTCTCTCCATTAATCCCTTTAGCTACCATAGAGCCTTCCTAAGCTGCGTCCAATCGTTTAAATGAAGCTGAAATCCAATCCAAAAGACGTCACCGGTATAGAAGGGGTTAAGGGAGCCCACCTCGCCTTTTTTTTCTCTTTCTCTCCCTCTCTCTTTGGCTTATATCCATTCGGCCCCATTCAGCCTACTGTTGTAAGACTTACCCCCATCCAAGTGTCAATATTTTCCTGGCGAGCGGTAGCGAGCCAGCATACAGTATATATAGTTTTGTTTTGACAGCAAGCTAAATTTGTACATTTTTCGATAGAAAAATGTCTCCGGCGAAGCCGGATTTCTCCATACAATGCTGGCTCGCGATACCTGGATGGGGATAAACGTCTTAAAACAGTTGGCTGAATGGGGCCGAATGGATACAAGCCAGGGAAAGAAAGATAAAACAAACAAGTGATATCAATTAGTCCTTATAACTACCGCAAACTATCGTCTAAACAGAGCTAGAAAATAATTGGGGAAAAAAAAAAAAAAAAAATCGCTGGTACAGTCGACCAAATAAGTGATGTCGCGGCACCAAGTATAAAATGTCGAGCCATAATTGACCACTTGCGAGTTTCAGGCTATAAGGAAGTTGGAGCCGCAGACATCGATGGTAAATATACATGCAATAATAATGTAGGTTGCTAATGGCTAAAGAGTATGTTGAATTGGGTTTTATTGTATTTATAAAGGAACTACAACCGTGTTAGCTGGTCATTCTGCTAAATATCGATGTCTACAACTCCAACTTCCTTATAGAACGAAACTCGCAAGTGGTTAATTGGTATCAGCACTATCGAAGCATTAATTTATCGTTTCGAGTGAGATACACAACCATGTTCCTACCTTCACACACCCTGTTCAACATCTGACAGACATTAATACAGCACGCAGAGAAGCACTATTTAAGCATTACTTCATTGTTTCGAGTGAGATACACAACCATGTTCCTACCTTCACACACCCTATTCAACATCTGACAGACATTAATACAGCACGCAGAGAAGCACTAATCATTTGTTCATCGTTTCGAGTGAGATATACAACCATGTTCCTACCTTTACACACCCTATTCAACATCTGACAGACATTAATACAGCACGCAGAGAAGCACTATCTAAGCATTTGTTGTCATCGTTTCGAGTGAGATATACAAACATGTTCCTACCTTTACACACCCTATTCAACATCTGACAGACATTAATACAGCACGCAGAGAAGCACTATCTAAGCATTTGTTGTCATCGTTTCGAGTGAGATATACAACCATGTTCCTACCTTCACACACCCTATTCAACATCTGACAGACATTAATACAGCACGCAGAGAAGCACTAATCATTTTTTCATCGTTTCGAGTGAGATATACAACCATGTTCCTACCTTCACACACCCTATTCAACATCTGACAGACATTAATACAGCACGCAGAGAAGCACTAATCATTTGTTCATCGTTTCGAGTGAGATACACAACCATGTTCCTACCTCCACACACCCTATTCAACATCTGACAGACATTAATACAGCATACAGCGAGCTAAACGTAATGCCAGCGGCGACATAACTTATTAGGCCGACTGTACTGCAACTTAACCCCTTCTGTACCGGCGTCGTCTTTTAATTATAGTTTGACAATTTGGGAAGGATCTGTCGCAGTAAATAGGGTTAAGGCGGAGGTACTGTCCTCGCTTTTTATGGACCCCCTTCTCCCTCATGTTTAGCATGTTGGTTTTGAGATTTTAAGACGATCGACCCATTAGTTTGGCGATGTTAAGGGGAGATCTCCACTTGAGGGATTTTTTTCTTGACCCCTTTCTCCCTCATGTTTAGCCCCATTGCTTTTGATATTATAAAACGTTTGCCCCATTAGTTTAGCGATTTTAAGAACTTTCACCCCATATTAAGACCTTTCGTGCAATTCAGGTGTCGATTTAATCCTGGCGAGCGATAGCGAGCCTGTAATTTAAGAGGAACCGGCCTTCGGCCGGGAAATTTTTCTACTGAAAAATGTACAAATTTATCTTGAAAGGGACTCAAGGGGGTGTAATTATAAGCTTGATGGAGGTCTAGGGAACAAACTAAATACCTCCCCTTAACACCTTTAGCTCCGTTTCGTTGTCAAAGACCTATTGTACCATTTAGGTGTATATTTGTTCATGGCGAGCGATAGCGAGCCTGTAATTATCAGAGAAACAGCCGGCCTGTTGGCCGGCACATTTTTCTACCGAAAAATGTACAAATTTATCTTCAGGGGGTGTTTTTCAAAGTTTGAGGGAGGTCTAGCGAGGAAACTAAAAAATAAAGGACCAGATGAATTAATAGACCCCAAAAAACAGCCACTATCCCCTGAAGTGAGATAGGTCAAAGGCTGGAGTCCCTTTTTAAACTGAATAAAGACGCCTAATTGTCGCCACAATAAAGTTAAAAAGACATCGGCGGTACTGCAAGGGTTAACGGTTCATGTATCCAACGAATCAGTCGCAACACATTTCTGTGAAGCACCTAGGGAAATTGGTCTTTTGCTAAGGGGAGAGGGGTCTTTTTTCGGGTCTCCTTCTCCCTCATGTTTAGCCCCACTAATTTTCAGATTATATGACCTTTCGCCTTATTTCTTTGTCAATATTAAGACTTTTCGTGTCATTTAGGTGTCGATTTTTTTCTGGCGAGCGATAGCGAGCCTGTAATTTAAGAGGAATCGGCCTTCGGCCGGGACATATTTCTATCGAAAAATGTACACATTTACCTTGAAGGAGGGTCATGGGCAGGTGTTTTTTTAAGCTTGATGGAGGTCTAGGGAAGAAACTATAAAACTAGTAAGATACATAAATAAGCCAATAAATACGCCCATCCCCCCTTAATTAAGTCAAAAGATTGTGAAGCCTCGAAGCGTTTCTAGTTCTCGGGGAAGCTAGCCAATCAGAGGTCGAGGTGACACGAGGGTCAACCAATGAGGAGCAAGGAGGTGTAAAAGCGCGGGAAAATGGTATCAAAGCGCGGTAAAGAGGTGATCAACGCAAAAAATCTAACCAGTGTTCAGTGCTGATGTGTCGAGGGAGGATGTGTCGCCTGGCTCTCGTTGTTCTGTGAGTATATTGGGTATTCTATTTTATATAATGTCTACTAGAGGACTTTCTTCACCGTATCAGTTTTGTATTCAATGGCCTATGTACTAGCTGGTAGCTAAGGGTTAGTCTTGTACCCAACGGCCTAGGTACTGGCAACTTAGCATACTATGTAGTTAGCAAGAGTTCGCTTAGTCTTGTATCCAACTAGGTCTAGGTTAGGTTAGGCTTCTTGGTTGGGTTAATGACAATGGAATAGGTGGTAGCTATGGGATAAACTTGGTAAGTTTTTTTTTTTTTTTTTTTTTGTAACCCATTGACTGCGGGAGAAGTTCTGGAACGCCACGTCAATTTACAGGCTTTTAAAGCCTAAAGAATAGTGCAAGTGAGCGGGAGCGCGGCAGACCACCTGTCCTTCCTCCACCCAGCCGGCCGGTGCACTGAGTAGGATGAGACATACTCTCGCTAGACTTGCAGCGCTGCCAAAGGCAAATGTAGCGAGACATTAGCCATAATTGCTCAAATTAGTGAATGTCTATGGTAGCGCTACGGTCCGGGGGGTTAGGAGGGGGGAAAGGAGTGATATTTGGCATGGCCAAGGGGCAATAAAAAACAAAAAATATACTGGGCTGATTTAAATGTTTTTTTGTTTGAGGCCTTGGATTATATAAAGAGTTCCGCAGCCCACTGGTAGGCCTTATATAAGGAGATCTGCACTTGCTGGGTTAATCAGGAATGCCTGAATGACTCCTAATATGGCGGAAATAGGCAGAAATATCGGTACGATATTACTAACAAGACACATTTGACAGGTAGGGTGAGGTGGGGGTGTAACTAACTATTAGTGGATAAAATATTCACCAAAAATCAGGTAACAAACTATGGAAAAATAGTTCTATCACAATAAACTATGGGTGAAGGCCTATCATGGTGATTTTTACTAATCGTGTCCGTAGTAGTTAAGGTCAACTCATTGAAATTTTTAGTAAAGGGTACCCTTTGTTCGGACCATACCCACCATATGGGGTGGTCCGAACAATGCATGGGAATGATCCAAACGCCACCCTTTTCACTATTAAAATGCATAGGGAGATTGTAAAAACTGGTGATCTCAAATAAAATATATGTTGAAAGCGTCTTTCTTGCCAATTTTAGAGCACATTCTCAAGAAAGTAACATTATATTCCATACTGTCACAACTGATGATTTTACCAACATAAAACTCTTTACATCAGACATTCTTCCCTTCTAACTCAAACACAACAAAGTACTTTTTGTATTTGGATTTTTTTTGTATTGGTCTTTAAGTCATTTAAATTTGTGGTGTACCGAACAGTTCGGTACGCACCCCATCGCTACACCCCCTTAGTGCCGTTAATGTTTACACATGCATGATGCTGAATGAAATGTCTGAATGGAAGCCTTTCTCACCAGATATCATTGCAGCTACGTAAATTTCACTATTGAGCATCACCCCACTAGAATCCGCACATTTTCAGTCAAGAAGCACTATATTGGAAACACTAAATATTACATCGATCACCTAAAAAAATAGAAAAACTGACTTGAAAACTCAATCCGTCGAGATGTATAAAATAGTTTCCAGTCATCCTCAAGCGCCCAGTTTTCTTCTTTTGAGGTGTTGGGGAAACTATTTTATTATTGATAGGGCAGAAATTATGGACGCTGTTAGTTTCGCCCGTGTTAGTTACATCCCACCTTCACCCTACCACCAAGGATCTAATGGCCTACATATTTGTTTTCGGCTTCCACACATCCAACACAAAGTTAAATCTTTTTCTGGCATGGTAATATATAGTATGTAACTATAATTGATCAATCTACAGGGTATACCTGACTTTTTGGACAGACAGCGATTTCCGTAAGTTTTTTTTTTTTTTTTAATTTTTCCTTCAGATAGTGTTTTATACTGAAGAGCGGAAATTAGTATTTACCCATTATCCAACAATCTAAAAACACAATGAGGGGTTAGAAGCGTAAAAATACAATAATATAGCGTTTTGTATCAAAACTTGGCTGGAGTTTTCCCAATTTGCAAACTCATAACCCAATTTTGTGAATACCCGAGCCAACTTTTGACTAAAGCTGGCTCGGATTTCACGGTGGATTGTGTAGCCTAATATCTAATGTTATAAAAATAGTCTACTTTGGGAAGACATTAGCCTAACCCAACAACCTTACCTAACCTATCCTAGTATTATACGTGGGGGCTGCCGCCCCCACACCCCTGCTGGTTGGGTACTGGCTGAAAAACTTGTTGTTTTACAGTAGCCTAGGCCTATACATGTATTTTATATATTTTTTTTTTTCTCTTTATACATTTCAGCTCTTATGCCATACATAGCAATGATTTATATGCTCTACCGGACCTATTAGGCCTAAACAGATCGATGGGCTAACCGTCGGTCCAAAAAATCAGTATAACCATCTACAGTTATACTACCCCTATTGGTAAGATCAGGAGTAGTGGGCGTACCACTACAGACATGCAGCATAAATCTATAAAACATTAACCTAACCTACAGTAGTACTATATGAATACTAGGTTAGGTTAATGTTTTATAGAAGAGTTCTGCTGTATGTTGGTACTGGTATGCCCACTACTCCTAATCTTACCCCCCTATTTTGTCGCTATTCTGTTGGTACTAATGGGTTAATATTATTATTAGACTTGGTATGTTTTGATGATGCGCGGAAATGTATAAAAGACTTTAAATAGATACATTGAAATATTACAAACCTTCGCGAACCCATAAACAGGGAACGTGAGCTGGGTTTAGACAGTCTGCGGGACAGGTTAGAGTATTACTGAATAAGTTGGTCACTAATTATTTTCCAATATTTGAATATTAATATGGAATCTATATGCTCTAAAAATCATGAAAATGTGTTTTATGCCTCTGCAAAACCTAATAAAAATATATGGTACTAAAATTGATTTTTTTCGTAACATGGTTGTCAATACCTTCCTATAGACGGCACCGATTCGTACACGCCATTTTCACCTGTCTCCCAAGGTCTGTCCACCAGCTCTTTAGTAAACACTAGCCACATGCCTATCTGTCTAAACTAAGTGTTCATTTCCACGCATTTGCGCATCACGATACACTACTGGGTTCCTATTGGGTTTTTTGTGAAGTCCTTATAACGCATAGGCTAAGTCACTTATACCCTCGGGAGCCAATCGCTCAGGTGTAATATGTTGATCAAGTCATTGCAATTGGCGAATCACGGATACCCACCTTGATTTACCTGATAATCGCTGGTCGAGTCATGGCGGTAAACTGGTCCAGGATATTAGCCTCTGCCACATTGTTATTGTAGAAACTTAAGAAATATTACTGCTGCCCTGAAAGTATTTACAGAACATGGGTGCTTGCCTACTGATGTGACTTGTAAAAGTTAAGATTTTTTCGCATAGGTTTAAACTTCCGGAAATTAATGGGTAATAAATACGATAATGGATTATTTTAACGTGCTTCCGCCGCCGCACTGTTACTGTTGTCAACCTCTCGCTGCCGTCTGACAAGTGTGGAGGAGAGCCAAGGCTAGCTTTGTATCCCACGTACGGAGTACTATGAATCCGCTGTAGCTGGCATGCAAGGGCTAGTTTAGTATCCCACATACAGAGTACTATGAATCTGCTGTAGCTGGCATGCAAGGGCTAGTTTAGTATCTCCCTTACTGAGTACTGTACTATGAATCCGCTGTTGCTGGCATGCAAGGGCTAGTTTAGTATCCCACGTACTGAGTACTATGAATCCGCTGTAGCTAGCATGCAAGGGCTAGTTTAGTATCCCACTTACTAGGTCTAGGTTAGGTTAGGTTGGGTTGTTTGGTTAGGTTAATATACTAACAAGATTCGTAGTTGCGGTAGTGTTTACAGATACGCAAGAATACTAAATGGGCGGCGGCCCAACTGCCATGGCACCGGGTAAGGGTTCGTGTTGTATCCCACGTAGGCTTACTAGTTACTACGGACACATTGTAGGCGTTAGGTGTGGATTAGGCTTGTATCCAATGTAATAGGTCTGTTACTGGATATTTATGATTTAAATAAGTGCTACGTTTTCGATAAATCTGGTTATATGGCTTTGCAATTAGGGAAAACATGAGCCCATTTCCGACATTTGGTTAGTCTTTTTCAACTTGCAAAATCAGAGCCAGTTTTGCCAAAACTTGGCTCTGGTTTTCCAAAATTCGGGTTTTATGGCTTTACAATTTCGGGAAACCTGAGCCAAATTTCTAAATTAGGTTAGTCATTTTTTACTCTACAAATTTGCAAAATCCGAGCCAGCTTTGGCCAAAACTTGGCTCGGGTTTTTGAAATATTGGGTTTTAGGCCTTTGAAATGCCTTAAAATCCGAGCCAAGTTTTGCTAAAATTAGTTTTTATCGCAGTTTTACGCATTTGGGAGTGTCTTAAGATCTTTGTATAATGGGGAAAACTTTTTTCAGTTTTAATTATTTCCAAACACTATACAGTATATTAATCAAAACTAACGGAAAATTAAAAAATGCATGGGAAAATTAGTGACTATCTTAGTGAAATTTTCCCAAGTTAGTTTTTGGCTAGGCTAATGTTAAAAATACTAAAATGAGACTGTCCTCGGTATTAAACAATACTGTATATCAAAAAAAAAAATTACCTGAAAAAACTGATATGGCTGGTGATTATCAAAATATATATTTTTTTCGGTTTCCGCGTCTGCTGAACCATCCAAAAACACGCTAAAAGGCTTGATTTGTAAGGGGGGAGGGGTAGTATAACTGTAGATTTACCCTATAATCACTTTAAATATGTGTTTTTCGATGAGAATAAAACTGTACATTTGTGCCGAAAATCGCCGGGCAAGAATGTAGTTACTGGGTGTACCGCCAGTCTTGTTTACACTACGCGGACGCTCCCCATCATGTTCCCGTCTATTTTGACTGCCTTTGGATACAAAAATACGGAAAATATCCAGGAAACCAGCCACAAATTTTCCTGGAAATTTGGAAGTTGCCCATCGAATGAACATAACTTATACATCATACAGTATTAATATATGTCAACTTTCGGAAAAACCGTTTTCCCCATTATCCAACTATCTTAAGATACGGCCCCCAATAGTGGGGACCGCTATGAAGTACAGGGAAATTGAGGGGTAAAAGACGAAAATAAGGGGTAATATTAGCCTAACCTAACCTAGTATATTAGGTGGGGGCTGCTGCCCCCACACCCCTGCTGGTTTGGTATGTAATTAATAAAAGGTTGACGGTCGCCAAAAAAAACTTTAATGAAGTCTACGGTATTTACTCCGCAATCTTCAGTTTTAGCTGTGGATAACAGGAGGTAATCACTTTTTCAAAGTAATTGAAAACTTTTTTCCGAAAGTTGAAACTTCTATTAACCCGGGAACTGCGGGGGAGACTCTTAAGAGTAACGGGGGGGGGGGGGGGAAAATTTTTTTTTTTTTGCCCCTGGGCTATGCCAAATATCACTCTTCCACCTCCCCTGCTTCAGTTCTCACCTATTTTCCTTGTTATTCCCTTATTCTGTAGTTTATTTTCGTGCTAACATTAGAGTTGGTAGCAGGGCGTTGTCATCACTGTTACCAAGCGTGGGAAAGCACGAGACTATTGCGGAACGGTCTCTCCAGACAAGGGGAGGGGTGGAGGGCAGGGAGGTTGCCTCAGCCATACATTCTGTAACTCCCGGCCTGTATTGCCGATTTTGACCATCCAAACACTGTTTCCACTTGTTTTATTGTTGTAACTGGTTAATACCTTTATAATAAACCTATAATAGGCGCATATGGATAAGTATTAATGCTATTTATGGTAAAATAACGCTGTTATTGATGGGAACAGCTCAAATACGTCGGCACAGGAGTAGTCTCATAACCCCCATGCGCACTTCTTAGGTTAATATGATGTATAGGTTATGTTCATTTAATGGGTGACTTCCAAATTTCCAGGAAAATTTGTGGCTAGTTTCCTTGATAAATACCAAAAATATATTACCCTAACCAAAAGAGTTAACCTAACCTAGTATTATAGATTTATAAGTATTTATTTTATTATAGCCTAAGTAGGCTATTTATAGATTATGTTGGATGTCTGTAGTGGTACACCCGGTAACTACATCCATCCCAATTGCCGGGAGTCGGTAGTCGCTTCCGATGGTCTGTTTATTTATTATGACGCTTGACAATATTGGCAATAGGCCTATTGTCATTAACCTAACTTGGGGGCTGCCGCCCCCAGACCCCTGCCACTGCTCTAAATAATGTAGAAGACATAAAATCACTAAAAAGTACTGCGGTCTGCGGGAGAGCTAAAACCACCTCCACACTCCGCCATTTTTAAGTAGACCGCCAAGGCGGGAAGTAGGCTAAATTAGAGCGTATAGTAAACAAAGCAAATGCATCCTGTATACAGAGGCAAAAAATATGGTATTATTCTAGATCCGGTTTCACAGCACACTCGTCAATTTATATGGCTTCTATAAATTTGTCATATACCATACTTAATTATTTTATCAGTCTGCCGGGCAAATGGAATTATAATTACTGTGAAAAAGTTAATATTTACCTGTTATCCAAAGCTGAAGATTGCGGAGTAAATAGGCTACCGTAGACTTTTTTTAAGGCGACCGTCAATCTTTTATTATTCTAATATCAAACTATCGGTGGTGTGGGGGCGTTAGCCCCCACCTATAATACTTTGATAGGTTAGGTAAGGTTGTTAGGTTAGGCTAACATTACTTTATTTTAGGCTAACATTACTTTATTTTAGTCTTTTTTTTTTTCCTCGCAATTTCCCTAATCTTCATAGCCCTACCCACTAGTGGGGGCAGTGTTTTTAGATTGTTGGATAATGGGTAGATACTCATTTCCGCCAGTCCTTAGTAGAAAACTACTGTATATTAATGAAAACTGAGAAAAACAAGAACAGAACACAACGCTAAATTCGCTGTGAAACCTGATCTAGAATTTTACCAAAAGTATTGTATATTTACTCTGAAAATTACTTGCATCGGAGTGTTTTAAGGTTGTTGGATAATGGGAGAAATAACAGATAAAAATTGAAGAAAACTCGGATAAGAGCCCCATCTATAATTATCAGTGTTGTAGGAGTTTAATGGACGATACTTTGTTGGTGTAGGCTACATGTAATTACTGTCGCAAATTCAATATAAGTGAAATCCGAGAAACTGTTAGATTGTTCACCCATAAACAGGGACCATGAGATGGGTTTAGACAGTCGCGCACCCATAAACTGGGAAAGTGAGCTGGGTATAGATCGTCGCGCACCCACAAACTGGGAAAGACAGCTTGGTTTTATCCTACTGTTCACACGCTATAACAGTTGTGATAGGTTAGGTTACGTTCTTGGCTCGGATTTAATAGATTTAGCGGGGGCATCCGCCCCTACCCATAATACTAGGTTAGGTTAGGCTAATGTTAAAAATACTAAAACGAGACGGTCTTCTGTATTAACACAACACTGTATATCAAAGAAAAATACAAAAAAAAAACCCATTAAGTAGTAAAAAAGCTATCCGGGGTCTCCAATTTTTACCGAAATAAAATTTTCCGGGATTGTAACTAATTTTAACTAATGTATACAGATTAAAACTACCCAAAACCAAAAAGAAAAACCATGGGAAAATTAGTGGTAATTTCAGTTATATATTCAAATATATGCCCACACCGTAAGTGTTAAAGAAGTTATCGCTTTTTAGCTTTCTATTTCCCTGTAACCTACTTCATAGCCCTCCCCACAAGGGGCCGGCAGTATTTTTAGATTGTTGGATAATGGGTAAATACTAATTTAAGAGTCCTTGTTATAAAACACTGTACAGTAAACCCTCTGTCGGACCTCATGAGGTCGGAAACCCGTACTTGCAACGGTCTGTCGGACAAGTCCTCCCATTTGCCGTATTTTTAGATTTATCGGTAATGCTGCAGAACTTGTTATTTTATTTTTATATTATTTGTTTATATTGTAATAGTTTGTGTGTATTTTATTGTTACAAAGTGCGGAAAGCACTATCATTTGCATTAATTATAATTCAGATACCCCAACAATCTAGTAGTTTACTAGATTAATAAACTTTGAAAAGACATTAACCGAACCTAACTACCTTGCCTAACCTATCTTAGTACTGTATTATGGGTATTAAAACTATAGATTGAAAGGATAAAGTATTACTCTGCAATCTTTAGCTTTGGCTGTCGATAACGGGAAAGTACCAATAAAAATTGACTGAAGTCTTGAAGGTGAAGCTGCACTCTGATTGGCTACTGAACATCGGGGAGGAGCCTCCAAGGAGGCTAGAATGTAAAGTGTCTTGGACTGGCTGTACACAAATAATTAGGCTATAGGAGAGTGAAAATCAAATTGACAAAATAAGAAAAGTACCACTTACCCGCACACCAGTAAGGTCCCCTGAGCAAGATAAGAGCGAACAAAAATAATTCCATGAGACAGGAATACCGTAATAGTTTTTCTGCAGAATACCAAATGTTTCAGTGTCTGACGACTGTTTTCGGTAAACTAAGGGCAAATGTCGGTTGTAACCTTTAAAATCCGTCAGATACACTATGTACTTGGAATAATACTGTAGCCCTTGAATACAAACCGCAACAGCAGCGTACTCGCCATTGAAGTGTAGTGAAGTAGGGAACTTTAGGGTAGTATCAGAAGTCTCTGGTTATTATAGTAATTTACTGTTGCTCATATCTCTGCAAATAAATGGCCTAACCTAAGTTATATAATACCAGGACAGAACTTGGTTATCTTGCTGTAATAAGATGGACAGATTATTGGTCCCCAAATAGCAGAGCTCCCCTGACTGCACCCTCCCCTTATTGACAAACTCCTGCTTAGGTTATACTTCCTTACTCACTTTTGATGATTCCGCCTGTTGCCGGCAAAGCTGAAGTAGACTTCCGCTCGTAATTATTATCTTTTTACTTTTGTAGATGTTTAGGTGACAATCACCACGGTTGATCTGGGGATCCGCCGCTAATGAGCTCGTCCTGGAATCTTTAAGACTCTGAATCTTACGATTCTTTACAGGACTGACTATGCCATTTTTATCGGCACTAGCTCAAAGTGTTGAGAGGGGAGAAGGGGTGTTGGAGTGGCTTTGTGTGTTAAGTCTGTATACGTCTTCAGGATGCTAGGACGTACTATCGCACCCACTAAATGTCCGCCGTGGCAGGGATTCGATCCCGGGTCTTTCAGATTCACACGCGAGCGTGCTCGCCACTTGACCACCACAGAATTTGTATACTAATTTATCAGAATAGTTACAGTAGGCAGACTGTACATTGGCATCATACTAAAAATAATTGTAGAATCATAGTGGTGGAAACAATGGTGAAAAATGTAAAAAAAGTAAATAGGGCCTAGCCTATTAACAAAGTGAAGTAATAACTTCTAAATCAGTACTGTACCAGTATTGCCTATAAACAGTGACTTAACATTATTATACTGGGACACAGGCTTATATAATGTTAGTAGTAAATAAACTATGCTTTAGCCGCTACCACCACACCAGGCTAGGCCTATAACATAATCATATGAATGGCAAAACAAATAGAAAAAAACTCACAGTAGCCTAGTAATGATAATAAAAAATAGCAGTAGGCTAGTAAAAATAATAAACCCTGGGAAAATGATCACCTCTTAATCAGACTTTTCAGAACGGTACCAGGCTTAGGCTATAGCTTATAACCAAGGACTTGCCATATAACTATAAACCATTAGGCCTACTGTCATTATTTATACAGGGTTACAATATCATATTCACTGTAGCCTAGATAAATATTTTTTGTCTCAAAACCACCACCAATCACTGTCTCAAGGAGGTTGCAAGAATAAAAACCAGACCGCTCACAGTAGGCCTAGGCTAGCCTATAATACAAAGTCCCAAGACCCAAGTGCCCCCTCTGTTCAGTCTCACCAGAATACAACCTCTTCCAGCCGGTTGTCAACTTTGTATACCCGTCGACTGCTCCTTGATCCTTGGTTCTCCTACACCTCTCGACAGTTCAGGCCAACCTCCACAACCAGCTAGGTGTCCTCCAGCTCTGATGCCCTGGCAGCTAGGCTAGCACACTGGACACTGCTGCAAATTCTTCCCTCCACCCACAACCAGACTCCTGTCAACAAAACATACCACCACTCAATGTCAATGCTTCATTCCATACCTTGCTATAACCTCTGATACGAAACCAACCCAAAAAGACAACTGCTGTAAATACACATATGCTTTTGAATTGATGGAACAAGTTAGGCAGTGTCACCGAATTCCCGCCAGAATTGTCTAACACCCCTCCCTGCTCGATCCAATAAACCCCACCGGACCGCAATTAGATGGAGTAGAACACACTCTCCCCTCATTACATTGAGATAGGTGAAAGCTAACTCTTTACACGAAGTGTTCATAGAGATTAAAATAAAATCCGCCATTTGCATGACAAACTTAAAGAAGTCACTGTAGGCCTATACTGTATTTTGGATCTCGTGATCTAACTGTTACTCATATCTCCGGAAATAAATGGCCTAACCTAGGTTATATAATATATCAGGAGACCGCACTTGTCATTATCTTTCGATAAGTGTAAAATGGAACTCTTTACACAAAGTGGTTGTTTTTCTAGTGAAAATACCAGGGGGAAGATCTGTAATTTTACTGCATTTAGGGTAACTTCATAAATGTGTGATTATATTTAATACGGATTGTTTATTTTTTAAATTATTACACCATTGTAATCATTCTTTAAGTATCTCCACTGCTATAATAGCATGTACAGTATTATTATACCGATATTGATTCGAACTACAGAAAATCTAGCCAGTCGGCTGACTGTCAGATCTTGTTCGTCGGTCGGCCAGTATAGGCCTATCAACGATACTTTCTTTCACTCGGTTTTAAGTGGTTTTAGAATGAATTAAAGCCAGTGTCTTAACTATTAATATTAATTATTGTGTAATGAGAGGGGAGTGTTCTACTCCATCTACTTGCGGTCCGGTGGGGTTTATTGGATAGAGCAGAGAAGAGTGTTAGACAATTCTGGCGGGAATTCTGAGACACTGCATAACTTGTTCCATCAATTCGGAAGCAAGAGTCTGTTTGTGGGTGGAGGGAAGAATTTGCAGCAGTGTCCAGTGTGCTAGCCTAGCTGCCAGGGCATCTTCAGAGCTGTATGGCACCTAGCTGGTTGTAGAGGTTGGCCTGAACTTTGGAAAGGTGTAGAAGAACCAAGGAGCAGTCTATGGGTATAGCAAGTTGACAACCGCTTGGAACTTGGAAGAGGTTGTATTCTGGTGGGACTGGACAGAGGGGGCACTTGGGTCTTGGTATTATAGGCTAGGCCTACTGTGAGCTGTCGGGTTTATATTCTTGCAACCTTCTTGGGACTTGGTGAGTGACTGGTGTTGTGGTTTTGGGACCAGAAATATTTATCTACAGCGAATGATATGGTAACCCCGTATAAATAATGACCGTAATGGTTTATGGTTATATATGGTAAGTCCTTGGTTATAGGCTACTGGTACAGTTCTGATAAGTCTGATTTAGAGGTGATAATTTTCCCAGTGTTATTATTTTTACTAGCCTATTGCTATTTTTATTATCCTTACTAGGCTACTGTATTTTTTGTCTATGGTTTCCATTTCTTTTGCCATTCATAATGATTATTCATATTATTATGATGTTATAGGCTAGCCTGGCTAGGCCTAGCCTGGTGTGGTGGTGGTAGCGGCTAAAGCAAAGTTTATTTACTGCTAATATTATATAACCCTGTGTCCCAGTATGATGACAAATTGACAATGTTAGGTCACTGTTTATAGGCAATTCTGGTACAGTACTGATTTAGAGGTTATTTCTTCACATTAGGCTATTAGTATTAACTTATTTTTCACCATAGTTTCCACCACTATAATTATTACAATTATGGGAAGGATGTAGTTACCGGGTGTACCACTACCGACATACAACATAAATCATCTATAAATACTTTGGCTATAATAAAATAAATACTTATAGGCCAAGTCTATAATACTAGGTTAGGTTGTTTGGTTAGGGTAATGTATTTTTGTATCCAAAGGCAGTCAAAATAGACGGGAACATGATGGTGAGCGTCCGCGTAGTGTAAAAAAGACTGGCGGTACACCCGGTAACTACCGGTACATTCTTGCCCAATTATGTTTAGTATGATGCCAATGTACTGGTTGAATGTACAGTCTGCCTACTGTAACTACTCTGATAAATTAGTATATAGCCTAATAATTCTGTGAATTTATTGTTATGACCTAAGCAAGAGTTTGTTGTCAATAAGGGGAGGGTGCGGTCAGGGGAGCTCTGCTATTTGGGGACCAATAATCTTTCCATCTTATTACATATAGCCTAGCCTACTGTAGCCTACTTTCCCTGAAAACATAAATTTTATTTGTCTTAGTAAATTTGCATAATTGCACCATTGAGTTTTAATTAGAAAACATTAATTGTCTGTTTTCCATGTTATTTGTGTATTTTTAATCTTTATTTCTTGAGGAAATGCTTAATTATAGACATCCCATTACCCAAAGTCTCAATCTAGATAGGACACGGATTTTACAATGTTTCAGAGACATTAGCCTTACCTAACCTATCCTAGTATGTGTGGGGGCTTCCCCCCCCCCCCCTGGTTGGGTATAACCAGAGGTGAAACGGTAGAAATCCAGTTGGGGTGGAGTGAGTAACCGTAGATTTTCGTAAGGGGGTTAGAGGGGGCGGTATGCCCTTAATTATAATCCATTTCCGCATATTGCTACCTATACCACATCACTTACCTCGTCGTACCCTCCTGTTAACCCTTTCACGCTCATATGAAGCAGAGTTTGCCAGATTAGCAATAAGAAATAGTTCTCACTCATATAATTACCTCTCCAAAATTAGTTTTCTGCCCACAGCTAACTCAAAGACAACTGCAGAGGTTGAAGTAACTAAACTAAAAGTTTCTAAATAACCCTGATGGTAACAAAGGCTTTAAAGTATCCCCAATAGGCTCAACATCGCGTCATGTCGGAGAGGGTTAAATACAATACTATGTATTTTGCTTTAGTTCTTAGGCCTATAGGTGCACTTAAGCAATAATTCCTTTGTCTTTTATATGATTATTAATTTCACATACAATGCTGTATTATAAAGTGTAGACTAGCAGTAGTAGGGTGATCTGTTTTAACCCGGGAACTGCGGGAAGACTCTTAAGAGATTTTTTTTTTTTTTTTTTTTTTTTTTTTTTGCCCCTGGGCCATGCAAAATATCACTCTTCTACCTCCCCTCCTTCCCCACTTTCCTCCCCTCCTTCAGTTATCACCTATTTTCCCTGTTATTCCCTTATTCTGAGGTATATTTTCGTGCTAACATTAGCGAGTTGCATTGTCATCACTGTTAGCAAGCGAGTGAAAGAGAGAGAGGGTATCGATCGACTGTCTAAGTGGCTTTGGGGGAAATTGGCAGGAAAGCAGGTTGCCTCACCCATACATTATATAACTCGCGGCTTGTATCTCCGATTTTGACCATCCAAACTGTTTTCACTCTTGTTATTGTTTCAAGTTAATACCTTTATAATCAACCCATAATAGGCGCGTATGGATAAGTATTAATGCTATTTATGGTAAAATGAATATTTTAGTGATGGAAACGGCTCCAATACATGTGCACAGGCAGAGGTGTCTAATTACCCCCATGCGCACTTAAGAGGTTAATGGTTGACTTGGACATCCGCTCGTAAGGTCGGTTAACCCTTTGAGTAACCGCTATATTTAGAAGATACTATGCAGCTTAGGAAGGATCTGTGGTAGTTAAAAGGGTAGGTTGAGATAGTTTGAATCCTTATTATTGCTAGAGGTCCTTCCTAACCTGAATGAAGTGCGTCTAATATTTGCCAGAACTGGATGAAAAGGACATCCCTGGTACTGCACAAGTTAGGCCATAGGTTGTCTTCTTGCAGTTCGGACATCTCTGAAAATAGGACATTTTGGAAGTAGACATCCCCCAATTGACCACTTGCGAGTTTCAGGCTATAAGGAAGTTGGAGAAGTAGGTATCGATATTTAGCAGAATTACCAGCTAAAATACAGTTTTAGTAAATTTATAAACGCACAAAATCAAATTCAATATAAGTTTAAAAAATTTACGGCTCTAACTTCCTTATAGCCTGAAACTCGCAAGTAGTCAATTAGTCAGACGTAGTGTTTTATGTATATCAAATAACAAATTAATAAAATATTTAGGCCTAATGGTGAAATTTAGTTTGGTCCAGCCGATCAGACTAATAATACACCTAAATAACACAAAGTTCTTTATATTGACAAAGAAATGGGGCGAAAGGTCTAAAAATTGCCATGGGGTGAACGTCTAATAACTTTAAAACTAATGGGGCTAAACCTGAGGGAGAAGAGAGTCCAGAGTAACGACCCATCTCCCCTTAAAATAGCTTTACTTAGGCCCTATCATTCTGTGACTGGAGGATTTGCATTAGCTTGCCTATAATTCAATACATCTTAACCCTTACCCTGTGGGTGACTTTCTGGAATGTCTTGGCAATTTGCAGCAATTTCCAGGCTTTAAAAGCCTATTAAAACTGTAAAAATAGTGTCTGTGGGCAGAAGCGTGAGTGGCCCACCTCAGACCCTCAGAGCAGCCAGCGGCCCACTGAGGTAGACTGTCTCGCACGGGTCTCTCGCTGCCTCTCAACAGTGTTGCCGAGCGAGTGAGTGCTAATAAATAGCGGGTTTCCCGCGTTTCTATGGCACCGCTGCGGGTGAACCAGGCCACCTAAGAGGCCCGTTTTGTCTCCTTTTGAAGCTGTTTTCGGCATAATTCAGTTAATTTAATGCAGATGTTTGATTAATCATTCAAGAGTGCCTGAATATGCCCTAAATAGCCCAAAACACCCCGCAGAGAAAGGGTTAAAGAGGTACTGCTTGGTTTTTGGTATATTTATTAATATCTTTGAGTTTCCTCGCTAGACTTCCAAGCTTAGAAAAATACCCCGGGACTCATTTTCGAGATAAATTTTTAAATTTTTCGGTAGAAAAATTTACCGGGCAAAGGCCGGTTTCTTCTAAAATTAGAGGCTCGCCATTAAACAATACACCTAAAGGGCACGAAAGGTGTTCATATTGACAACAAATTGAGGCGAAATGTCTATCGCCAAACTAACAACGAACGTCATAAAACTTCAAAACTAATATGCTAAACACGAGGGAGAAGGGAGACTAGAAAGAGTATTACCCCCTTAAAATGTATGATGCCCCCCCCGCCCTCTTTATTGTGGGAAGGGCTATCAAGATCAGGGCAAATGTGGGGTTAAATGATTGTAGTTAAATTAGCTGTATTATCCCATACAGTACCGGTGGACTATTAGACTATTTTGTTCAGATTAGGGCAGACCTCTAGCAATAACAAGGCTTCAAACTATCTCGACCAACCCTTTAAACTACCTCAGATCCTTCTTAAGCTGCATAATGTCTTGTAAATATAGCTAGCATAAGAGATAACGCACGTCGCTGGTAATCAAAGGGTTTATTAAGGATGGAAATTGAAACTTGAAATAGAGGTGAAAATTGGCCGTGATTTAGATTTTTAGTTTCGGTGTATGAAGGTTGCCTGTAAAGAGTCTCTTAAAGCCAAAAGCGGGACAGAGCAAAGTTAAAGGGACATTGGGGTCAAAATGCATGGACACTGTTTAAAGCAGTCAAAGTCATGGGATGAAGGAAAGATTGAGAGAGGGTTCCAGAGTTCACTTGCTCCGTAGAAGAGAGACTGTTGAAATTGGCAGACAGGGCCCGTATAGGGACAACATAACCTAAACTATGAACACACTACAAAAAATAAAAATTCACACATAACATTTTCTATATTTTTCAGCGTGGTATGGTGTGGGTTGGTTGTAGATGGATTTCCCCCCCGGTGCCGCCCCCCATTGAGGCCTGTAAGTCCTAATGTGGCACTGCTAACACTGGCACCCTCCCTGGCATCTGGCACCACACTGGCACCACTACCCCCACACACAAACTCATTACAGGTTCGTCAGCAGTATCTGGTCAAATGGGTAGTTATTTTCATTGACTATTTTTCTTGCTTTTGAACGCTGAAAGCAGTAACAATAGGGTGGTCAGCATGGAAGTGAAGAAGTCCTTGCATGACCGTGTGGTAATCCGGACATTGACTTACGGTACGGAGTTGAAGCATGGACGTTGGTGGACTCTGACCAAGAGTGAGAGGGGTTGAAATGAGTTTGCCTACTTAAGTGCGTGCAGAGTTACGTGGAGGGATAGACGAATGAAGAAGTAAGAGCGGTGTCGTGTGGAGGTAGATGTGCTGGAAAGTGAAAAGGAACGCCTTGAGATGGTTCGGCCATATGGAACGTATGGGAAGCGAGCGAATGAGAGGGTGTAAGCGTAAGGTGGAAGGACAGTGAGAGGTAAATTGAGAGCGGTATAAGGATGGAGTGCTGGTTGGGAGGAGGGGTGTAGACTGGGGACAGAGGTGCATGGTGAAGTTTAGTTTGTGGCCACCCCTTCGGGGATCACGGAGTCAGGTAATAGATATATTGTAAATGGCTTGCTTTTGGCATTTTCTCATGGTCAGGAGAGGCAAGTTTTTTTACTTTCTCAGCTGCTTCCGACTCTGGCAATAGAGGCAGCTTCAGCACCACCACCTGGCAGAAACGATCACCCAAAAGCAAACTAATTTCAATCCAGCATTACACTGCCGAGATAGTTACTATCAGGAGTCGTTCAACATAAGTTCTCCTGGACACACTGCACATTCAAAGACTGATCCTCGTCAAAGGTCCTCTCGCCCCACTACACCTTGTGCAGTCATTACAGATGCCACCTTCAATACTTTCCACCCCCTTCCTGCAAACTGCATCTGGGAAGTAGTTTTGTTTCCATAGTTCCGTACCCTACTTTACTGATCATTACCTAAAGCTTAGTTACCAATAAAAATATAAAATAGGTTAAAGAACCTATATTTTTGTTTTCCGTGAGTGAGGGAGACAAAAGGCAGAACTGCCTGTAATGAGTGCCTCTCCTATAGTTGAAAGACTTTAAGAGTGACAGGGCCAAAATAAAGGGACGTTAGAGCCAAAATACCTGGACACACTGAGTTTGAAGCAATGTAAGTCATAGAAGGGAAAGTCTGATTCTGAGAGTTACAGCTCCGCTGTTTAATAGAAGTCTGGGTAAAGTTTCACTCTTGGGTTGGAGAGTTGCACAGAGTAGGGGTGGGAGTGTTGCAAGACTGCCCTACATGAAATGCGGTTCCGGTCTCTCTTCCTAATGGCAGCATTCCAGGCAACTGTTCAGAGCTGCCAATAAAAGCTTGTGTGTTACCAGTCTAATCGTAGGTAAGAATTAATAGGGATGTAGGGAAGAAGGGATCTGTATACTCAGTTTCATTTTATCTGACTGTAAATTGAATCCCTTAGCAGCTAATTTATCGGCACTTGATGGAAAAATATGAAACTACCGTCTCCGCATCATGTTGAGACCAAGTTTATATAACTAGCGCCATATTTCACTACAAATCTTCAAAATAACTGAAATCTTGACGAGAGCTTTGCAATTTAGTCGGATGAAAGTGTCGTTCAATAGGGCTTTTGCAGATATTAACTTATATTCGTACTTTACAGGTTGAAGTCCGCATGGTTACTGGCCAGCCGGGGCAAGTGTGGCTGATGCCGGCCTTCCATGAACAGAACGCCTGTGTAACGGTCACTCCCGTAGACACTCCCACAACCCACACCAGACCAACCCCTCAAACTCCGTCTATTCAAGACACAAACCCAAGCTGGATGGATGACTTACTTGCTGAGAGTCTCGCTGTCTACTTGAAAAACCCCACACATGCACGGAACTCTAACCCGTCTGAAAACTCTGGACTGACTCCCACCCACTTAGAAGAATCCGTACCTGCCGCAGAGAAACTATCCAGCTTTGAAGTCCCCAGCCACTTTTTTTACCGTTATGATCAGAGCGTTAAAAGGGATCGGAGTTTGTCCAAGGTTTGTTATCGGGCTACCGTGCTCCGCTTCTCCCCGCAGCACCACATTGAAGGTTAGTGTTGCTCAGGATTGGTCAGCCTGGAAGGGGTACTACTATTTTTTTTTAGGTCTATTAATTAATTTATTAATTATTTTTTTAGTTTAATCGCTAGACTTCCATAAAGCTTAAAAAAAAACTCCTTAGACCCCCTCTAAAGATAAATTTGTAAATGTTTGATAGAAAAATGTCCCAGCCTCTTAAATATAAGTTTGCTTTCGCTCGCCAGGAAAAAGTACTCTTAAATGGCACGAAAGGTCGTGAATTTAACCATGCAATGGGGCGAAAGGTATTAAAATTGCTAAACCAATGAAAGGAAAGGCTTAAAATTTCAAAACATGAGGGAGAAGAGTCTAGAAAAAGAGTATTAGCCCCTTAAGGAGGTAGCTGCTTAGTTTAGTTAAATTAGCTTTGAGATTTTAAGATATTTGTTCCATTAGTTTGGCAATTTTATGAAACTCTTTTTAATTCCCTGGTTTTCCTTCATATTTTATTATATTAAGAGCGACCGCGCTGGTGTAGTGACTAGCGTCTCAGACTTCCACCCAGAAGTCCCGGTATCGCGCCCACCCTCGGCGCATTAAAGATTTTTCACAAGCACTGAGTAGTTACCATCCCTCATGAGCAAGGGGATGGGGTAGTAGGACCCCAATGGAAATACGCCTAATCGGCCTTGTTGGGCTATCCTTAGCTGGCTTAGCATGCGCTGGCTTTAAGAACTTATTATTATTAAGAATTTGTGCAATGAAGTTTATTAACCTAGTATAATTTTAATACTAAAGTCTCCCAGTTTTAACCAATAAGGATAGAAATAGATTAATGAAAATTATTTTAATACCCAAATAGTTTGAGCCACCGCTAGAATTATATAGACTATTCAAAGGGGTGAACTTACTATAATTTCTTTATCAGGTCTGGGTGTAGAAATGGAGGTTCAACATTACCTGAGGAGGACTGAGGGGGGACTGACAAAGAGGCCTCTGGGTGTGAGCGTCCTGGCCACATCAAAACATAACAAAAACTACGACAATATTAACAAGGTTAGTAGATTTGTTATGGCCGCGTCAATAAGACCACTGGGTGTGAGCGTCCTGGCCACATCAAAACACAACAACCACAATATTAAAAAGGTCCGTTGGTTCGTCTAGCCGCTCTAGCGTTATGGCCTAGTCACAATACAACCGCGTCGATAAGGAAACCACTGGGTGAGAGTCCTGGCCACATCACAACAAGACTACCATATTAAAAAGGTTAGATGGTTAGTCTAGCGTTGTGGTCTAGTCACAACCACGTCAATAAGGTTAGTTGGTATGTCTTGGCCACATTACAACCCAGCAGAGTGAGGTTTGGCATCCTCTACCATACCTTAGCAGTTTGTCGGTCTCTTTTCCTATACAGTACTACTTTTCCTTCTACTGTAGGTGCTGGCGAGATCACTCGATTGGGTGGCACTGCAGACGGTGGGGGCATTCTCCCGTGGGTGCAAGCCTGTGGGCAGCTGATAATCTTCCCTGCTGCCCTCTCAGACGGATCTCCACTCACCCTGGCCCCTTCGGGTGTCCGAGCATCTGGCACGGCTTCGGTCAACCGGACTCTGGACGGCTCGGCCAGACAGTCTGGGGAACTAAAACCAATAAGATTAGTTGGTTTGTCCTAGACATATCGCTAAATAACTAGGTCAAGATTAGTTCAGCGTCCTGGCCACAACACAACCACGTTAATAGGTATTTGCCACATCACAACACGCACAGCAATGAAGTTAGTTGGTTGGTCTAGCATTCTTGTAGTGCAAAGTTGTGCTGTAAACTCAAAACTGGAAAAACTAAACTCACATTGGAAGCAGTTTATTGTACAGACTCTTGAAAAGGGTACTAGATGACTCGCAACAGTAGCATACTGACGGTAAAGCTATTTTCTATATGGCTTAATTTTACCACAAGCGTTTATTCATTGAACGGTACACTCCAAAGGGGGAAATTACTTCTTGGTATATCCAGCTTCGATGTAAAACTTTTTTATGCTTATTTCTGTGTCAAACTAGCATTTTTTTATAAGACGGTATTAAGTTTTTAGTTAACCCTTTCTGTACCGGCTACTTCTTTTTTATTGTATTCTTGCTATATTTAGACTTGTGTAGTTTAAGGATCTGTGTTAGTATAAAGGGTTAAGAGATAGTTTGAAGTCTGGTAATTGCTGCAAGCCCATGTTAAACTGAATGAATAATCTTCTAATAGTAGCCAAAATAGTTAAAAGGATGTCGCTGGTACAGAAGGGGTTAAATCAATTAGCTAATCAAAAACTCAATGTTCAGTATTCCAGCCTTGACTTTGCATCGTATGTTCCAGGACCAGCTGACTTCCCTGGTACAACTGGTAAAGGGAGATGTACCAACCCTCAACCTGACCCTGAGTGACCTCCTGCCTACCTCCCTACACCCTTACTACCAGTACAGGTCAGTTGGTACAAGACTATAATTTACATGGATTATAGATTCCGAAAACATCTTGACTAATCATTAATCAGACTCCCTACTTACAGGTGCAGAGGAAGCGCCCCAAAAGGGATGACCATGGCAGAAACTGCCTCCAGGCTCTCAGACATGCCTCCACAGACTCATTAGTGCCATTCCCACTAAGTGGAGTATGCCCCTTAGCACTGAAGGAGCAGTCACTCACCCGGATGGCAGTTCCACCTGGACTCTTCAGTTGTAATACAATCACTACCATAAATATGAACCTTTTATGGGAAATTTCTAGAGTAGTCTACCGTAACTAACCAGGCTAGGATTAAATATTCTGAATTACTGTTTGGGAAACTTGTGCCTTACTATAGGTAGCGCCATCAAACTACAATAATCTTGACTCCTTAACTTCATGTAACTGTAAATTAATGAAAGTAATTTTCAGAAGTTTCTATCATTTGGGAAGAGTCTACCAGGAAATAGGCTATTTATAGCCAGCTTGCTCTAGGCCCTTTTGAGTTGCAGAGGGGTCAGGGATCAAGATTATTGTAAAGTTCGTTGGAGCTACCTACCCCTAATATGGTTCCCACCCTGCAAAGTGGAACATTAACCCGGATAGATACTGGAACTGTCCTTATCCTGTGCTACACTGGGTTCCAGTGTAGAGCTGTACTACCCAGTGGATGATGGGGCATTCCTCACAAAACTAGACTACACAGGAATCATTTTTTCTAGTGATTAGGAACCCTTCATGACTCAAATTAACGATACTGTCATTACTCTGAGCAATAGGTTGGCGAGGAATATAGGGCACTGTCAAGGCCCTAAGGTCTGAAATATTTTTTTTTAAAGTAATCTTGGCGAGTTTGTCCTACTAACCATTGGGAAAGTGAGGGCCGAAACTCTAATTGGTCCAGTCCAGCACATTATATACTACAGATCACTCTAAAACTTCACAAAATCTTATTAATATAGATTGAATATAATTAAAAAGTCGCTGGTATAGAAGGGGTTTAAACTGTTAATTCAGTAGTTTTATCTGTCAACAGCGGGTGGATGGGCCGGGTTTGTGAGGAAGAAGCTGATTGGGTGGTCTACGATGGTACTATGTGGGTGCCTGCTGAACTGTCTACTCTACTGGGCCGCCCCCACGACACCACCACCCATACCCCGGCACCACCACAGCCCAACATACTCTATTCAGGGTGAGTGTGTAATGTTGGTAGTCTTGAACCGAGAAACTATTTGAACTACCATAGCTTACTGACTGTTAATTTTCCTTATATTTTTTTTAGATCTCGAGTGGCGGCGTCTCTTCCGTGGATTGACTTGTCAAAGTCTCCTTTCTCCTTTGCCCCTCCACTTTCCCTTCATAATTGCCGAGGGGCACAGGGCCTTGGGTGGGGTTTTGGTGTCCCAGGTGTTTCCGCACCCTCCTCAGCTCCTCGCCTGGAAGCGGCTTCAGTCACCTGGGCATTCTTAGTGGTAAAGTAGGGAGGGTTCTGTGGCGGTGTTAGGTTATGTCTTTGGCCTGGCTCAGGACCTTTGGGCTGATCAGCCACAGCCTGGGGAACAAAAACTACAAAATCTTCTGCAAATGGTACATACAAGATACCGATCTGAAAGCCTTCCATAGGGTGCGTCGATGTGTAATAGTCGCTTATAAATATTAATAGCCACCCTGTTTTCCTTTATGCAATTATAACTTTGGATTGAATTTTGGGCGAGGCTTGCTTTTCAATAAGTAGTATAGTTTTGTTTCTGTTTTATCAAAAATTCTATTCATAAATAGTTTCCAGAGATGTACTTCTTTAGCTAGAAATTTTATGACTGTACATAGGAAACTAATATGGAAGAGTGTCTAAATAGAATCACCAATGTATAATAGTTGGGAAACATTAGCAGGACTGATCGTGAAAAGAATTTCCCAATAAAGGTAGGAACTAGTCCGGGTTTGAGGCAGATTCCTAAGTGTTAATGATCTTGGAATCACTACGAAGATTTCTGAATTGTATGCAGATTAAGTGTGAATTGTATATATGTGGCAGGTGCTTTATAGATATTTGGAGAGTAGATAGAAAAAGGCTTTCACATAAATTTGGGTATATCCAAAAGCTGTATGGAGTTTGTGCTGTATGTATGAAGGTAGTCTTGTGTCTGTAGTAACAAGATCTTGCGAGGTATTTGTTGTAGTCTTCATTCCCTAGGCTGCCTGGCCGAACACCCCCAGAGTCCTTAAGGTAATGGCCGTGATCGGTCTTTCCCACATGATTGTGTAGAATGCACTTTTCTATGAAGTGTTTAATCGTATGGGGTGCAGTTACATCCTGAACCGGTGTCATAGACGGAGATATCCAGCCTTTTCCGATAGATCAGAAGAGCTAGATGGTGCCCACATCTCAGCCTGGCCAGGTGGACTTTGTCCTTGGAAGGAAGGACTAGAGTAATTATGTATTCCATATGTATAGTGGTGGTGAAGGAGATAAGTGTAGTTGAGGGTTACCTGTGATACTTAACCCCTTCAGTATAGGTGCTGCCCTTTTAACTTTTTCTGGCTATTATTAGACAATTTTACCGTTTAACCCTCAATTCGCGGTGAGTCGTATGACTGGAGAGAGAATTGGCATTCTGTATGGTGCCAGTCATGACTGATGCCATTTTGAGGCTATTATGAGCGATGAAAGAGTGTTGCAGGGATAATAGGCGGGCTTCACATGCTCGCCATAGTTCTGCGGCGTAGACTGAAGTCCTACATACACCTCCCTCGCTCACACACCCTCCCTCGCATGCCAATAACTGCAAAATTGCCAATAAATTACCGATTTTGCCCTTTGGTTGCACGATAGTTTCAAAGATAACCAGAAGTCTTAAGAGGATGATTCAGGTGTCATTGGAAAGCGCTATCATCGTCCTTTCACGGATATATAATTTAATTACGCTCAGACTCTTGCTTATGCTTAAAAAGAGCATGGAATGGTAAAGATAGCCGCCTGGCGCTACGGTGATCCACACAATCTCCCGCTCTTTGAGAATTAATAAGGGCCTCTAGCAATTAACAGCCTTTGAACTATCTCTATCCATTTTGCTACCACAGATCCTTCTTAAACTGCACAAAATCTTCTAAATAAAACTGGACTATAATTATATATGTTGCCGGTACAGAAGGGGTTGATGCTTAGGTATGCAGTCAGCCTTTGTAGCAGTTACGTTAATGCCTTCTTGTAGCACGGTTAAGGGGAGAATAGTTATTTGCTCATGGTTTTAACTTTTATTATTTTGTAGTTTCTGCCTTTGACTTCCATAAAGCTGTAATAAACACCCTCTAGACCCCCCCAACTCGGTGTTCAAATTGGAGAGCCCATACTTTGCATTTTATCTTAACACTCAAGCCGCAGGTCCCGACATATGTCAAGTGAGAGAAAAGTGGCCTATCCAGCGGGTCCCAACAATAGTCGAAAGGGATGTTGAGCACATTATCGGCGTTGGGAGGACGACTGCGGGCTCTGACCGCTCTGCATGGACAGAGTGAGGTAACCGAGCTCCCCACCACAACTCTCCACACCCCTGGCCTCGTGAGAACAAGGAAAAAAAACTTATTTTAGGGCTATTGCCCTAGTGTTGTGGTCGTACATGGATGATTCCGGTGTCATTGGAAAGCTATTATCGCCCTTTCACGAATACATAATTGTATTACACTCTGGCTCTTGTTTATACATGAAAAAGAGCATGGAATGAAGCTAGTTTAGGGTAAATATGCCTGCCACACAGGTAGTAGAAATGACTAACATCCCCGTCCGTAAGGGGTTAAGAGTTATTTCCACATAGCGATTTGTATTCCTAATTTTGCATGATCTTGTTGTCCCAGCCTTAGTTGTTTAATTTGAAAGTTTTACAATTTAATGCATACTAAGGTGTCTGAGTAAGTTTTAAGCAAACTTTTGGTGCCCCCTTACCCCCTGGGGGGAGGGAGATGGAGACTCCGCCCACACAAAGATAGACGGCCCATACTGTACTGCGATTTTGCGCTGGGTAAGTCTGCTATAGTCTGTTAATTGTAGGTTGGGAAGAAATGGTAACCTCTAACCTCTGTAACTCAAAAAGGACTAGCTCATTTTTCTACCAAGTTTGAAGACTTGGCTAGGGTATGTGTAAATTGACAGCTCATTTGCTCTAGCCTTTTTTGAGTTACAGGGGTTAGAGGTTCGTTTCTGTCCAACCTAGAATGAACAGACTATAGTAGAAAATAGTTTGAATTGAGAGGCAGAAAGGAACTTATTCTTGTAACTGTATACCCTTGCAAAACTTGGAGCAGTGTCTTTAAAATACTTGGACCTCTGGGTAAAATATGTATCGATACAAACTAAGTTTTATTTTAGCCTACCGGTAGCAGTTTTAAAAGTGAAACCTTCACCAATATTCTTGCTTAAGAAGGAAATCTAAATATTTTCAATTTTTGGCAGATTTTCGGGAAAGATTGGAGACCTGCGCAACACAAGCACGGAAGAGTTGACGGAGAGTGAAGAATATTTTACGGAGGGTGGCTATGAAACCAACAGTTCAAGAAAGGAGGGAGATGGGTTGCCTGGGGAAAGCACCCAGTCTTCCATGGATAAATCTACCGCTGGAAATAATACGGATCTAGACATGTCTAACACGGGTCGCTCCAGTATGGACTACAAATCTACCACAACCAATAGTCATTTTAATGCTAACTTGATCACTGGTCATGGGCACTATGCTTTGAAGGCTTTCACTGCTAATGATAAACATAGTCAAAGTCCCAACACATACAAAAGGTTAAGTCGCGAAACGCCGACAAACTGGTTTTCCATTTTTGTTGACTTCGCTAAAGTTCGCAAAGATACAAAAGTTCCTGCCAAAGAACTTTCTGCAGAAGCTAAAGCTATGTTCCCAGTCATTGCTGACAAAATTACCAATATTACGAAAAACCATGAAGTTACAAATGGCACTACACCATTAGAGAAGACTGCCATTATTGATTCTTTGAGTGTCCTCTTTGCTCCTAATATATCAAAGGACATAATTGCTCCGTTAATAAAGATGGCTGCCATTAAGGCCATCGGTGCCGGGCTTCCAGACAACGATGCCTCAAATTCGACAGATGTTGCGGAATTTACAGACCTAACTACCACGCTCGAAAAGATTTCATTCATTAAGGCTTTCTCTGCCAACCTAACTACCTATGTTACAGGCAATTTGTCGCACTCACAACAGCTTACTCTCGATAATATCAAATATTTTAGTGCCAGCTTTGACTCTCCAAATACCAACGTTACCGACAAGACTGGCACTCTTCTCAACATGACCTCCCCCGTAGAGAAGATGGCGATCATGAAAGCCTTCGCTGTGAACCTTTTAGTGAACCTAACTGATGCTATGAACAAGACTATGAACTCTACATACCTACCTGCTAATGTATATTCCATGCTGAATGATGCTACAATAGTTAAAGCCATAGGATGTGTATTTGCACATATGCCCAAAGATGTATCCTCCAAGTTTAGCAATAGTACAATGGATTCATCCACTTCTACCAATAGTTCATCCACTTCTACCAATAGTTCATCCACTTCTACCAATAGTTCATCCACTTCTACCAATAGCACATCCACACCTACTAATAGTTCATCCATTTCTACCAACAGTCCATCCACAGCTACTAAAAGTCCATCTGTTCCTACAAATAGTCCATCCAAGGCTACCAGCAGTACTTCCACGCCTACCAACAATTCATCCACAGCTACTGAAAGTCTATCCACGCCTGCCAATAACTCTTTCACATCTACCAACACTACCTCTCCAGTCCTTGCTGAGATAAAGATTCAACCGCGGATAAATGACTCTCCCGATAACACCGCCACCCCCAAACCAGACTCCGCAAGCTCCAATAACACCAGCGCCATCACATCTAACCCTACCGAGAGCTCGACACCTGCCGTTCCGATTTCCAATTCCCCCGCTAGTCCTCCGCCAAGAACCAATGCTCCCGCTCCAGCTTCCAACGCAGCCGATTCATCGACAAACGAGACTACCACTCCTACTGCCAGCCCTTCCACTCCTACTGCCAGCCCTTCCACTCCTACTGCCAGCCCTTCCACTCCTACTGCCAGCAATTCCACTCCTACTGCCAGCAATTCCACCTCTACTTCCAACCCTTCCACCCCTTCTGCCAGCTCTTCCATCCCCGTTTCCAACTCTTCCACCCCTGCTTCCAGCTCTACCACCCTTTCTACAGAGTCTACCGGCAACTCTACCACCTCTTCGACAAACATGACCACCCCCATGACCAACGACACCACCACTACCCCACCCAGCGACTCAACCAGTGTTAGACCCAGCAGCATCGTGGTGGTCTTAATGTCTTTAATTATTAATTCAGTTTGGTTTTAGATAGTTTTATGAAGTTTGAGTTGGATTTATGTCTTAAATAAAGAATTTTATTGTTGAGTTGTCTGTCCCTGACCACAAACTATTACTCTGTACGGAATTGCTGGGCACCAATCTTGTTGCATACAAAAAATGCTTCTTAGTAGGGTTGTGGTTTCCTAGACTGTCTGGCCGAACAGTCCCGAGGCAGGTTGACTGAAGCCAACCCAGATGCTCGGGGCCCCTCAAGGAGCCAGGGTTAGAAGAGATCTGTATGAGAGGGCAGAGTGGGAGGGAATAATCAGCCCACAGCCTTTCACCCACAGGCCAATGCCCCCCTTGTAGTGCCATCCAATCAAGCTATCTCGCCCAAACAAACCTAGTCTGTATATTACGAAGGTATGTATTTTGGATTGTCAACTGCTTGGACCTTAACCCTCTCACATCCGGACGCGATTTTTGAGCCTATTAGGGATACTTTAAATCCTTTGTTATTGTCGGGGGTATCTATAAACCTTTAGTTTGTTTACTTCAACCTCTGCAGTTGTCTTTGAGTTGGCTGTGGGCAGAAAACTAATTTTAGAGAGGTAATTATAACAGTGAGAGTAATCTATTTCTTATTGCTAATCTGGCAACCTCTGCGTCCTATGGTCGTGAGAGGGTTAACTATCTTACTTTATAATGCTAAATCTAGTACGCCCTTGAGGATTATAACTCCTTTTAATATTTTGGCTCGACTGAATACTTTGAAAAGCTTGGGAAGAATCGGTTCATAGGATAAATACTGTCTGGATCAAACCAGACTTCCATATACCCTTCCTAAGCTGAATAAAATATAATAACTATAAAGAAACTGGAATAATGAGTTAAGGAGAGCTGGGTAGTTTTTCTGGTCCCCCTTCACGTTTAGCCCCATTAGTTTTCAGAATTTAAGACCGACTTAGGGCGCCTATTTCTTTGTGTATTTGTTCCTGGCGAGCAATAACTAGCCTTTAATTTAAGAGGAACCGGCCTTTGGCCAGGAAATTTTTCAATCTAAAAAATTATCTTGGTGTTTTTTAAGCTTGGTGAAGGTCTAGGGAGGAAACTAAACTTAAAAGTAAATCGATAAATTAGCAGTTAAATACACTTAAGAGCTAGACTAATATTCTGTTAAGGGGGTAGTACAGTACTTGCTTTTTTGTAGACTCTTCTCCCTAATGTTTAGCCATATTAGTTTTGGAGTTTTAAGACATTCGTTCAGTTTGGCGATTTTGAGACTTTATTTTTTTGTCAATATGAAGACATTTCGTGCACTTTGTTGATTTCTTCCTGGCGAGCGACGGAGAGCCTCTAATTTTATAAGGAATTGGCCTTTAGCCAGGATATTTTTCTACCGAAAAATGTGCAAATTAATCTTGAAAGGGGGTTTAGGGGGTGTTTTTCTAAGCTTGGAGGTCTAGCGAGGAAACTAAAAAATAAATAAATAATATATATATATATATATATATATACCAAAAACCAAGCCCTACCCTCATAACTGGTAAATGGAGCACTGCGTACGATATGGAGAGCTGAACCTATGGACCCCTTCCGTACCGGCCACTTAGCATAACCTATGGACCCCTTCCGTACCGGCCACTTAGCATAACCTATGGACCCCTTCCGTACCGGCCACTTAGCATAACCTATGGACCCCTTCCGTACCGGCCACTTAGCATAACCTATGGACCCCTTCCGTACCGGCCACTTAGCATAACCTATGGACCCCTTCCGTACCGGCCACTTAGCATAACCTATGGACCCCTTCCGTACCGGCCACTTAGCATAACCTATGGACCCCTTCCGTACCGGCCACTTAGCATAACCTATGGACCCCTTCCGTACCGGCCACTTAGCATAACCTATGGACCCCTTCCGTACCGGCCACTTCGCATAACCTATGGACCCCTTCCGTACCGGCCACTTCTTTTCATTTATATTCTAGCTATATTAGACTATTTGGGACAGTTTAAGAAGGATCTGTCTTCGTTGGGGCAGTTTAACAAGGATCTGTCTTCGTTGGGGCAGTTTAACAAGGATCTGTCTTCGTTGGGGCAGTTTAAGAAGGATCTGTCTTCGTTGGGGCAGTTTAAGAAGGATCTGTCTTCGTTGGGGCAGTTTAAGAAGGATCTGTCTTCGTTGGGGCAGTTTAAGAAGGATCTGTCTTCGTTGGGGCAGTTTAAGAAGGATCTGTCTTCGTTGGGGCAGTTTAAGAAGGATCTGTCTTCGTTGGGGCAGTTTAAGAAGGATCTGTCTTCGTTGGGGCAGTTTAAGAAGGATCTGTCTTCGTTGGGGCAGTTTAAGAAGGATCTGTCTTCGTTGGGGCAGTTTAAGAAGGATCTGTCTTCGTTGGGGCAGTTTAAGAAGGATCTGTCTTCGTTGGGGCAGTTTAAGAAGGATCGGTCTTCGTTGGGGCAGTTTACCGGTCTTCGTTGGGGCAGTTTAAGAAGGATCTGTCTTCGTTATTTAAGAAGGATCTGTCTTCGTTGGGGCAGTTTAAGAAGGATCTGTCTTCGTTGGGACAGTTTAACAAGGATCTGTCTTCGTTGGGACAGTTTAACAAGGATCTGTCTTCGTTGGGACAGTTTAACAAGGATCTGTCTTCGTTGGGACAGTTTAACAAGGATCTGTCTTCGTTGGGACAGTTTAAGAAGGATCGGTCTTCGTTGGGGCAGTTTAAGAAGGATCTGTCTTCGTTGGGGCAGTTTATGAAGGATCTGTCTTCGTTGGGGCAGTTTATGAAGGATCTGTCTTCGTTGGGGCAGTTTAAGAAGGATCTGTCCTAGTTAAAAGGTTGATGGTTCGAAGCCTGTTAATTGATAGAGGCCCTTTTCAAGCTGAATAAAATCCAATTAAAATACTGGATGCGAAGGGAATTTAGCACTCCTGAAAACTACAGGTATTGAGGTGCCTGGCGCGGGGCTCGAACACTGGAGGGATTTTAACCCTCCTGGAAACTCCCCAGGTTTTGTGATGCCTGGTGTGGGGTTTGAACCCTGGTTAGTGACCTCCGTAGGTCAACCTGCAGACCCGCGCGCTAACCCACTGGACTACCACGGATCTACAATAGGATAGTAACCTGGTTCTTGAAAGAACCAGGTGAAAGTCTCTTGGGGATTCACGTGGTGGGTTTATTAGACTTCGCCACCAATGACTATTTTACACTATCCCAGACGTCAACCCGGGTAGTACAGTATTGGGGTTGCGGGATTTTGTCGAGGGCATTACAGTAATGGTAGCCAGAATAAAGGTAAAAGTCCGGCCCCCTTTTTACTCATGTTTAGCCCCATTAGTTTTGCGATTCTAAGACCGTTTGCCCTGTTTTCAATATTAAGACCTTTTGTGCCATTTAAGAGTTATTTTTTTCCTGGCGAGCGACAGCGAGCCTGTTTTAGTAGGAATCAGCCTTCGGCCAGGAAATTTGTCTACAGAAAACTTTACAAACTTTGAAAGGGGATGTAGGTTTTTTTTTAAAGCTTGATGGAAGTCTAGTAAGGAAACTAAAAAAAAAAGAAAATAATTAAAAAATCGACCAAAGAGTGTTAAGGAGGGATAGGCGTATTCTTTGATAATTTTAGTTTTATTATTTTTCTAGTTTCCTCAAGTTATTAAAGATTAAACCCCCCCCCCCCTCAAAAAAAAAAAAAAATCAATATCAATATAATACAAAAATATAAAATATATTAATGTGTACATTTATCGATGGGAAAATTTCTGATTAAATTGCTGGCTTGCTATCGCACGCCAGGGAAAAATATATACACCCCTAAATGACTCTAAACTAATTTTTAATATTGACAAAGAAATGGGGCGAAAGGTCTTAGTCGCCAAACTAATGGGCCGATCGTCTTATGATTTTAAAACTAGGAGGGAGAAGTGGGACCAGAAAAACTACCCATGTGGCCTTGTGGGTATCCTTATGGGGGGATGATCGGTTATTCTGGGCCCCCTTCACCCTGTTTTGAGATATTTAGATATTTGTCTCATTAGATTGGCGATTTTAAGATCTTTGGTCCCATTTTGTATGCTATTTTAGTGTTTATTTTCTTCCTGGCGAGCGATATAGTGAGCCTGTAATTAAAGCGTACCAAGGCCAATGACGCAAGAGTTAACCCGGAAAAAAAATCCATATCTGAATCTTCGAGCCCTCTCCCATTACACGGGAAATCCATGTCGAATCAATTCACGTAATATATTTTGTTTTTCATATTCTTTACCACTCCGTACAAGCTCCAACACTTTGGGGGACGTTGTTGCTGAAGGCCATGCATCATGTTATACAATGTTCGGAGTGTATAGTTAAGTTTAAGTGATGTCTCTGTACCAATTGTTTTGATCAATAATTGGTATCGGCAATATTTAAACATGGTTGTATATCTCACAAAATGAAGAAATCAGGTTCCTACACTTTCCCACCCTATTCAACATCTGACTGACATTAATACAGCACAGAGCGAGCTTAACGTAATGACAGCTGAGACATGACCTATTAGCGCCACTGTACATAGTCAATCAAAATATATGGTGAACTATACAGGAAAGCAACCCCCAATATACAAGTCATCAGTGTCTTAATTTATTATTGTTTACCCTTTAGAAGTTTAGATTTTGCATAGAAAACTTGCGTCTAGTATTTATGACCACAGACTGACTTATATTTTTTGTGTAGTAGTCTTACTAGCAGTTGAAGATAAGAACAGCTGAGCTTTGGAACTCTCTCCCTGAATCCATTTTTTATTCATCCTATGACTTAATTGCTTCAAACTCTGTGTCCAGGTATTTTGGCTCGAACATTCCTTGAATTTGGCCCTGTCACTCTTTCAACTCTGGGGGGGGGGGAGGCACTAGTCACAGGCAGTTTCGCCTTTTGTCTCCCTCATCCACATAGGAAAAAAAAAAAAAAAAAAAGGGAATGAAGATTTGGAGATACAGAAAAGGGAAGGTAGGCCTACTTGAAGAAAGAGTGAAGGAAAGTAAGAGCAGAGTAGATGATAGAGTTTGGAAGGAATTTAAGTGTAAACTGGAGGGTGTGTAAATAACTTTGGAAAGAGGTCAAGAGAGTTAGAGAAGGTACCAAGGGAAATATGAAGGGTGTGAAAGATAAGGATGGGAGTGCTAGCCGAGAATGAAGTCTAGAGATGGAGGGAGTACTTCAACGAATTGTTGAACGTAAGGAATGAAGCACCAGCAAACAGTTGGATGGGGTAAGGGAGGGAGCAGAAAAGTAGAGGAAGAGGAAGAGGTGGTGGGGATCAGGTCAGAAGTGTGTGAAGCCATGAAAAGGATGGGGAAAGCATCAGGAATATGAAGAGTGGGGAAATGTTGAGGTATGGTGAGATAGTGATCGACTGGGTATGGAAAATGTGTAAACAAGCATGAGAGAAGAGGAGTGCACCTGATGACTGGACGATAGGCATAATAGTCCCCCTATATAAGGGTAAAGTGGAAAGAGGAGTTTTGGTAATTGCCGAGGAATATGTCTTCTAAGCGTAGTAGGGAAGGTGTACAGTAGGGTAGTGATCGGGAGGGTGCGAGCGAGAACGGAGAGGTGGATACGTAATGAGCAGGGCGGGTTTAGGAAGGGAAGATGATTTGTAGATCAGATTTGTCTTGAAAAGTGTTGCGGAGAATATTTGGAAAAGCAACAAAAGTATGTTGCATTTATGGACTTGGAGAAGGCCTATGACAGAGTTAATAGAGAAGGTATGTGGAAAGTACTTAGAATATACGGAGTAGATGGCAAGTTGCTGAAAGCAGTGAAGAGCATGTATGAGGGTGTAAAGGCGGCAGTACGTGTGGAGAATGAACCGATTATTTTAATCTAAATGTTGGATTAAAGCAAGGGTGTGTGATGTCCCCATGGTTATTCAATATATATATGGATGGAGTCATGAAAGAAATACAAGGAAGAGCAATTGATGGTGTACCGCTGATAAGGGAAGGAAGTAAGTGGAATTTGCCTGTATTGCTGTTTGCTGACAATACAGTTCTGATGAGCGATAGTGAGTGGGAGCTGCAGAGGCTGGTAAATATGTTTGGAACAGTGTGTGAAAAATGGAATCTGAAGGTAAATGCGGGGAAGAGTAAGGTTACGGTCTTTGAAAGGGGTGCAGTCACAGTGTGAGGTGAGGTTGAACGGTCAGGTTATGGAGAATGTCTGCTCATTTAAGAATTTTGGGCAGTGTGTTGAGTAAAGATGGGAGTATGGAGGAAGAAGTGCGGGAGAGGGTGCAACAGGGGAAGAGGGTTGTAGGAATGTTGAAAGCAGTAACAAGAAATAGGGTGGTCAGCATGGAAGTAAAGAAGTCTTTTCATGACAGTGTGGTAATCCTGACATTGACTTACGGGAGCGAAGCATGGACGTTGGTGAAGAGAGTCCGACCAAGAGTGAGAGGGGTGGAAATGAGTTATTTGAGAAGTGCGTGAGGAGTTACATGGAGGGATAGACAGACGAATGAGGAAGTATGAGAGCGGTGTGGTGTGGATATATAGATGTGCTGGAAAGTGTGAAAAGGAACACCTTGAGATGGTTTGGCTATGTGGAATGTATGGGAAGCAAGAGAATGACTAAGAGCGTGTAGAAGGACAGAGAGGAAGAGGTAGACTGAGATAGAGGTGGAAGGACGGAGTTAAGCAGTATATGCGTGAAAACTGTTGGGTGGGAGGACGGCATCAACTGACTGGGGACAGAGGTGCATGGTGGCGATTCATTCGTGGCCACCCCTTTGGGTCCCATTACGTCTGGCAATAGATGATTGATAAGTAAGCATATGTCCTGTTCTGAATATATGTTTTGCCTTGTTTCAATTCCTATTCTTCCCGTTTGATGCACCTAAGCTACCTATTTCTCTATTTCTTCCCAACATAACAGTGAGAGAGAGAGAGAGAGATAGGGAGGGTGGGGGGAGAGGACAAACCTAGCCTACAGCCACAAACGTCTGGGAGGAGCTATTTTAACAACAACAACAACAACAGTGTGTGTTTCCTGGAAGTGATGGTAGAGGGGGAAAGAGTACAAAGGAAAACAACGAACAATAGCTCTTTTGGTTTTTACGAGGCTGCTTGTAACTAAACTAATTAAAACAAACTAAAATAAAACGGGTAAGGATAGTACAGTATAAAGTGGTACTATTCGTATGGTAACACAGGTAAGGATAGTACAGTATAAAGTGGTACTATTCGTATGGTAAAACAGGTAAGGATAGTACAGTATAAAGTGGTACTATTCGTATGGTAACACAGGTAAGGATAGTACAGTATAAAGTGGTACTATTCGTATGGTAAAACAGGTAAGGATAGTACAGTATAAAGTGGTACTATTCGTATGGTAACACAGGTAAGGATAGTACAGTATAAAGTGGTACTATTCGTATGGTAAAACAGGTAAGGATAGTACAGTATAAAGTGGTACTATTCGTATGGTAACACAGGTAAGGATAGTACAGTATAAAGTGGTACTATTCGTATGGTAACACAGGTAAGGATAGTACAGTATAAAGTGGTACTATTCGTATGGTAACACAGGTAAGGATAGTACAGTATAAAGTGGTACTATTCGTATGGTAACACAGGTAAGGATAGTACAGTATAAAGTGGTACTATTCGTATGGTAACAGGTAAGGATAGTACAGTATAAAGTGGTACTATTCGTATGGTAACACAGGTAAGGATAGTACAGTATAAAGTGGTACTATTCGTATGGTAACACAGGTAAGGATAGTACAGTAGTATGGTAACACAGGTAAGGATAGTACAGTATAAAGTGGTACTATTCGTATGTACTATTCGTATGGTAACACAGGTAAGGATAGTACAGTATAAAGTGGTACTATTCGTATGGTAACACAGGTAAGGATAGTACAGTATAAAGTGGTACTATTCGTATGGTAACACAGGTAAGGATAGTACAGTATAAAGTGGTACTATTCCTTTGGTAACACAGTTTATCGGGGTTAACACTATCTGGTGCAACGTCTTGGGGGTTATTATGGTGTTGTGTTTACTTATTATTGAGGGTTTTATTTTGTTTTAGCCATTTTTTAACAATGTGTTTTTAGTTAACCCCCAACACCTAGAAACACGCCTCTCCAAACCCCCTTCAAGCTAAAAAACGTCCTCTCCAAACCCCCTTCAAGCTAAAAAACGTCCTCTCCAAACCCCCTTCAAGCTAAAAAAAACGTCCCCCAGACCCCATTCAAGCTAAATATGTAAATTTTTCGGTAGAAAAATTTCCCGGCCAAAGGCAGGTTTCTCCCAAATTGCAGGCTCGCTATCGCTCGCCCAGGAATAATCGACACCTTATTGGGTTGAAGCATCTTATAATCGCCAAACTAATGAGGTGAAACGTCTTTAAATCTCCAAACTAATGGAGTAAAACGGAGGATCAAAATAGACCCGCCCTGCACCTAATAGGGTTAAAAGCGAGATATTTATCGATATGATTTTTGAAAGTTTGAACAGTACTGCACTCAATGACACTACTAGGTATAGGTAACGCCAACCAACTTGACAATAATCTTGATTCTTGACACCTCTCTGTAACTCAAAAGGGCCTAGAGCAAACTGGCTGTAAATATCCACACCTATTTCCTGGTGGACTCTTCCCCAATGATAGAAACGTCAGCTCGATTACTTTCATTAATTTCGAGTTATAAGAAGTTAAGGGGTCAAGATTACTGTCAAGTTCGTTGGCGTTACCTATAGTCCATTCCATAAGTTTACCACTCGATTATAAAGGAAAAGGTTCGCCTTATGTGAGTGAAAAGGCTTTCCAATTATTTTGCAACCATTTCCTCTGGTGCTGTAAGGGTTAATACTTGTTAATACATAAATACCCTGCACCGAGAGAGAGAGAGAGAGAGGTGGTATCTGTATGGTAGCTCACATGCACACACTGTCCTTCACCCCCCCCCCCCCCCCCCCCCCTTATCTTTCTCTATTCCTCTTACTACCCCCCCCCCCTCCCTTTATCTCACTCTCACTCACTCTCTCTCGCTGTCTCTCTCTCTCAGCCAACCTGGTATATTTCCCTCTCTTGACATGTACAGTCGGCTTAATAAGTGATGTCTCGGCACCCATTATGTTTTGATCAATAATTGATATCAGCAATATTTACACATGATTTCTTCTTTTTGAGTGAGATATACCAACATGTTACCAACACTTACCTACCCTATTCAACATCTGACAGACATTAATATAGCATAGAAAGAGCCAAACGTAGAGACAGCTGAGACATGACTTATTAGCGCCATTGTACGGTCGCGCTAATAAGTCATGCCCCAGCTGGCATTACGTTTGGCTTGCTCTGTGCTGTATTAATGTCTGGCAGATGTTGATTAGGGTGAGTAAGTGTAGGAACATGTTTGTATATTTCACTCGATATGAAACAATTAAGCTTAGATATTGCTGATACCAATTATTGATCAAAATATAAATGGTGTCGAGATATCACTTATTAGCGCGACTGTACATAACTAGCTCCATACCCATATTTAACATTTGACAATACTGGTACGGTGGCGCTAATGAGTCATGTCTCAGCTGTCATTACGTTTGGCTCGCTATCTATCTATCTATTGCCTGACGCCGTGATCCCCGAAGGGGTGGCCACGAACGAACCGCCCCCATGCACCTCTGTCCCCAGTCAGTCGACGCCCCTCCCCCCAACCAGCACCGCCTTCTTTCATATACTTCCTCACTCCATCCTTCCACCTCTCTTTCGGTCTACCTCTCCCTCTCTGTCCCTCCACCTCGCTCTCGTACACCCTCTTAGTCATTCTCTCGCTTTCCATACGTTCCATATGGCCGAACCATCTCAAGTTATTCCTTTTCACACTTAACTGTCTTGGCTCGCTCTGTGCTGTATTAATATCTGTCAGATGTTGAATAGGGTGGGTAAGTGTAGGAACATGTTGGTATATCTCACTCGAAATGAAGAAATCCTGTCTAGATATTGCTGATACTAATTATTGATAAAGATATATATACTTGTTGCCGAGACATGACTTATTTGGCCGACTGTACAGGATATAGCCTATAGTTAGGTCTTTGGTTATACTGTACAGGATATAGCCTATAGCCTAGTTAGGTCTTTGGTTATACTGTACAGGATATAGCCTATAGCCTAGTTAGGTCTTTGAATATAGTGTACATCCCAAACTTTTCCAGTACGTGACCCCTTTCAGTAGTACCAAACCTACCATGACTCCCACCTTTATAAGCCTTCCGAAAAAATACTAATTTCCAATGGCGCAGATACATTTTAAAGTTTAATCACAGCAGAGAGAGCAATACAAATACAAATAAATTATTAATGCATTAGGAACGTAAATAGTCGTACGACAAAACCTAAATATAAAAAAAACAAAAATCCCTAAATATCATAAAAAAATCCCTAAATATCATAAACAAATCCCTAAATATCATAAACAAATCCTCAAAATCTTGGACCCTCCATGACCCCCCAGAAAAAGGCTCATGACCCGCAGTTTGGGAACCGCTGCTTTATACCCTTTCTAACACAAGGGTTAAGTTCCCCATTAATAATATTACTCCTTCCATTCGTCTATACATTAGGCTACCATGGCGCAGTTGGAATATATGTACATGCTCAGATTAATATGCAGGATTCGAAACTGCATAATAAATCGTAGACTTGTGCATATTTCTTAACTGTCTTGATAGCGTAATGCATAAGTGCGCAGAATTTCGATGTGAGTATCCTAGGTTGGAGTCCTCGGAGTGCCACATGTATTTGTTGATTTCATGAATTGAGTTTTGAAGTAAAGTTGGTTGGTGGACAACAAAATATTAATACCCTTAACACTATCTGGTCCGCCGTCATGGGGGTTATTAGGATATTTGGTTTATTTATTATTATTGAGAATTTTGCTTGTTGTTGACATTTTGGAGCAATATATTTTAGTTTGTCCCCAAGGCTAACAAAAACACCTTCCCAGACTGCCTTCAAACTAAACACCTTCCCAGACTGCCTTCACACTAAACACCTTCCCAGACTGCCTTCACACTAAACACCTTCCCAGACTGCCTTCACACTAAACACCTTCCCAGACTGCCTTCACACTAAACACCTTCCCAGACTGCCTTCACACTAAACACCTTCCCAGACTGCCTTCAAACTAAACACCTTCCCAGACTGCCTTCAAACTAAACACCTTCCCAGACTGCCTTCACACTAAACACCTTCCCAGACTGCCTTCACACTAAACACCTTCCCAGACTGCCTTCACACTAAACACCTTCCCAGACTGCCTTCAAACTAAACACCTTCCCAGACTGCCTTCACACTAAACACCTTCCCAGACTGCCTTCAAACTAAACACCTTCCCAGACTGCCTTCAAACTAAACACCTTCCCAGACTGCCTTCACACTAAACACCTTCCTAGACTGCCTTCACACTAAACACCTTCCCAGACTGCCTTCAAACTAAACACCTTCCCAGACTGCCTTCAAACTAAACACCTTCCCAGACTGCCTTCACACTAAACACCTTCCCAGACTGCCTTCACACTAAACACCTTCCCAGACTGCCTTCACACTAAACACCTTCCCAGACTGCCTTCACACTAAACACCTTCCCAGACTGCCTTCAAACTAAACACCTTCCCAGACTGCCTTCACACTAAACACCTTCCCAGACTGCCTTCAAACTAAACACCTTCCCAGACTGCCTTCACACTAAACACCTTCCCAGACTGCCTTCAAACTAAACACCTTCCCAGACTGCCTTCACACTAAACACCTTCCCAGACTGCCTTCAAACTAAACACCTTCCCAGACTGCCTTCACACTAAACACCTTCCCAGACTGCCTTCAAACTAAACACCTTCCCAGACTGCCTTCAAACTAAACACCTTCCCAGACTGCCTTCAAACTAAGAAATAATAAAAAAATAAAAAATAAAACAAACAATGAAAAAACACCTTTCCAGACTTCCTTCAATCTAAAAAATAAACAAATAAAAAAAAAAAAAACACCCAGACCCCCTTCAAGCTAAATTTGTAAATTTTTCGACAGAAAAAGGTCATGGACGAAGGCCAATTACTTCAAAGTTACAGGCTCGCTATCGCTCGCCCAGAAAATGATCGACATTTAACTTGGGTGAAGGGCTTTATTATCACCAAACTAATGGGATGAAACGTCTTAATAGACTGAAACAGGCTCCGGAGGTTCTAAAACCCCTCCCTCGGCCCAAGTAAGGTTAACTGTTTACGAGGTACTGCTAGCGACACCTGGCAACCTGGTTAATGCTGCCGTTTGTGGGGGAAGTTGTGGCTACCTTTGACACTATCGGCTATCTTGCATCCCTTTTCCTCTTCTTCTTCTTCTAACCCTCTCCAATAACACATAACAAAGCCACTCCAACAACTTCCTCTCTCTCTCCAACACCCCTTCTCCCCTCTCAACACTATACAGACTAATAACACACATAACAAAGCCACTCCAACAGCTTCCTCTCTCTCCAACACCCCTTCTCCCCTCTCAACACTATACAAACTAATATCACATAACAAAGCCACTCCAACAGCTTCCTCTCTCTCCAACACCCCTTCTCCCCTCTCAACACTATACAGACTAATAACACACATAACAAAGCCACTCCAACAGCTTCCTCTCTCTCTCTCCAACACCCCTTCTCCCCTCTCAACACTATACAGACTAATAACACACATAACAAAGCCACTCCAACAGCTTCCTCTCTCTCCAACACCCCTTCTCCCCTCTCAACTCTATACAGACTAATAACACACATAACAAAGCCACTCCAACAGCTTCCTCTCTCTCCAACACCCCTTCTCCCCTCTCAACACACATAACAAAGCCACTCCAACAGCTTCCTCTCTCTCTCCAACACCTCTTCTCCACTCTCTACACTATACAGACTAATAACACACATAACAAAGCCACTCCAACAGCTTCCTCTCTCTCCAACACCCCTTCTCCCCTCTCTACACTATACAGACTAATAACACATAGCAAAGCCACTCCAACAGCTTCCTCTCTCTCCAACACTCCTTCTCCCCTCTCAACACTATACAGACTAATAACACACATAATAAAGCCACTCCAACAGCTTCCTCTCTCTCAAACAACCCCTTCTCCCCTCTCTACACTCTTCAGACAAATAGGAAAAAGTAGATTGTAGATACGAGGCGCCGTTGTAAAGGCTGAACCGTTATTGTGTTGGTTTTAATGCTAGATTTGGGTTTCTATAAGCTTTGTTAAGTACACCGTGCCGTATTTTAATAGGGGTGAGCGTATTTATTTGATAATTTATGTATTTTGTTTATTAGTTTATTAGTTTCCTCTCTAGACCTCGATCAAACTTAAACCAAAAAACAACCCCAGGATCCCCCTTCAAGAACATAAATAAAAGGGGATGTGTCGGATGGTTGAACATAAATAAAAGGGGATGTGTCGGATGGTTGAACATAAATAAAAGGGGATGTGTCGGATGGTTGAACATAAATAAAAGGGGATGTGTCGGATGGTTGAAAGCCACAGTTGCTCGCGCGTTTGGGGCTAGCAACACGTATTATGAAAAACATGTATCCTCCTTCATTCACTGTCCCCCCCCCCCCCCCCCCCTCACTCACTCAACCCCACAATTTGCCGGAGGATAACAGATTTTTCACTTTCAAGATATATTTGTACATTTTTCGGTAGAAAAATGTTCCGGCCGAAGGCCGGTTTCTCCTTAAATACAGGCTTGCTATCGCTCGCCAGGAAAGAGATCGACACCTAAATGACATGAATGACAAAGCAAAGAGGCGAAAGGTCATAAAATAGCCAAACTAATGGGCCGAACGTCTTAAAATCTGAAAACTAATGGGGCTAATCATGAGGGAGAAAAGTGTCCAGAAAAGCAACTCATCTCCCCTTAAATGCCATATGTGAAAGGTATTCCACGTTTCAAATTAGGTTGCAAAATGTCTCCTCGTGGAACCGTGATGGCGGGGCTGAGGTGGAGAGGTTGTTGAGGATGGCTGGTGTGGGATTAGCAGCGTTGCCAATCTAGCGAGGATGTGTAGCGTTGTCAATCTAGCGCTTGTTTTTACAATAATAACACATACCAAAGCCACTCCAACAGCTTCCTCTCTCTCCAACACCCCTTCTCCCCTCTTTACACTCTTCAGAACAATAGGAAAAATAGAATGTAGATACGAGGTGCCGTTGTAAAGGCTAATTATCCTCCCTCAATACCTTCACCCAAAGTAGTCGATAATCCTAACTTCTAACCTCTGTAACTCAAAAACGGCTAATGTAATCGAGCTAATATGTCTACCATTTGGGAAGAGTCAGCCAAGGAATAGATGTGGAAATGTACAGCCAATTTGCTCTAGCCCTTTGTGAGTTACAGAGGATAGAGGTCATGATTTCTCGCCTACTCACAGCGAATATAGTATAGTATTTACAAACCATTAATTAACTCTTGGAAGATTAGGAATCGTTTGGACAGTTATTTTGGCTACCACAAGACGACTTTATACAGCTTGGGAAGGGTCTGGGTATAAACACCACTCCCTTTACCCCACCTTGAGATAAGTTTATACATTTTTCGCTATCGCTCGTCAGGAAATAAATCGACACTTAAATGATACAAGAAAGATGTACAATTGACAATGAAATGGGGCGAAAGGTCTTAAAATGTCAAACTTAATGGGGCTAAGCATGAGGGAGGGGGCATTGAAACGAAAAACCACCACTTAATAATTTTATATACCTGTTTAATATCCTTGATAAATAGTTTGACAGCGACATAATCTAGCGACTTTTGACAACTTAAACCTAGCGACATCTAGCGACTTAGCATTGGCAACTCTGATTATGGCCTCAGTGTCAGTATTACCAAATTAGCTACTTTCCCGCTAGATCTAGAGGTACTACCTTCAATCTAGAGCCAAATTTTACATCTAGTGACATGAATTCTAGCGATACTCTGGAGATGTGAGCCATTTCAGAGCGATAGTGCAGAGATTGTGGCATTATTCTAGCGATATTCGGCATTTGTTTACTATCCAGCGAACTCGATTTGGTAAGTGGTAACCCTGCTCACTGTGCTCAGTGTTCTTCTGGCAGTCAGTGAAGGAGGGTGTGCGTGCGGTTGCTCCTCGTCGGCTCAGTGTGTCAGCCTGAAAGTCCCGTTGTATGCCAGCTCGACTGCAGGTGTGTGTTGAATACCGCGAGGTCGACTGGGCTTCTCTGACGCCCCAAGCCCACAGATAAACCCACTCTTCGGATGGTACGAAAGTGAGCGAAAACGATTGGTAAAATTTGATATAAAAGATTGGTGAACTTAGATAATAATTTGATATACTGTAAATTATTAGTACACTTTGATACTGAAGATTGATGGAATTTGACCAAAGATTGATAATAATTTTATATTAATCTATCTATCTATCTATTGCCAGACGCCTTACTCCCCTTAATGAGGGTGACCATACACAGAATATTAATGATTGATAGAATTTGACCAAAGATTGATAGGCTAATGATTTGAGGTGAAGTATTGATAACATTTGATACAGCCTGAAAAATAGTAAAGAAAAGTCTAAATTAACATTAAAGATCGATATAATTTGACAATATATATATATATATATATATATATATATATATATATATATATATATATATATATATATATATATTAAAAGAATGAAAGGGGTAATTCTTCTATGGTCACAAGCTACTGTACAATGGTGACGTTTCGACACATAACTTTATGTCATCATCAGTGATCTAAAAAAAAAAAAAAAAAAATACATTACACTTATATTTATAAATCAGCAACATTGTGGCAAATACTATATTCTATACTATGTTGCCTTTAAATATTGCAAGTTTATCCTCCCACTATAATTTACTTTCAATATTGAAGTTGCATAGTCTCAGTTTACAAATATCCCACAATTTTGCTTATTTATAAATATACGAGTGTAATGTAGGGTTTGTTTTGTCTTGTTTTAGATCACTGATGATGACATAAAGTTATGTGTCGAAACGTCACCATTGTACAGTAACTTGTGACCATATAAGAATTACCCCTTTCACTCTCTTAATATATATATATATATATATATATATATATATATACATATATACAGATGAAATTTGATACAACTCGAAGAATACTTAACAAAAAAATCACGTGAAATATTGCTATAAATTGACGAAAGATGGATACAAATTGACGAAAGATGGATCCAAATTGACGAAAGATGGATCCAAATTGACGAAAGATGGATCCAAATTGACGAAAGATGGATACAAATTGACGAAAGATGGATACAAATTGACGAAAGATGGATCCAAATTGACGAAAGATGGATCCAAATTGACGAAAGATGGATCCAAATTGACGAAAGATGGATCCAAATTGACGAAAGATGGATACAAATTGACGAAAGATGGATCCAAATTGACGAAAGATGGATCCAAATTGACGAAAGATGGATACAAATTGACGAAAGATGGATACAAATTGACGAAAGATGGATACAAATTGACGAAAGATGGATCCAAATTGACGAAAGATGGATACAAATTGACGAAAGATGGATACAAATTGACGAAAGATGGATCCAAATTGACGAAAGATGGATCCAAATTGACGAAAGATGTATACAAATTTAATGTAAAATATTGATACAATTTGATACAACCTGAACAAGAGGAACTCAATATCAAATAACACATTGAAACATTTTGATACAAGCTTAAAGGGGGGGGGGGGGGGGGTTTCTGGCCTCCCTTCTCCCTCGTGTTTAGTCCCATTAGTTTTGAGATTTAATGACGTTTGGCGATTTTGACACCTTTCGCCCCATTTCTTTGTCAATTTTAAGATCTTTCGTGCCATTTAGGTGTCGAATTTTACCTGGCGAGCGATAGCGAGCCTGCAATTTTAAGAGGAACCGGCCTTTGGCCGGGAAATTTTTCTACCGAAAAATGTACACATTTATCTTGAAGGGGGTATCTAGGGGGTGTTAGGCCTATTTTAAAAGCTTGATGGAGGTTTAGCGAGGAAACTAAAAATATAAAGGCTATTAATAAATATAAAGGCTATTAATAAATATATAGGCTATTAATAAATATAAAGGCTATTAATAAATATAAAGGCTATTAATAAATATATAGGCTATTAATAAATATAAAGGCTATTAATAAATATAAAGGCTATTAATAAATATATAGGCTATTAATAAATATAAAGGCTATTAATAAATATAAAGGCTATTAATAAATATATAGGCTATTAATAAATATATAGGCTATTAATAAATATATAGGCTATTAATAAATATATAGGCTATTAATAAATATAAAGGCTATTAATAAATATAGGCTATTAATAAATATAAAGGCTATTAATAAATATAAAGGCTATTAATAAATATATAGGCTATTAATAAATATATAGGCTATTAATAAATATAAAGGCTATTAATAAATATAAAGGCTATTAATAAATATATAGGCTATTAATAAATATATAGGCTATTAATAAATATATAGGCTATTAATAAATATAAAGGCTATTAATAAATATATAGGCTATTAATAAATATATAGGCTATTAATAAATATACAGGCTATTAATAAATATATAGGCTATTAATAAATATAAAGGCTATTAATAAATATATAGGCTATTAATAAATATAAAGGCTATTAATAAATATATAGGCTATTAATAAATATAAAGGCTATTAATAAATATAATTATAGGCTATTAATAAATATTATATTTAGGCCTAGACCAAAAAACCAAGCACTACCCCATTCAGATAAATCATCGGCCCTTAGAATTAGTTACTATAGTTACCGTAAATGATCGCTCGAATGTCTTGTTTTCGTTCAGTTGAGAGAGGAGGTACAGTCGGCCACATAAGTTCTGTTCCTCTCCGTGATCTTAAGGGGAGATGGTTCACTTTTTTGAGCGATTTTTGCATGTATTCATTATTTTTCTAGTTTCCTCCCTAGACCTCCATTAAATTAAAACCAAACATCCATTAGATCCCCCTTCTAGATTAATATGTACATTTTTTGGTAGAAAAATGTCCCGGCCGAAGGGCGTTTCTTCCAACATTACAGGCTCTCTATCGCTCGCCAGGGAACAAAATCGACACCTAAAGGGCAGGAAAGGTCTTAATATTGACAAAGAAATGGGGCGAAAGTTCTTAAAATCGACAAACTAATGAGGCATACGTCCTAAAATCTAAAATGTAATGGGGCTAAACATGAGGGAGAAAGTGGTCAGAAAACCGGCCGCTGTCACACGGAGCGAGCGCTTTTTCCGTCAATTTTTTCATGAGCAAGTTTTTTTCTGGTATTGTTTCGGGACGTTTCCGCACTGGTATCGGGACGTTTCCGCACTGGTATCGGGACGTTTCCGCACTGGTATCGGGACGTTTCCGCACTGGTATCGGGACGTTTCCGCACTGGTATCGGGACGTTTCCGCACTGGTATCGGGACGTAGTCTCAAGGTAGATTAGTAGACTCAAGGTAGATTATGGTAGGTAGATGAATAAAAAAAAAAAAAAAACACAATAGGAAAAGTGGGGATTGGGCCTGAGCATATAGATAGATAGATAGAATAGATAGATAGATAGATTAGATAGATAGATAGTTAGGATGGTACATAGATAACAGAAGAACTTGTATAATCCTGTGTAGCGGGTGGTCGACCTGTACATTGAGCGTATTTATCAATACCAAATATCAGTGTTTAGCATGTTAGTTTTGACATTTTAAGACGTTCCTTCCTTTAGTTTGGCGATTTTGAAACCATTCGCCCCATTTCGTTGTCAATTTTAAGACCTTTCGTGCCATTTAGGTGTCGATTTTTTTCCTGGCGAGCGATAGCGAGCCTGTAATTTTAAGAGGAAACGGCCTTCGGCCGGGACATTTTTCTACCGAAAAATATACAAATTTGTCTTGAAAGGGGGTCTAGGGGGTGTAATTTTAAGCTTGATGGAAGTCTAGCGAGGAAGCTAAAAAATAAATACATATCTGAATTTAAAAAATAAAAAAATAATAATAATAATAAAATAATAATAATAATAATAATAATAATAATACAATAAAAAAACAGCCACTAGCCCCTTAAAACCACACACACACACACACACACACACACACTCACTCGCAATTCAAATTAACCCCTTGAAGCTCTGACGCGTTTTAGCAGTATCTTTTGGCTATCATTAGACGATGTTATGCAGCTTAGGAAGGAGCTGTGGGTATTAAAAGGGTCAAGACTCTCAATCAACCCTCTGACTTCCCTATACCATTACTAATCTGAATAAAATCGTCTAATAGTAGCCAGAAAACAAAACAGAAATGCGTTTTGGAGCTTGAAAGGGTTAATATTACTGTCCTCCATAAGATCACGACGAGGAACGGAACTTGTGTGGGCGCCTGTACGTGTGGGTGTGGTTTAAAGGGGTGATAATGGGTCGTTTGTCTGGTCCCCCTGCTCCCTCATGTTTAGCCCCATTCGTTTTGAGATTTGAAGACGTTCGCCCCGTTAGTTTGGCGATTTTAAGAACTTTCGGCTCAATTTCAATTTTAAGACCTTTCGTGCCATTTAGGTGTCATTATTTTTCATGGCTCGCTCTCGCTCGCCAGGAAAAAATCGACACCTAAAAATGCCACGAAAAGTCTTGATATTGGCAATGAAATTGGGCGAAAGCTCCTCAAATCGACAAACTAATGGAACAAACGCCTTAAAGTCTCAAATACCAATGGGGCGAAACATGAGGGAGAAGGAGGTCCAGAAAAACCACCCAACGGACCTCCCCCTATGTAGTTTACGATTACCGGTATCCTTAATTAATATCACCGTATACTGAAGGGGGTACCGTAGTACTTGGGGTTTGGGATGCCGGTATTTATTTATATATAATTATTTATATATATATAATTATTTATATATAATTATTTATATATAATTATTTATATATATAATTATTTATATATATAATTATTTATATATAATTATTTATATATATAATTATTTATATATAATTATGTATATATCATTATTTATATATAATTATTTATATATAATTATTTATATATATAATTATTTATATATATAATTATTTATATATAATTATTTATATATATAATTATTTATATATAATTATGTATATATCATTATTTATATATAATTATTTATATATATAATTATGTACTGTATATATCATTATTTATATATAATTATTTGTATATAATTATTTATATATATAATTATTTATAAATAATTATTGATATATAATTATGTATATATATAATTATTTATATATATAATTATTTTTGAGTTTCCTCGCTAGACCTCCATCAAGCTTAGAAAAACACCCCCTAGACCCCCTTTCCAGATACATTTGTACATTTTTCGGTAGAAAAATGTCCCGGCCGAAGGCCGATTCCTTCTAAAAATAGAGGCTCGCTATCGCTCGCCAGGGAAAAATCGACATCTAACGGGCACGAAAGGTCTAAATATTGACTACAAAATGAGGCGAAATGTCTCAATATCGCCAAACTAACGGAACGAACGTCTTAAAACCTCAAAATGAATATGCTAACCATGAGGGAGAAGGGGGTGCATAAAAAGCGAGTACTACCCCCTAACCTAGAATCCTCCTGCCTAATCGACCTAATTTGTCTACCAGATAGGAAGACTTGGCTAGGGAACAGGTGTGGAAAGGGCAGATCTCCATTTGAGGGATTTTTTTCTTGACCCCTTTCTCCCTCATGTTTAGCCCCATTGCTTTTGATATTATAAAACGTTTTCCCCATTAGTTTAGCGATTTTAAGAACTTTCACCCCATATTAAGACCTTTCGTGCCATTCAGGTGTCAATTTTATCCTGGCGAGCGATAGCGAGCCTGTAATTTAAGAGGAACCGGCCTTCGGCCGGGAAATTTTTCTACCGAAAAATGTACACATTTATCTTGAAAGGGACTCAAGGGGGTGTAATTTTAAGCTTGAAGGAGGTCTACTGAACAAACTAAATACCTCCCCTTAATTGATGGCTCATTTGCTCTAGCCCTGTATGAGAGGTTAGGGGTTAGGGGTTAGGGTTTCTGCCCCACCTAGACTGAAGGAACTGTGGTAGGTGGTTAAGGGGGTAGTACTCGCTTTTTATGCACCCCCTTCTCCCTCATGGTTAGCATATTCATTTTGAGGTTTTAAGGCGTTCGTTCCGTTAGTTTGGCGATATTGAGACATTTCGCCTCATTTTGTATTTAATATTTAGACCTTTCGTGCCCATTAGATGTCGATTTTTTCCTGGCGAGCGATAGCGAGCCTCTAATTTTTTAGAAGGAATCGGTCGTGTGTATAACCCGTTTATAAGGGTTAAGGCGGGTGACCTGTTTTGGTTCTGTCCTTTTCTGTCTTTCTCTGGCTTGTATCCATTTGGCCCCATTCAGCCTACTGTTTTAAGACGTTTATCCCCATCCAGGTGACATTTTTTACTGGTGAGCGGTAGCGAGCCAGCATGTTTTTTATTTTTGTTTGACAGCAGGCTAAATTTGTACATTTTTCGATAGAAAAATGTCTCCGGCGAAGCCGGATTTCTTCATATAATGCTGGCTCGCTATCGCTCGCCAGGAAGAAATGGACACTTAGATGGGGATAAACGTCTTTAAAGATAGTTGGCTGAATGGGGCCGAATGGATACAAGCCAGAGAAAGAGAGAAAAGGACAGAAATAACAAAAAGCAGATTTGTGTATGGTTATATTGATTCATTTGTTGATTTAGTCTGTAGTTTCCTCGTTACACCTCCATCTAGCTAAAACAAAAAAAAAAATCCCCTTTGAAAAATATTTGTACATTTTTCGGTATGAAAATGTCCCGTTCTCCCAAAAGTATAGGCACGCTATCGCTCGCCACGAAAATATCGACACCTACTGTATATGGCCCGAAAGTCTATATATTGACATGGAAATGGAGTGAAAGATCTTAAAACCGCCAAAATAATGGGGCAAACGTCTTACAATCTGAAAACTAATGGGACTAAACAGAAAAAACAAACATCCCCCCTGTATTTGAGTAGGCTACCCAAGGCTATTTTTATACTGGATAATGTTCAATTCTAAAATATTTTATTGTCACAAAAGTTCAATACAGATTTTGTGCAATCTTGCAATTATGTTCACAACCCTTGTGTCAATGAGGATCAGATTAGGGCCGGAGTGACTAGGGGCCGGAATGAAATGATTACGTTGCGATCAGGCATAGGTGTCCTCATTGATCCATCACTATACATAAATAAGTCAGGGAAACACAAAATTTAAGTTGAAATTTTGACACCATTAATGAAAAAAATTTAAGTTGAAATTTTGACACCATTAATGAAAAAATAAAAGAAATAAAATAATCTGAAATCCATTCACATATGCATAGCCTACGTGAGTTGCAGTTGGGATGTGTGTACATACTTAGATTGATATGCAGGATTCGAAGTTGCATAATAAATCGTAGGCAGTGTCCACCAACCTTTAACTGTCTTCGTGGTGCGATGTATAAGGTGTTGATTTTCGGTGTGAGCATCCTGGGTTCGAGTCCACGGACTGCCACATGTGTTTGTAAATTTCATTAATCGATTTTAGGAGTATGGTTGGTTGTTGGAAGGAACATAATAATATCGCGTCCTGGACATGGTAGGGTAATTAGGAAGGGAATATGTAATTAGCAAATATATTTATCAAAAGGGGTTGTGATACTTTATTTTCCAGTCGGTAACTAATTCTCAAAAAATCATTAAATAGATAAACAAGATACAAATGTGGTCAGTGCTTCATTCAGTCACCATAAACGTTTTATCCCTTTCATAGCTTGAGTAAAATCGTTTGGCAGCAGTGAGAGATTAAGACGTCGGATTAAGTGCTGAGACACTCTTAACCCATCGATTGCAAGAGGCGCGTGTGAAGCTGGATAATATCGCCTAGCAGTAGCAACACTAAAAGTAAAGTTAACGAATTCAGAGAGTCGAGGAGCTCTGGTGGAACTGTGGAATAAAATCGCTTGGTGATTATAAAGTGATTGGATTGAAAGATTTGTTTGGTTGTGGTGTCATTGGTGTTTAGGTGGTGGTGTCGAGTGTGATATGAGGGAGTATGGGGCCTCGGGAGAGCAGCGGTGGTAGCGGAGGTAGTGGTGGTAGCGGGGGTAGTGGTGGTGAACGTGTGAGGAAGGCTAGCTACTATGTGTGGTTCCTCGGAGCGTGGGAGTGCCGGGGTCTGCGCGGTGCTGATGTGGTCAAGCCGGCACTGTCGCACCTTTTGGCCCGTGAGCGGGAGACGGAGCCGGACAAGGTGACGCTGCAGGTGTCCGGGCGCGGGGTCAAGGTGGTGCGGGCCGGGGCGGGTCAGGCCGGAGCGCGACACATGATACCAGCCGGGGCCATCACTTATGTGCAGCAGGAGCCTCGCCCGGATGATGATCTGGTGTCGGCTGTCCTGCTGTTGTATCATCCTCTCACCCGCTGTCCCGTCCACCTGCACACTTACCGCTGTGATTCCACACACACTGCCCAGCTGCTGCACGACCATCTGTCACAGCTGGCAGCACTACCAGCACAGCAGGCCAAGTTATCAGCCCTAGAAACCCGTCTGGCTGCCCGAGGCCTTCTGCCACCCACGGCCGGCTCCGATGGCGCCTCCACCGGGTCATCAGCCTCCTCTGGTGGTGGTGGTGGAGGCAGGTCACCGCCGGGGGGACAGGCTACCCTTTATGATTCCCTGGCGGCCGAGCTACGGGAGAAACTGGGCACCCGGGCAACTCCACTGCTCCTGCCGCCCCGGGACTACGACACCCACTCCCGCCAACGCTCTGCCCCTCATCACCACCACCACCCACAACCACACCACCAGCACACTCCGCCGCCACGTAAGGCTCCTCACGAGGATGATTCGGCTCGCTCATCTGGCATCGGTAGTGACTCGCCGCCCTCTCCGACTCTCCTCGACCCACCAGACCCACAGTCATCATCAGGTAAGAAAAGCTTGGTTATTATGATCTGTTTATTTAGTTAGCCAGTAGCCAGCCCTTACTTACACAAGGGGTAGGGAGGATCAGCAAGAGACACGAAAAAGGAAAAGGAGGTGACAGGAGAAGAACACATATAACAGTTTGCCCACAAAAAGCAAGCACACAAGCATTCAGAAGCAACTGTTTATTCAAATCTTCGAAATGGCTATATGCTTAATCCAGCTATAATCGGCTTATTTTGTAGAAGTTATTATAAATGAGCTGTTCAGTATTTGTGTAAGGGAACACAGGAAGCAACATATGTGGTGTTCACTGTTGTTGTGAACCATTTTAACCATTTTGTTGGATATATCGTCTCTTATGTTAGAGTAGGTTGGCATGGATTAAGTCACCTCCTCCTCTGACAACACTGTCTATATGACTATCTTCCTTCCATAGACTACATTAATGATCTTCCACTATCAGTCTATCCTTAATCTTTTTCAATTGTCTTTTTACTGACTGTCTTTGAAAAGTGAGAAACAACTTGGTAGGTAGCTTTCATATAAGAAAAAGGCCATTTCATCAGCTGCAATCGATCCAACAAACCCATCCCTTATACCTGATACATAGCCTAGGTCCTACAAGCTCCATCACACTATCCATATGACACTGTCTACTCCCTCAACTATTTGGGCATCCACATCTAGGGAGGTGGACAAGAGACACGAGCAACATCAAAACAAAATCCAAGAAGACATGGAGTTCCTTTTCAAAAACTTAAGAACGGCACCGTACTGTTGGTGTACGGTAACACAGGTTGGAAACAATGCGCATCCAAACTGCAAGTTGAATTAGACATTATTACAGACATCTATTACATTGTTCAAACCTGTTATCAATCTATTACATTGTTCAAACCTGTTATCAATCTATTACATTGTTCAAACCTGTTATCAATCTATTACATTGTTCAAACCTGTTATCAATCTAGATACACTTGCTACAAGATACACTTGACCACCACCGACACCTCTCGAGAGCTGCGAGTTTTCAGTTATTTTTTAGTACCCTCTGATTGTTGTTCCCTGCGGCGGGGGTCATGTGGTCCCGCCTCTCTCTCTCTCTAGGCTTCAGGGGAGATTTCCACTTGAGGGATTTTTTTTCTTGACTCATTTCTCCCTCATGTTTAGCCTCATTGTTTTTCTAATTTTAAGACGTTTGCCCCATTATTTTGACGATTTTAAGAACTTTCAACCCATTTCTGTCAATTTTAAGACCTTTCGTGCCATTTAGGTGTCGATTTTATCCTGGCGAGCGATAGCGAGCCTGTAATTTAAGAGGAGCCGGCTTTCAGCCGGGACATTTTTATACCGAAAAATGTACAAATTTATCTTGAAAGGGGCTCAAGGGGGTGTAATCTTAAGCTTGATGGATATCTAGGGACCAAACTAAAAACCTCCCCTTAACTGTTGCCCTGAGTTTCACAAGGATTGTCAAGGTGGTGTAGGTACCAGTACTGCATAGTTAGTCCTCTCATTGTTGACTCCACTTTGAACTTCACTACATCACTCTGTCAAGTCTCACTCACCCACTGAATCAGCTTACCACACCATATCCTTCTTTGCGAGTCACCCATATTGGTGCCCTGAAGCAGCCCTATGGTGGTGGTCACTGGCGGAGTAGACTGGATGGGTCACTGAATTTGTCAGGAAGTTCTATGACTTTACTTACATAGTTTCGCTAGTTTCCTCCCAAGACCTTCGTCAAGTTTTAAAAATACCCCCAAGACCCCCTATCGAGATAAATTTGTACATTTTTTCGGTAGCAAAATGTCCTGAGTGAAGGCTGGTTCCTCTTGAATTACACACAGGCCTACAAAAAAAAAAAAAAACATACAATGGAGAAATGGAGTCGTACAAGAAAACTCAAATATTGGTTTAAATACAAATATATGATCTAGATTGTCAAGCTAAACATATAAGGGGAGACGAGTCGTTTCTCTGGTCCCCTTTCTCCCTCGTGTTAAGCCCCATTTGTTTTGAGATTAAAAGACGTTCGGCCTATTAGTTTGTCGATTTTAACACCTTTCGCCCCATTTCTTTGTCAATTTTATGACCTTTCGTGCCATTTAGGTTTCGATCTTTTCCTGGCGAGCGATAGCGAGCCTGAAATTTGAAGAGGAACCGGCCTTCGGCCGGGACATTTTTCTATCGAAAAATGTAAAAATTTATCTTGAAACGGGGGGTCTATGTTTTTTTTTTAAGCTTGATGGAGGTCTAGTGAGGAAACTAAGAAATAAAGGAATGAATGACCAAACAAACGGCTCGTCTCCCCTTTTTAAACAAACCAAGTACCAACATCTTGAACTACTGGTAACTACCGGTAACCACACTTTTCCTTGTAGCATCTAAGAATGGGGTCACCTGTCATTCCCCCCCCCCCCGCCCCCCCCCCCCCCCCCCCGCCCCCCCCTCCTCCGGTACTGTAGTTCAGGGGGTTAAACGACTGACAACCAGTCTACATACACACCACGTTAACTTTGGGGTGGAATGTCTTGGTTTGAAGGGAGTCTGGGGTGGCTTTTCAAAACTCAAAACACATGCCTGGAAAATGACGGTAGCAATCAAAGCCCTCAATAATAATTAATGGGGCATATTTTATATATACAGTATATATATATATATATATATATATATATATATATATATATATATATATATATATATATATATATATATATATATATATATATATATATATATATATATACTGTTTATATGTAGGCTATATTATTTTTTTCGATTGCTCACTACAACTTTATCAAGCTATGTATAAATAAAATAAATAAATACCCCCCCCCCCCCCAGACCCCCATTGGATATGAATTTATACATTTTTCGGTAGAACATTTTTCTGGCCAGAGGCCGGTTCCTACTAAATTACAGGCACGCTATCGCTCGCCAGGAAAACATCGACATTAAATGGCACGAAAGGTTTTAATATTGACAAAGAAATGGGGCGAAAGGTCTTAGCATTGCCAAACTAATGGGCCGAACGTCTTAAAACCTCATAACTAATGGGGCTATACACGAGGGAGAAGGGGGTCCGGAGAAAACGCCCCCTTAACCCCTTCTGTACCAGGGACGTCCTTTTCATCCTATTCTGGCAACTATTAGACGATTTTATTCAGCTTAGGAAGGACCTCTATCAATAATTAAGCTTCACACTATCTCAACCAACCCTTTTAACTACCACAGATCCTTCCCAAGCTGCATAATATCATCTTAACCCTTTCAAGCTCCAATACGCGTTTCTGGCTACTATTAGAAGATTTTATTCAGATTAGTAACGGTATATGGAAGTCAGAGGGTTGATTGAGATAGTATTTACCCTTTTAATACCCACAGATCCTTCCTAAGCTGCATAAAATCGTCTAATGATAGCCAAAATAAACTGCTAAAACGCGTCCGAGCTTGAAGGGGTTAATATAGCCAGTATTAAATACAAGACACGTCGCTGGTACTCAAAGGGTTAAGGGGAGATATCCACTTGAGGGACTTTTTTCTGGACCCCTTTCTCTCTCATATCTAGCCCCATTGCTTTTGAGATTTTAAGATGTTTGCCCCGTTAGTTTGGCGATTTTAAGAAATTTCACCCCATTTATGTCACTTTTAAGACCTTTCCTCCCATTTAGGTGTCGATTTTTTCCTAGCGAGCGATAGCGAGCCTGTAATCCCCGAGCCTGTAATCCCGGCCTTTGGCCGGGACATTTTTCTACCGAAAAATGTACAAATTTATCTTGAAAAGGGGGTGTAATTTCAAGCTTGATGGAAGTCTAGGAAACACACTAAAAACCTCCCCTTAAGATGGGAGATTTAAATGCAGTGTGTGGTAGTGATCTGAATGCTAGGTACCGTTAAGGGAGAATGGATGGGCCGGGTTTCTGGACCACTTTCTCCCTCATGTTTAACCCCATTAGTTTTCAGATGTTAAGATGTTTGCCCCATTAGTTAGTCGATTATATGACCTTTCGCCCCATTTCTTCGTCAATATTTAGATCTTTCGTGGTATTTAGGTGTCACTTTTATCCCTGGCGAACGATAGTGAGCCTGTTGTGTTGGAAGAAGCGGCCTTCGGCCGGGAAATTTTTCTACCGAAAAATGTACAAATTAATGTTGAAGGGGGATCTAATGGATGTTTTTTTTTTTTTTTTAATTCGGTGGAGCTCTAGGGAGATAACTACAAAACTAATGAATACATGCCAAAATATGCCAAAATAATGAATACATGCCAAAATAATGAATACATGCCAAAATCGTCCCAAAAGTGAACCATCTCCCCTTTACATTATTCATTCCACTCCCAACACCAAAGACCTCCCATTCCACTCCCAACACCAAAGACCTCCCATTCCACTCCCAACACCAAAGACCTCCCATTCCACTCCCAACACCAAAGACCTCCCAATGAAACTAATGGAAGCACAAAAACCAACCCCTAAAAAGTTGTCGGTATGCGCGCCGTTCGCATTCCATTCCCAACTTTCTATAAATGCCATCGGCCGATTTGATATCCGAGAAAGGTATTAATTGTATTACTTTCTTTATCGTGTGACAATTTACGGAGGGTGGGGAGAGAGCCTTTTGGTTTATTAACATTTATCTATTTATCTGTCTCTCTCTCTGTGTCTGTCTGTCTCTCTCTCTCTCTATCTATCTATCTATCTGTCTGTCTCTCTGTATGTCTCTCTCACTATCTATATGTCTGTTGTGTCTCTCTCTGTATGTCTCTCTCTCTCTATCTCTCTCTCTCTTTCCCTCTCTCTCTATCTATCTATCTGTCTGTCTCTCTGTAAGTATGTCTCTCTCTATCTATCTATCTGTCTGTCTCTCTCTCTCTCTTTCCTTCTCTCTCTATCCATCTCTATCTGAATGTCTCTCTCTCTCTCTATCTATCTATCTATCTGTTTGTCTGTCTCTCTCTCTCTTTCCTTCTCTCTCTATCTATCTCTATCTGAATGTCTCTCTCTCTCTCTCTCTATCTCTATCTATCTATCTGTTTGTCTCTCTGTAAGTATGTCTCTCTCTATCTATCTATCTATCTCTGTTTCTATCTGTCTGTAAGTATGTCTCTATCCATCTATATATCTATCTATCTCTGTAAGTATGTATCTCTATCTATCTATGTATATCTATCTCTCTCTCTATCTATCTATCTATCTATATCTCACCCTCCCCAACCAGTGCTATAACAGCTGTACCGGTATTTTCTCAGTCATTTGGTTAATAGTCAAGATAGTCTCCTAAGTTCATATTAGGCTAGACAGTTATTACGTTACTGCTCTCTCTCTCTCTCTCTCTCTCTCTCTCTCTCTCTCTCTCTCTCTCTCTCTCTCTCTCTCTCTCTCTCTCTCTCTCTCTCTCTATCTATCTATCTATCTATCTATCTATCTACCTATCTCTCTATATATCTGCAAGTCTCTCTCTCTCTCTCTCTCTCTCTCTCTCTCTCTCTCTCTCTCTCTCTCACCACCACCACTACCCCTGGACCGCAAGCTCTGTGTGGTGTATGTGTGTATGTGGGTGTTAAAGGCTCGTATATAAGGAAGGCACCTGTGTACAGTTATGTGTGGGGGGGGGGGGGGATGAGGAGGGGTCAGGGTGGGGGCGATAGAGGAAGGGGGCGGGGGGGGGGGATACTGGTCTCCACACACACACACACACACACACACACACACACACACACACACACACACACACATCCACACACACACACACACATCCACACACACACACACGCACTTTCACTACGGTATATTATCACATTAAGTCGCACCATCTCTCTCTCTCTCTCTCTCTCTCTCTCTCTCTCTCTCTCTCTCTCTCTCTCTCTCTCTCTCTCTCTCTCTCTCTCTCTCTCCTAGAATTAATTAAGTCCTGACCACCTCGCTGGGATCGTAAGGCCTGTGTGGTCAGTGTAAATATGTAAATCTATGTAACTTACTCTCACTCTCTGTCTCTCTCTCTCTTTATCTATCTATCTGTTTATCTTGCACTATATATGTAACACTCTCTCTCTCTCTCTCTCTCTCTCTCTCACCCCTCTCTCTCACCCTACTCTCTCTCTCTCTCTCTCTCTCCTCTCTCTCTTCTCTTCTCTCTCTCTCTCTCTCTCTCTCTCTCTCTCTCTCTCTCTCTCTCTCTCACCCCTCTCTCTCACCCTACCTCTCTCTCTCTCTCTCTCTCTCTCTCTCTCTCTCTCTCTCCCTCACCCTCTCCTCACCCCTACCTCTCTTACTCGCTCGCTCTCTCTCTCTCTCTCTCTCTCTAAAACCTACCTCTCTCTCTTCTCTCTCTCTCTCTATCTCTCTCTCTCTCACCCCTCCCTCACACTACCTCTCTCTCTCTCTCTCCTCTCTCGCTCTCCACCTACCTCTCTCTCTCTTCTTCGCTCTCTCTCCTCACCCACCTCTCTTCTCTCTCTCTCTCTCTTTCTCTCTCTCTCTCTCTCTCTCTCTCTCTCTCTCTCTCTCTCCCCTGATATTTGGAGTCACCCAGCTATGCCCGATGCCCTTTGTTAGCCGCTATCCACCTTTAATATACACACGTTTCCGGGGTTCGGAAATTAGTGATATTTGCTGGGTATTTCTTGAAGGATGGGGTGTAGGGAAACTGAGAGAGAGAGAGAGATAGAGAGAGGGGGGTAAGGAAAGACAGATAGAGAGAGAGAGTGAGAGAGAGAGAGTTACATATATAGTGAAAGAAACAGACATAGTTACATAGAGAGAGAGAGAGAGAGAGAGAGAGAGAGAGAGAGAGAGAGAGGGAGGGAGAGAGAGGGGGGTAAGGAAAGACAGAGAGAGAGAGAGAGAGAGAGTTACATATATAGTGAAAGAAACAGACAGAGAGAGAGAGAGAGAGAGAGAGAGTGAGAGAGAATATACAACCTACTTAAGATAGCCAAGAAAGAGAAAGCGAGAATCACGGAATTTAGATTATTTGAGAGCGAAATAAGTGTACCGGTAAAGTGTGGTCAAAAAGTGAAACAGTCGACCGAGGGAGGTGGGAGGTTTAGGTCATTCATTACCAGCCTAGGCCAGGAATCGTGACCTCTAACCTCTGTAACTCGAAAAAGGGCTAGAACAAACACCCCCACACATACACACACACACTCTCTTGTGTGTATATGTATATTTGTGTGTGAGCCAGGGAGCACACCCACCCACACACAGACACCCCACCACACACACACACAGACCCCCCCCCCCCCCCCCACACACACACACAGACACCCCACCACACACACACAGACACCACCAACCCCACACCACCACAGGACCCCCCCCCCCCCCACCCAAACACACACAGACACCCCACCACACACAGACCCCCCCCCCCCCCCCTCCCAACACACACGGATCACAACAGTCAAGGCAGGTGGGTGGGGATGGGGTGTAGGGCGCCGGGTTGGGGGGGGGGGGGGGGGGGGGAACCGGATTGAACAGCCAGTTGTTGAAGGGACACACGACCCCCTCCCCCCTAGTCTTAAAGGGGGCAGCAGACGCCCCCCCTTTCGCCTTCACATATATCCGCATGTACCGTACTGTTGGCGCTAATAAGTCATGTTTGCGCTAATAAGTCATGTTTGCGCTAATAAGTCATGTTTGCGCTAATAAGTCATGTTTGCGCTAATAAGTCATGTTTGCGCTAATAAGTCATGCCCCAGCTGTCATTACGTTTGGCTCACTTTGTGCTGTATTAATGTCTGTCAGATGTTGAATAGGCTGGGTAAGTGTACGAACATGTTTGTATATTTCACTCCATAATATGAAGAAATGAAGCTTAGATATTGCCGATACCAATTATTGATCAAAACATAGGTACTTGCTGCCGAGACATGACTTAATAGGCGGACTGTACAACGATAATCAGGGTTGTCGAACCGGAGGAATTTTGTTTGAAGACTTGAATACAATTATGAGAAGGAATACATGAAATACCATTGTTTTGGCCAATATACATGAAATACCATTGTTTTGGCCAATATACATGAAATTCCATTGTTTTGGCCAATATACATGAAATTCCATTGTTTTGGCCAATATACATGAAATTCCATTGTTTTGGCCAATATACATGAAATTCCATTGTTTTGGCCAATATACATGAAATTCCATTGTTTTGGCCAATATACATGAAATTCCATTGTTTTGGCCAATATACATGAAATACCATTGTTTTGGCCAATATACATGAAATTCCATTGTTTTGGCCAATGTTATCACTTCCAAAGACATTATTTGAACTATAATTCATAATTCATGTTTGCTTATACAGTTTTAAGGGGCTAGTGGCTGTTTGTTTGTGGTCTATTAACCCTTTCAAGCTCTGACGCGTTTTTGCAGTTCATTTTGGCTATCATTAGACGATTTTATTGCAGGCCATTAGGACGTATCGGGTGTGGGTATTAAAAGGGTAAATACTATCTCAATCAACCCTCTGACTTCCATATACCGTTACTAATCTGAATAAAATCGTCTAATAGTAGCCAGAAACCGAACAGAAACGCGGATTGGAGCTTGAATTGGTTAATTCATATATATATTTTTAGTTGCCTTCATAAACCTCCCTCAAACATAGAAAAGCACCCCTAGACCCCCTTTCAAGATATATTTGTACATTTTTCGGTTCCTTCTTAAATTACAGGCCCGCTACCGCTCTCCAGGAAAAAATCGACACCTAAATGTCACGAAAGGTCTTAATATTGACACATAAATGGAGCGAAAGGTCTTAAAATCGCCAAACTAACGGAAAGAACGTCTCAAAACTGATATGCTAAACATGAGGGAGAAGGGGGTCCAGAAATAGCGAGTACATCCCCCTTAAAGACTACAAAGAACGGACTCTGCTTTCGTTGACTCGCTGTGTGCTGTAATACTGTCTGTCAGATGTTGAATAGGTTTATAGGAATTTAGCTTGAAAGGAGGCTGGGATGGTCTGGATTTTTTTTTTTTTTTTTTTTTTTTTTTTCTCTCTCAAGTTTGAAGGAAGTTTGGGAAGGCGTTTTTTGGTTAGCCTTGGGGACAAACTACAACACATGGCTCGAAAATGACACAAACACAAGCAAAATCCTCCTCGATACTACCAAATATCCTAATAACCCCCAAAACGTCGGTCCGGATAGGGTTAAGGGGAGATTTCCACCTGGAGGATTTTTTTCTGGACCCCTTGCTCCCTCATGTTTAGCCCCATTGCTTTTGAGATTTTAAGATGTTCGCCCTCGTAGTTTGGACATTTGTATTAAGACATTTTGCCCCATTTCTGTCAATTAATTTTAAGACCTTTCGTGCCGTTTAGGTGTCGATTTTTTCCTGGCGAGCGATAGCGAGCCTGTATTTTAAGAGCAACCGGCCTCCGGCCGTGACATTTTCTACCGAAAAATGTACAAATTTATCTTGAAAGGGGGTCTAGGGGGTGTAATTTTAAGCTTGATGAAAACGTAGGGAACAAACTAAATACCTGCGTCCCCTTGAATAGGGTGATAGGTTGGTCTTCGTCGTTATCTGGCACCCCACTGCTCCGGCCCCTTGTTACGCCCCTGTGTGCACACATACGACCGTCACTCGATATGGTTCGTCCCATCAGTTTTGAGATTTTTAAAGATGTTTCGTCCCATTTGTTTGTCGATTTTAAGACCTTTATCTCCATTTATTTGTCAATATTAAGACCTGTCGTGCCACTTATGGTGCCAAGTGAACAAGCATAGTCCTTTGTAACGTGCCCCTTTCTGGAAGCCCCACCACAGCCTTTTTTGCTGGCCCCCCCCCCGTAAAGCCCCCGATGAGCAAACCTGTAATTTTGGAGGAAACGAAAAATGTACAAATTAAGAGAGAGAGAGAGAGAGAGAGAGAGAGAGAGAGAGAGAGAGAGAGGGGAGAGATGAAGGAGGAGCTGGAGAGGAGGAAAAAAAAAAAAAAAAAGAAAGAAAAGGAAAAAAAAAAAAAAAAAAAAAAAAAGAAAAAAAAAAAAAAAAAGGGTTCTTCTTCAGACGAAAACCCAAGTCCATTTTTTTTGTTTCGCTCCATTATTTCTGTTTATGTAAAGCTAATAATAAGGTGTCCAGTTTTTATTTCATGTTGGGAAGTGATGGAAGGGAGATGGGTCCTTTTTCGGGACCCCCTTTCTCCCTCATGATGAGCCCAATTAGTTTTGAGATTTTTAAGACGTTCGGCCCATTAGAACATAATTTTTTTTCTTTGAAAAGGGACGTATGCAGAGAAAAAGCCGATTGGCCCACACAAGGCAGGTCCCTCTTAGTTTGGCGATTTTAATACCATTCGCCCCATTTCGTTGTCAATTTTAAACCTATCGTACCATTTGGGTGTCAATATTTTCCTGGGGAGCGATAGCGAGCCTGTAATTTCAAGATGAACCTGCCTTCGGCCGGAAAATTTGTCTACCGAAAAATCTAAAAATTTATCTTGAAGGGGGGTCTAAGGGGTGTTTTTCTAAGGTTGATACAGGTCTAGCGAGGACACTAAAAAATAATAATTAATACATGACTTGATAGACCCCCAAAACAGCCACTATCCCCTTAAGGGGGGTGACCTGCTTTTTGTTATTTCTGTCCTTTTCTCTCTCTCACTGGCTTGTATCCATTCGGCCCCATTCAGCCAACTATTTTAAGACGTTTATCCCCATCTACAGTAGGTGTCGATTTCTTCCTGGCGAGCGAAAGCGACCCAGCATTATATGAAGATATCCGGCATTCAGGCCGCGGAGGACATTTTTCTATCGAAAAATGTACAAAATAGCCTGCTGTCACACAAAAATAAAAAATATGCTGGCTCGCTACCGACTCACCAGTAAAAAAAGGACACCTGGCATGGGGAATAAACGTCTTAAAACAGTAGGCTGAATGGGGCCAAATGGATACAAGCCAGAGAAAGATAGAAAAGGACAGAACCAAAACAGCCACTACCCCCATGAATGTCCCAAACAAGGCAACCTCACGGTAATAATTGTTCTGTAGGCCTTCAAGAGAGAGAGAGAGAGAGCGAGAGAGAGAGAGAGAGAGCGAGAGAGAGAGAGAGAGAGAGAGAGAGAGTGTGTGTGGTGGGAGACTGACTTTCATTAGGAAATTTCAATGCAGTGTGATAGTGATCCCAACTTGTTTGCTTGATTACTGTACATTCTCTCTCTCTTTCTTTTTTCTCTCTCTCTCTTGCTCTCTGTATATATACTGTATATATTTCAGAAAGACCATCTGAATGTCTTTATCTATCAGTATATCTAAGCCTATGTATCTATATATCTATCCATGTATAACTATTCCTGTTTAGACTAAGGCTTGACTCAGGGCAGGCAAAGTTGCTAAGCCTGTTCCCTCGACCAGCTGACGCCCTCATAAATAATATATATATATTATTTTTTACTGAAGCAACATTGGTGATTACATGCAAACGATAAAGACAAGGCTGTGTAAGGTTAGTATCATTATTATTACAACTTCAGTCCTTTACTACCCTACCCTTAGTTTAGTTAAAGGGGGGGGGGGGTGAGTGAATTTGTTTGCTCATATATATATATATATATATATTGAGAATATATCACAAATACACGTGAGCCACTAAATGTTTCTAGTCTCTCAGTGGGGATCGAACCATCGACCATCAGGATGATAGCCGACGCTTTAATCCAATTACCACCACGGCAGTCCTAAAAAGACACTCAGCCTTCTATCCTATTTAATGTTGAGGGAGTGAAGGGGAAACCCACTAGGGCGAATATATTTCAATTTCAAACCTAGTTGTAGGATCCATATTTCCAGAATACCATACACGGATTTTTTAGTGTCCCGACGCAACTCGGGTAGAAAGACTGCCGTGGTGTAATTGATTAAAGCGTCGGCTATCATCCTGATGGTCGATGGTTCGATCCCCACTGAGAGACTAGAAACATATATATATTCTTTCCTCCCTAGATCTCCATCAGACGAACAAAAACACGCCCCCAAGACCCTCCTTGGAGATAAATTTGTACATTTTTCGATAGAAATATGTCTCGGCCGAAGGCCGGTTCCTCTTAACTTAGAGGCTCGCTATTGTTCGCCAGGAATAAATTGACACCTAACTGACACGAACAGTCTTAATATTGACAAAGACATGGTGTGAAAGGCTTTCAAATAGCCAAACTAATGGGCCGAACGTCTTAAGCTCTGAAAAGTAATGGGGCTAAACATGAGGAAGAAGGGGGATCAGAAAATTAACCCTTCACCCCTCAATATTAATTAACCCTTCACCCCTCAATATTACTCAATATGCAAAGCTAGGATTATGATTTGCCTTGATTTTCGCTCTCTATCACTCTCAACCTTGGAGGGGACACTTGTTACAGGTAGCTCTCCCTTTTGTCTCCCTCATACACACATATAATAAAAAAAAGTAGAATAAGAAGGGTCTCTATAGAAAAGTTGAAATTGGTCAAAACGAAGCGAATTAATGTTCTTATATTCGTCATTTTTATTTGATGTGTAAACCCTAGATGTTTTCAATATTAAGGGGAGATGTCCACTTGAGGGATTGTTTTTCTTGACTCCTTTCTCCCTCATGTTTAGCCCCATTGTTTTTTCTAATTTTAAGACGTTTGCCCCATTATTTTGACTATTTTAAGAACTTTCAACCCATTTCTGTCAATTTTAAGACCTTTCGTGCCATTTAGGTGTCGATTTTATCCTGGCGAGCGATAGCGAGCCTGTAATGTAAGAGGAACCGGCTTTGAGCCGGGACATTTTTCTACCGAAAAATGTACAAATTTATCTTGAAAGGGGCTCAAATGGGTGTAATCTAAAGCTTGCAGGATATCTAGGGACCAAACTAAAGACCTCCCCTTAACCCCTTTGAGTCTGGCGATTTAAAGAAAATCATCTAATGTTACCCAGAATATGATGACAAATGACGGCATGGTACTGAAGGGGTTAAGTATAAGTCCCATAAGACGTCGGAATACATAGTGTTAATGTAACTGATGATTATTATATATAGGCATGTAGGAGAGGTGGGTGGACTAACTCTCGCTCTCTCTCTCTCTCTCTCTCTCTCTCTCTCTCTCTCTCCTACGAAGTCCTTGAGGCCGTTTCCAAGATCTGCAAGGTTATTCACTTCGAACTGTCTTCATTTACGGCAATTGCCGGAGGGAAGGGAGGGTGGGGAGAGAACCTTCTTCTTTGCTATCTTTTCCTTCCACTGTCCCTTATTACTCTCGGGTTAGCTATCTCTACTAGAATTAAGTCCTGACCACCTCGCTGGGATCGTAAGGTCTGTGTGGTCAGTGTATCTATGTAAATATCTCGTATCATGCACTCTTCGCCTTTAATGGAGAAATCCGGATTCGCCGGAGAAATTTTTCTATCGAAAAATTTACAAATTTAGCTTGCTGTCATATACAGTATGCTGGCTCGCTACCGCTCGCCAGGAATATATTGACACCTGAATGGGGATAAACGTCTTGAAACAGTAGGCTGATTGGGGCCGAATGGATATAAGCCAAAGAGAGAGGGAGAGAATGAGAAAAAAAGCGAGGGAGAGAGAGAGAGAGAGATGTTTTTTTCTGGATGAGCGATAGTGGTACTATAATTTAGCAGTTAAGTGCCTTCATCCAGGACATTATTCTCCCGAAAAAGGTGCAAATTTAGCATCAAGGGGGTCTGGGTGAGCATTTCTTAGGTTAAAGTTTTGATCTAAATGAAGATCGCTGTCGCTCGCCCAGAAGAAGGTGAGTGAGTGAGTGAGTGTGTGTGTGTGTGTGTGTGTGTGTGTGTGAGAGAGAGAGAGAGAGTGATAGTGAGTTAGAGTTAGCTTATGTGGGTGTGGGTGAGAGAGCTAGCATATATATGTGTGTGTATGTGAGAGAGAGAGAGAGAGAGAGAGAGTGAGAGTGATAGTGAGTTAGAGTTAGCTTATGTGGGTGTGGGTGAGAGAGAGAGCTAGCATATATATGTGTGTGTATGTGAGAGAGAGAGAGAGAGAGAGTGAGAGTGATAGTGAGTTAGAGTTAGCTTATGTGGGTGTGGGTGACGAGTTGTTAGAGAGCTAGCATATATATGTGTGTGTATGTGAGAGAGATGGCGAGAGAGAGAGTGAGAGTGGTGAACGTGAGTGATGAGGGAGGGTTAGAGTTAGCTTATGTGGGTGTGGGTGAGGGAGAGAGACCTAGTCATATATAGGTGTGTGTATGTGAGGGAGAGAGGAGATACGGAGAGAGAGAGGAGGATTTGTCCTTCGACAGCGTGAGGGAGGGGATAGTGAGTTAGGAGTTAGCTTATGTGGCGGTGCAGAGAGCTAGCTAGCATAGATAATGTCGTCCATGTGTATTGTGAGAGAGACGAGAGAGAGAGAGAGAGAGAGAGAGAGAGAGAGAGAGAGAGTGATAGTGAGTTAGAGTTAGCTTATGTGGGTGAGAGAGCTAGCTAGCATATATATGTGTGTGTATGTGAGAGAGAGAGGAGAGAGGATGGAGAGGAGTAGATGAGGCGGAGAGACGAGAGAGAGAGTGATAGTGAGTTAGAGTTAGCTTATGTGGGTGAGAGAGCTAGCTAGCATATATATGTGTGTGTATGTGAGAGAGAGAGAGAGAGAGAGAGAGTGAGAGTGATAGTGAGTTAGAGTTAGCTTATGTGGGTGAGAGAGCTAGCTAGCATATATATGTGTGTGTATGTGAGAGAGAGAGAGAGAGAGATGGGGAGAGAGAGAGAGAGAGAGTGAGAGTGATAGTGAGTTAGAGTTAGCTTATGTGGGTGTGGGTGAGAGAGAGAGTTATCATGTGTGTGTGTGTGTGTGTGTGTGTGGGTGGAGGTGGTCTTGGCATTTACCTTAAGGGGGGCAGTACTGGTTTTTTGGTCTATTTATTTATTTATTTTTGAGTTTCCTCGCTAGACCTCCATCAAGCTTCAAGGGGGGTGACCTGCTTCTTGTTATTTCTGTCCTTTTCTCTCTTTCTCTGGCTTGTATCCATTCGGCCCCATTCAGCCCAATATTTTAAGACGTTTATCCCCATCTAGGTGTCGATTGTCTTCCTGGCGAGTCGATAGCGAGCCAGGATTCCATTATATGAAGAAATCCGGCTTCGCCGGAGAACATTTTTTCTATTCGAAAAATGGACAAATTTAGCCTGCTGTCAAACAAAAATAAAAAATATGCTGGCTCGCTACCGCTCACCAGTAAAAAATTGACACCTGGATGGGGATAAACGTCTTAAAACAGTAGGCTGAATGGGGCCAAATGGATACAGGCCAGAGAAAGATAGAAAAGGAGAGAACCAAAACAGGTCACCCCCCTTAAAACAGGTCACCCCCTTTAACATAACACCCCCTAGACCCCCTTTCACCTTTTGAGTCACTTTGGATGTTTACATTTATATAAGTATAATTGTGCTTTGCTATCCTAACCTTCCACTTTGGATTTTTACATTTATATAATTGTGTTTTTCACAGCGTTGCGATTCCAATGTGGTATTTGGCGTTTTTATTTTTGGTTATTTTGTTCTGCCCCCTGGTACGGTAGCTATTGTTGTAACTTGTAAATCTCCTGTGAACCTAACTTAACTTAACTTAACCTAACCTGACTTAATCTAACCTAACTTAACTTAACTTAACCTAACCTGACTTAATCTAACCTAACTTAACTTAACTTAACCTAACCTAACTTAATCTAACCTAACCTAACCTAACTTAACTTAACTTAACCTAACCTAACCTAACCTAACCTAACTTAATCTAACCTAACCTAACCTAACTTAACCTAACCTGACTTAATCTAACCAAACCTAACCTAACCTAACCTAACCAAACCTAACCTAACCTAACCTAACCTAACCAAACCTAACCAAACCTAACCTAACCTAACCTAACCTAACTTAATCTAACCTAACCTAACCTAACCTAACCTAACCTAACCTAACCTAAACCTAACCTAACATACAAAACTAACCTAACCTAACCTAACCCTAACCTAACTAAACCAAACCTAACCTAACGTAACCTCATCTAACGTCACCTAACATAACCTAACCTGACTTAATCTCAAACCAAACCTAAACCTAAACCTAACTAAAAACTTAACCTAACCTAACCTAACCTAACTTAACCTAACTTAACCAAACCTAACCTAACCTGACTTAATCTAACCAAACCTAACTTAACCTTACCAAACCTAACCTAACCTAACCTAACTTAACTTAACCTAACCTAAACTAACCTAACCTAACCTAACTTAACTTAACCTAACCTAAGTTAATCTAACCTAACCTAACTTAACCTTACCAAACCTAACTTAACTTAACTTAACCAAACCTTGAGCAAAATATTTGAACTTCATAAAAACAAATCCTATGTTAAGTTTAGTTAGGTTAGAGAGAATATCGGGTGAAAGAGATATCGAACCTTAGGTAATGAGAGAGAGAGAGAGAGTGTGTGTGTGTGTGTGTGTGTGTGTATGGGGTGAAGAGATATCGAAACTTAGGTAATGAGAGAGAGAGAGAGTGTGTGTGTGTGTATGGGGTGAAAGAGATATCGAAACTTAGGTACAAAGGAGTACAAAGGAAATCAAGCAACAACAGATCTAGTGACCCTTCTAGGCTGCTTGTCCTCCAAAACACTGAGGATCAAGTGTCCAAACAGTGGTTTAGAGTGGGTAAGGGAACATTGGAAAGGGAACTACTGCCCTGGAACTAATAACCGTGGCAGGATTAGGAAGTTAGTAGGGGACAGATGGGTTAGTAACTGAGGGGGGGATAAAATAAAGTTATTCATTTACAAACGCAGTCAGTCGCGGGTTTGATGCGAGATATTTGTCTAGGCGGGAGTTGTTAAAATCGAAATCTACGGTGTTGCAGTCTATAAACGTTCTCGGGGAAGCCCATTCCACAAGGTTGACAAACGCGAGTTGAAGAAGAAAATTCTTAGATTCGTGGGTTGTGACGGTTAAAAGATTCTGTAACCACTAATTTTGCAACCGTTTCCCCGCGTGTAAATTAGATTGGTCGATACGTGAAGTACTTACTACCAGGTTCATATTGTGCCGATGCCTTCTTTGATATGATTTTGAAACACTTGAATTAAGTCACCTCTTCACATCTGCGCTGGGTTAAAGGAAATAAATTTAATTCTCTAAGGAACGCACTCTTCGCTATGGTTTGTTCTTTTAGGCTAGGTATCATTTTGGTAACTCTACAGTTTGAACTCGTTCTTAGCTTGTTTATCATCTTTTTGGTAATAAGGGCACCAGGATTGAACGCAGTATTCCAGAAG